>OX235268.1:36665898-37098398 GCA_944472135.2 Trichobilharzia regenti
TGCACGATTACTCCCTGATTTTCTAAACTACATTTGTTTATATCTAAAATGAATCTTATCTTACTATTCTATTACTATAATCCTGTATGTTCAAATTTTCTAGAACAACATATTATAACTTACCACTGCTTATTTGCTCAATGCTGCACGATTACTCCCTGATTTTCTAAACTACATTTGTTTATATCTAAAATGAATCTTATCTTACTATTCTATTACTATAATCCTGTATGTTCAAATTTTCTAGAACAACATATTATAACTTACCACTGCTTATTTGCTCAATGCTGCACGATTACTCCCTGATTTTCTAAACTACATTTGTTTATATCTAAAATGAATCTTATCTTACTATTCTATTACTATAATCCTGTATGTTCAAATTTTCTAGAACAACATATTATAACTTACCACTGCTTATTTGCTCAATGCTGCACGATTACTCCCTGATTTTCTAAACTACATTTGTTTATATCTAAAATGAATCTTATCTTACTATTCTATTACTATAATCCTGTATGTTCAAATTTTCTAGAACAACATATTATAACTTACCACTGCTTATTTGCTCAATGCTGCACGATTACTCCCTGATTTTCTAAACTACATTTGTTTATATCTAAAATGAATCTTATCTTACTATTCTATTACTATAATCCTGTATGTTCAAATTTTCTAGAACAACATATTATAACTTACCACTGCTTATTTGCTCAATGCTGCACGATTACTCCCTGATTTTCTAAACTACATTTGTTTATATCTAAAATGAATCTTATCTTACTATTCTATTACTATAATCCTGTATGTTCAAATTTTCTAGAACAACATATTATAACTTACCACTGCTTATTTGCTCAATGCTGCACGATTACTCCCTGATTTTCTAAACTACATTTGTTTATATCTAAAATGAATCTTATCTTACTATTCTATTACTATAATCCTGTATGTTCAAATTTCCTAGAACAACATATTATAACTTACCACTGCTTATTTGCTCAATGCTGCACGATTACTCCCTGATTTTCTAAACTACATTTGTTTATATCTAAAATGAATCTTATCTTACTATTCTATTACTATAATCCTGTATGTTCAAATTTTCTAGAACAACATATTATAACTTACCACTGCTTATTTGCTCAATGCTGCACGATTACTCCCTGATTTTCTAAACTACATTTGTTTATATCTAAAATGAATCTTATCTTACTATTCTATTACTATAATCCTGTATGTTCAAATTTCCTAGAACAACATATTATAACTTACCACTGCTTATTTGCTCAATGCTGCACGATTACTCCCTGATTTTCTAAACTACATTTGTTTATATCTAAAATGAATCTTATCTTACTATTCTATTACTATAATCCTGTATGTTCAAATTTCCTAGAACAACATATTATAACTTACCACTGCTTATTTGCTCAATGCTGCACGATTACTCCCTGATTTTCTAAACTACATTTGTTTATATCTAAAATGAATCTTATCTTACTATTCTATTACTATAATCCTGTATGTTCAAATTTCCTAGAACAACATATTATAACTTACCACTGCTTATTTGCTCAATGCTGCACGATTACTCCCTGATTTTCTAAACTACATTTGTTTATATCTAAAATGAATCTTATCTTACTATTCTATTACTATAATCCTGTATGTTCAAATTTCCTAGAACAACATATTATAACTTACCACTGCTTATTTGCTCAATGCTGCACGATTACTCCCTGATTTTCTAAACTACATTTGTTTATATCTAAAATGAATCTTATCTTACTATTCTATTACTATAATCCTGTATGTTCAAATTTCCTAGAACAACATATTATAACTTACCACTGCTTATTTGCTCAATGCTGCACGATTACTCCCTGATTTTCTAAACTACATTTGTTTATATCTAAAATGAATCTTATCTTACTATTCTATTACTATAATCCTGTATGTTCAAATTTCCTAGAACAACATATTATAACTTACCACTGCTTATTTGCTCAATGCTGCACGATTACTCCCTGATTTTCTAAACTACATTTGTTTATATCTAAAATGAATCTTATCTTACTATTCTATTACTATAATCCTGTATGTTCAAATTTTCTAGAACAACATATTATAACTTACCACTGCTTATTTGCTCAATGCTGCACGATTACTCCCTGATTTTCTAAACTACATTTGTTTATATCTAAAATGAATCTTATCTTACTATTCTATTACTATAATCCTGTATGTTCAAATTTCCTAGAACAACATATTATAACTTACCACTGCTTATTTGCTCAATGCTGCACGATTACTCCCTGATTTTCTAAACTACATTTGTTTATATCTAAAATGAATCTTATCTTACTATTCTATTACTATAATCCTGTATGTTCAAATTTCCTAGAACAACATATTATAACTTACCACTGCTTATTTGCTCAATGCTGCACGATTACTCCCTGATTTTCTAAACTACATTTGTTTATATCTAAAATGAATCTTATCTTACTATTCTATTACTATAATCCTGTATGTTCAAATTTCCTAGAACAACATATTATAACTTACCACTGCTTATTTGCTCAATGCTGCACGATTACTCCCTGATTTTCTAAACTACATTTGTTTATATCTAAAATGAATCTTATCTTACTATTCTATTACTATAATCCTGTATGTTCAAATTTTCTAGAACAACATATTATAACTTACCACTGCTTATTTGCTCAATGCTGCACGATTACTCCCTGATTTTCTAAACTACATTTGTTTATATCTAAAATGAATCTTATCTTACTATTCTATTACTATAATCCTGTATGTTCAAATTTCCTAGAACAACATATTATAACTTACCACTGCTTATTTGCTCAATGCTGCACGATTACTCCCTGATTTTCTAAACTACATTTGTTTATATCTAAAATGAATCTTATCTTACTATTCTATTACTATAATCCTGTATGTTCAAATTTCCTAGAACAACATATTATAACTTACCACTGCTTATTTGCTCAATGCTGCACGATTACTCCCTGATTTTCTAAACTACATTTGTTTATATCTAAAATGAATCTTATCTTACTATTCTATTACTATAATCCTGTATGTTCAAATTTCCTAGAACAACATATTATAACTTACCACTGCTTATTTGCTCAATGCTGCACGATTACTCCCTGATTTTCTAAACTACATTTGTTTATATCTAAAATGAATCTTATCTTACTATTCTATTACTATAATCCTGTATGTTCAAATTTCCTAGAACAACATATTATAACTTACCACTGCTTATTTGCTCAATGCTGCACGATTACTCCCTGATTTTCTAAACTACATTTGTTTATATCTAAAATGAATCTTATCTTACTATTCTATTACTATAATCCTGTATGTTCAAATTTCCTAGAACAACATATTATAACTTACCACTGCTTATTTGCTCAATGCTGCACGATTACTCCCTGATTTTCTAAACTACATTTGTTTATATCTAAAATGAATCTTATCTTACTATTCTATTACTATAATCCTGTATGTTCAAATTTCCTAGAACAACATATTATAACTTACCACTGCTTATTTGCTCAATGCTGCACGATTACTCCCTGATTTTCTAAACTACATTTGTTTATATCTAAAATGAATCTTATCTTACTATTCTATTACTATAATCCTGTATGTTCAAATTTCCTAGAACAACATATTATAACTTACCACTGCTTATTTGCTCAATGCTGCACGATTACTCCCTGATTTTCTAAACTACATTTGTTTATATCTAAAATGAATCTTATCTTACTATTCTATTACTATAATCCTGTATGTTCAAATTTCCTAGAACAACATATTATAACTTACCACTGCTTATTTGCTCAATGCTGCACGATTACTCCCTGATTTTCTAAACTACATTTGTTTATATCTAAAATGAATCTTATCTTACTATTCTATTACTATAATCCTGTATGTTCAAATTTCCTAGAACAACATATTATAACTTACCACTGCTTATTTGCTCAATGCTGCACGATTACTCCCTGATTTTCTAAACTACATTTGTTTATATCTAAAATGAATCTTATCTTACTATTCTATTACTATAATCCTGTATGTTCAAATTTCCTAGAACAACATATTATAACTTACCACTGCTTATTTGCTCAATGCTGCACGATTACTCCCTGATTTTCTAAACTACATTTGTTTATATCTAAAATGAATCTTATCTTACTATTCTATTACTATAATCCTGTATGTTCAAATTTCCTAGAACAACATATTATAACTTACCACTGCTTATTTGCTCAATGCTGCACGATTACTCCCTGATTTTCTAAACTACATTTGTTTATATCTAAAATGAATCTTATCTTACTATTCTATTACTATAATCCTGTATGTTCAAATTTCCTAGAACAACATATTATAACTTACCACTGCTTATTTGCTCAATGCTGCACGATTACTCCCTGATTTTCTAAACTACATTTGTTTATATCTAAAATGAATCTTATCTTACTATTCTATTACTATAATCCTGTATGTTCAAATTTCCTAGAACAACATATTATAACTTACCACTGCTTATTTGCTCAATGCTGCACGATTACTCCCTGATTTTCTAAACTACATTTGTTTATATCTAAAATGAATCTTATCTTACTATTCTATTACTATAATCCTGTATGTTCAAATTTCCTAGAACAACATATTATAACTTACCACTGCTTATTTGCTCAATGCTGCACGATTACTCCCTGATTTTCTAAACTACATTTGTTTATATCTAAAATGAATCTTATCTTACTATTCTATTACTATAATCCTGTATGTTCAAATTTCCTAGAACAACATATTATAACTTACCACTGCTTATTTGCTCAATGCTGCACGATTACTCCCTGATTTTCTAAACTACATTTGTTTATATCTAAAATGAATCTTATCTTACTATTCTATTACTATAATCCTGTATGTTCAAATTTCCTAGAACAACATATTATAACTTACCACTGCTTATTTGCTCAATGCTGCACGATTACTCCCTGATTTTCTAAACTACATTTGTTTATATCTAAAATGAATCTTATCTTACTATTCTATTACTATAATCCTGTATGTTCAAATTTCCTAGAACAACATATTATAACTTACCACTGCTTATTTGCTCAATGCTGCACGATTACTCCCTGATTTTCTAAACTACATTTGTTTATATCTAAAATGAATCTTATCTTACTATTCTATTACTATAATCCTGTATGTTCAAATTTTCTAGAACAACATATTATAACTTACCACTGCTTATTTGCTCAATGCTGCACGATTACTCCCTGATTTTCTAAACTACATTTGTTTATATCTAAAATGAATCTTATCTTACTATTCTATTACTATAATCCTGTATGTTCAAATTTCCTAGAACAACATATTATAACTTACCACTGCTTATTTGCTCAATGCTGCACGATTACTCCCTGATTTTCTAAACTACATTTGTTTATATCTAAAATGAATCTTATCTTACTATTCTATTACTATAATCCTGTATGTTCAAATTTCCTAGAACAACATATTATAACTTACCACTGCTTATTTGCTCAATGCTGCACGATTACTCCCTGATTTTCTAAACTACATTTGTTTATATCTAAAATGAATCTTATCTTACTATTCTATTACTATAATCCTGTATGTTCAAATTTCCTAGAACAACATATTATAACTTACCACTGCTTATTTGCTCAATGCTGCACGATTACTCCCTGATTTTCTAAACTACATTTGTTTATATCTAAAATGAATCTTATCTTACTATTCTATTACTATAATCCTGTATGTTCAAATTTCCTAGAACAACATATTATAACTTACCACTGCTTATTTGCTCAATGCTGCACGATTACTCCCTGATTTTCTAAACTACATTTGTTTATATCTAAAATGAATCTTATCTTACTATTCTATTACTATAATCCTGTATGTTCAAATTTCCTAGAACAACATATTATAACTTACCACTGCTTATTTGCTCAATGCTGCACGATTACTCCCTGATTTTCTAAACTACATTTGTTTATATCTAAAATGAATCTTATCTTACTATTCTATTACTATAATCCTGTATGTTCAAATTTCCTAGAACAACATATTATAACTTACCACTGCTTATTTGCTCAATGCTGCACGATTACTCCCTGATTTTCTAAACTACATTTGTTTATATCTAAAATGAATCTTATCTTACTATTCTATTACTATAATCCTGTATGTTCAAATTTTCTAGAACAACATATTATAACTTACCACTGCTTATTTGCTCAATGCTGCACGATTACTCCCTGATTTTCTAAACTACATTTGTTTATATCTAAAATGAATCTTATCTTACTATTCTATTACTATAATCCTGTATGTTCAAATTTTCTAGAACAACATATTATAACTTACCACTGCTTATTTGCTCAATGCTGCACGATTACTCCCTGATTTTCTAAACTACATTTGTTTATATCTAAAATGAATCTTATCTTACTATTCTATTACTATAATCCTGTATGTTCAAATTTTCTAGAACAACATATTATAACTTACCACTGCTTATTTGCTCAATGCTGCACGATTACTCCCTGATTTTCTAAACTACATTTGTTTATATCTAAAATGAATCTTATCTTACTATTCTATTACTATAATCCTGTATGTTCAAATTTTCTAGAACAACATATTATAACTTACCACTGCTTATTTGCTCAATGCTGCACGATTACTCCCTGATTTTCTAAACTACATTTGTTTATATCTAAAATGAATCTTATCTTACTATTCTATTACTATAATCCTGTATGTTCAAATTTTCTAGAACAACATATTATAACTTACCACTGCTTATTTGCTCAATGCTGCACGATTACTCCCTGATTTTCTAAACTACATTTGTTTATATCTAAAATGAATCTTATCTTACTATTCTATTACTATAATCCTGTATGTTCAAATTTTCTAGAACAACATATTATAACTTACCACTGCTTATTTGCTCAATGCTGCACGATTACTCCCTGATTTTCTAAACTACATTTGTTTATATCTAAAATGAATCTTATCTTACTATTCTATTACTATAATCCTGTATGTTCAAATTTTCTAGAACAACATATTATAACTTACCACTGCTTATTTGCTCAATGCTGCACGATTACTCCCTGATTTTCTAAACTACATTTGTTTATATCTAAAATGAATCTTATCTTACTATTCTATTACTATAATCCTGTATGTTCAAATTTTCTAGAACAACATATTATAACTTACCACTGCTTATTTGCTCAATGCTGCACGATTACTCCCTGATTTTCTAAACTACATTTGTTTATATCTAAAATGAATCTTATCTTACTATTCTATTACTATAATCCTGTATGTTCAAATTTTCTAGAACAACATATTATAACTTACCACTGCTTATTTGCTCAATGCTGCACGATTACTCCCTGATTTTCTAAACTACATTTGTTTATATCTAAAATGAATCTTATCTTACTATTCTATTACTATAATCCTGTATGTTCAAATTTTCTAGAACAACATATTATAACTTACCACTGCTTATTTGCTCAATGCTGCACGATTACTCCCTGATTTTCTAAACTACATTTGTTTATATCTAAAATGAATCTTATCTTACTATTCTATTACTATAATCCTGTATGTTCAAATTTTCTAGAACAACATATTATAACTTACCACTGCTTATTTGCTCAATGCTGCACGATTACTCCCTGATTTTCTAAACTACATTTGTTTATATCTAAAATGAATCTTATCTTACTATTCTATTACTATAATCCTGTATGTTCAAATTTTCTAGAACAACATATTATAACTTACCACTGCTTATTTGCTCAATGCTGCACGATTACTCCCTGATTTTCTAAACTACATTTGTTTATATCTAAAATGAATCTTATCTTACTATTCTATTACTATAATCCTGTATGTTCAAATTTTCTAGAACAACATATTATAACTTACCACTGCTTATTTGCTCAATGCTGCACGATTACTCCCTGATTTTCTAAACTACATTTGTTTATATCTAAAATGAATCTTATCTTACTATTCTATTACTATAATCCTGTATGTTCAAATTTTCTAGAACAACATATTATAACTTACCACTGCTTATTTGCTCAATGCTGCACGATTACTCCCTGATTTTCTAAACTACATTTGTTTATATCTAAAATGAATCTTATCTTACTATTCTATTACTATAATCCTGTATGTTCAAATTTTCTAGAACAACATATTATAACTTACCACTGCTTATTTGCTCAATGCTGCACGATTATTCCCTGATTTTCTAAACTACATTTGTTTATATCTAAAATGAATCTTATCTTACTATTCTATTACTATAATCCTGTATGTTCAAATTTTCTAGAACAACATATTATAACTTACCACTGCTTATTTGCTCAATGCTGCACGATTATTCCCTGATTTTCTAAACTACATTTGTTTATATCTAAAATGAATCTTATCTTACTATTCTATTACTATAATCCTGTATGTTCAAATTTTCTAGAACAACATATTATAACTTACCACTGCTTATTTGCTCAATGCTGCACGATTACTCCCTGATTTTCTAAACTACATTTGTTTATATCTAAAATGAATCTTATCTTACTATTCTATTACTATAATCCTGTATGTTCAAATTTTCTAGAACATCATATTATAACTTACCACTGCTTATTTGCTCAATGCTGCACGATTATTCCCTGATTTTCTAAACTACATTTGTTTATATCTAAAATGAATCTTATCTGACTATTCTATTACTATAATCCTGTATGTTCAAATTTTCTAGAACATCATATTATAACTTACCACTGCTTATTTGCTCAATGCTGCACGACTACTCCCTGATTTTCTAAACTACATTTGTTTATATCTAAAATGAAGTCTCAGATAGCCTTTCTTTCTTACATTTTTCGTCTTCAAAATGCTGTAAAAGATGAAACATACATGATGTTCTTCTGAAAGTAGTCATTCATACCATAAGTTTGGGTAAGTCGACGAATAAATAGTTGGACAAACAGAAAGTTTGTGGCATTTTGCAACAGAAATTAAAAAAAAAAATAAATATTTTAAAAAAAAAATTTAAAAAAAATGAAGCATTCCGACAGGGCCTTGCACAAAAAAGGTGGGAGGGTGGTGACTGCTAGTCAGCGGATATGATGGTGGGGACATATGTGAACCACCCTTATCTGTGGGACAGCACTCTATTGCTATGGCTCCTGAGTTCGGATGGCTTCTTCAAAATGAGAATAAACAAAGACTAAAAAAAATAAAAATAAAAAAAATAATGAAAAAAGAAATATTAGTTGAAAATTGCCTAGAGCCGAAGTTTAGACGCAAACTCCCGAATGAAAGTAAATGGTATGAGTCCGCTACTTCAGAAGGACACCGAACTGTATACTTCAGAAAAACATATATTACTAGGCGCTCGCTTTTCTTTTACATAGCTCACGCACTCTGACTTTTGTGTTTAACTCCTTTTAAACCTCGTAAGTAGGTGAAATTATCACCTGTCTTTCACTTTAAACTAATTGTTCGCAGAAAAGACTGTAAAATATCGGGAAAATAATATTTCCTGAAAAAAAAACAATAAAAAACGATGAACCCCATGCCTGTTATATATTTTGAATTATTAACACCTTTTAAATACTTCTGCACCTGTCTGCTGGTTTTCTTGTGTCTTCTTCTCTTTTCAAACATACTGCTTTCAACGATGGTACAGCGCTGCAATTCTCTACTTATTCGTGATATTGCTAGCTCATCTGGTGAATAACGGGATCATCGGTATTATAAAATCTGCTAACAAGTTCAAAGTGGGTCTCATAAACAACTGGAAATGTCACAAATATGATGTACTTACAGGTGAATTTAAAGTTTAATAGACTTTAAAACTCTTTCTGAATGATTTACTGATAATTATTGTTTATTCTGCATCTCTTATGTAATACGTCAGCACCTGTACAGAAATGCTACTTACCTTCCTCAACTAACGCAATCATTCATGATTCCCGCGTGAAATTGACATGTATTTTTTTTTCAATCACAGTTTAGATTTGATGCTATATCTATTTCCTTATTTCGACACTTCATTTTAAATGTTTCTCTCACATTTACCAGTATTCAACTTATTTCTAAATTAACAAATCATATTATATATCCTATAAGTTTTCATAAATGTACATATGTTCATGCCTGTAAAAATGGCTGGTTTCTGTTACAGAAATAAAATTATTATTATTATCATTATTATTATTACCTATTTCATTACAATTTAATGATTCACCTCAGCACTTTTACTTTTCTAAAACAGCTTTCAATCCCTTGTAAACGTTGTACTTACCTCAATATTGGCTGGTTATCGTATGCCGACAACCACGGGATGAAAACGAAACGAAGTCCATTTTCCCGCTCAACCTGTAGGCCAACTGTACAATTCAATAACTATACAGCCTAGTTCAGACAATTTGTATTTATATATATATCAAATATTTAACTGTTGAAACATTATTAAGTTGTAGACAATCTACGATTTGATATTATATCATACTTGATCGTGCCTGTAAAAATGGCATGCATTTTCATGTGAATTTATATGTTTATATGAGAATATACATTATTATTATTATTATTACAAGATTAAGGATACCACGTGGTGATAACTAATTGCGTTAAAATCATCTATTTGACCAACTGATACAACAAACATCTATTGACACTTAACCACGTGATATTATATCACGCTTTGTAGCACCTAAAAAACTGACAAGCTTTTGACGTAAGTGTTTGCTCAAACAAAAATATACTGTTGTTATTATTCGGAAAAGTTATAATAATGATATTTATTCTCATAGCACGGTATACGAGGGATGCTAATTTATACGCATCATTACTCGGTTAAAAGCAATAAGACTACGTAGCACAACCGCAGTTAACAGGCAGACGTATGAATAAACCTTAGATGTTGAGAGGAGTAGCATATAAACACTGGATAAATACCGATCTCAGTAGTATTAAACAGCCTTCTTATGTGCAAATGGTCGTTTCTTTGTGCATATACTCAAATGTGTTCACACGAACCAAAGTTTATATATACAGGAGTGTTTTAAAACGTACTTTACATGCTGTCGAGAGTTATGGCTCTATACAAGAAATAAATATGTGTATTTAGAAGCTGTTTAATATGTTTTGTGATTTTTCATCAACAAGAAATGTAGGTGAACCACTATGACAATCAACATGTGGATGGACATCCAAATGTGTACAGCAGTGTGTTCACACAGGGAATCAGTCGGTTACATTTCGTGTGGAATTCGACTGCCATACAATGTTGAGATATTCCCCAAGGTATCGCCATATGTCGTCATGTAAAATATACATACATATAATCCAGATGCATTAATTAGTTGATTTCTACCGCCATTGAGCGCTTACTAAATATTGGGAAGGTTAAAGAGTTTACATTGTGGACATTTACAGTCTCACGTCATCATGGATAAAACATCACGGTATTGCTTTCAGAAAAGTGGACTAGAGCCAAAGAGATATTAAGGGTATTCGGAAGTGCGTATCTGTTCACATGAGGTTGTGACAAGTCACATCCTCGTTTTCTTACATGCTGTTCGTATGTCGGTCTTACTTCACTTTTTGTGTCGGAGAGATATCACATTTACCTCTTTTGTGGGCTTTTATCCTGACTGCTGCTTCTTCCTTATCTGAAATCGCAAACGGTGACTGAAACAAGTGAGTCTATGACCTCTAAAGCTTTTGCATGCATAGGAATTCGAACTATTGTAGATTGTAAAATCATTTATCGAGTCATTGACTGCCCTCTACTTTAGTAGACCAGTTCGCTTACTTGCCGCATTTTCGGCAGCAATAATATATTCACATTCCTTTTTACATGAGGGACGACAATTTACAGGTATCGTCAGTATGTTGAATAGTATGTACATGGCGTAGGCATATTTATAGTTATTCAATAACACAAGGTGTATATAAGAAAAGCCAACGGAATAGTATCATTAAGGTCACTTTATGTAAGCAAAAGTAATTAACATGGTATACCCCTAGGTGCTGTTACTGTTTGAATTTAGCCGAAAAGGGCGCAATAATTGAAGGCTGCGTTACAAGCAGTAGATATTTCAGGTTACTCATAAAATGGCGAAATCGACTGTCGAGGAACTTATCCCTAAGTTCCTTTTGTTACGTAGACGCTTCATACTGATAAATACTATGTAATTTCTTCGATTTTAACTCCAAGGCACCAGTATTGTAAGAAGGAAGTTATATTGTTTGGCAGCTAAAGCGGAGAATAATATAAATTTTTTTAAAGTATAGCTGTGATTGTAAGAGGCGTTAGTTTGCTTTCTGGTGATGGTTCGTTCCATGTACATCCATGTACGTCATTTGCCACTGTTTGGCACTGTTCAACAACCACTGTACTTTTAGTGTGCCTTAATTTATCTGCATTGTCATCTGAAAATCCAGTAATATTAAAATAATCAAACACTACGTGGCTTGGAGGCTGGTGGAAAACTGCCAAGCTTAGTCGCATCAGTTTTGGGTATCATTCCTCTAGCTCTAAAGCCTCACACCTCGTGAAGTATTTTGTGTCGTTCTCGGTTTCGACCATTCTCAGTGTGAAGTGGCACTGTGAGCTCTCAACTTTCGATTTATCCCCTTTATATTTATTGCCAAGTATGAATGGGCAGTAATCAAATGGTGGGCGTACACGAACCTGGCGCTGAAGAACTCTGGATTTTTTCCGTAGACGTTCCTAAGTGGAAAGCCAATATGTTTGCGTGATTTTAATGCTAACTTGGAGGTATTCTGTGAGAAAGATAGATCACATGGACATTGCATTCCTAGACCCAGAAAAGATTTCAGTCTGAAGGGTCTTCAACTGCTAGATCAAGTACGAGGTTGGAACAACCTGCTCACAGACAGCCAAGGTTTTCAGTATTAAAATGCAGTCACCAGGTGTCGCTTTATCTATCCACTTGTGCCAATTCTTCGTGCATAATTTATGTTCTCACCTAAATCTGTATTTCTGTATGTGCATATTACTCCTAAGTCGTCCGCACACGGAAGTGGTTCACCTAAACTTAAGTGTCTACGGATGCTGTTTATATATAATATTATTCCCCAAACTGTAAATTCATCATACATGAAATTATGTGTAATTTATATATTAACTTATCCATGCCCGTGCAATTGGTATGTTCCTGCATAGACAGGAAGAAATATATATTATTATTGTTTTGCACAGGAGAGGTTCCAGTTCACAACGTCAACAATTTGTGGCGTGGAATCAAGTACCCACCCATAAGTGATACAGGATGTCACTAGTTAACTGTCAAAAGTTATATGCACTACTTAAGAAATAATATTCGAATGATTATGAGGGCAATGCCATACAGTTCTTGCAACGGCAATTAACTTGTAAGTGCATCCGATGTGTGGAGTATTCAAAGTGTGTTGCAAATGGTAAATGTGGTAGGCCGTTTAACAACCATAAAATACCATAGCGATAAGTGTTCAACATCAGTAATATTAATGACAAGTATGCTAGTGGCCCCAAAGGACACACTTCCAATATCCGATATCATTTTTACGAGCTAGTATAAACCGGTTTGATTTCTTTGTTCTCGCCTCCTGTTTGTGTGATAAAGTTTCTCGGTCTTCAGTAAAATTCTGCGTAGTTCATCCCGCGACTCGACTGTCGTAGCTTTGGTTGGCTCCCAACTGAGTAGTGCTGGGATTAATTATATGTCGTTTGTAGTGTGGGGTGCGTTAAAAATTTGCTGCTACTGCGATTGGGGTTGATCCTTTCACCAGTTAGTCCTCCGGTATCGTGGTCGAAAGAAAAGAGTTAATAATAACAGATATAATCAGTGTAGGTTAATCAGACCAAACGACAGAAAAGATATAAAGAAATCGTAAAAATAGACAGCTAATTAAACTTCAAGTTGATATATATATATAATAATAATAGTATATTCTCATTTTGTACATGAGAGACGCCAGTTTACAGGCATCATCAATATGATAAATTACATATACGATTAGCAATCATAATTAATAATAATGTTTTAATAAAATACACATTTTTTCCTACTTGTGTAGGACACACCAAATATACAGGCATGGGTAAGCATTATTTAAATTTCATAAATTCGGTTTATGGTTAAGTTACATGGTTGCTGGCGTTTTTGTCTTAGGTCTGTGGGAACAATATGATAACCAGTCATTCAATGGAGCACGTCATGAAATATAGGAATATTAACTTCGCATTAACAAAAAACCCAAGTAAGTTTTGGATGGATTAAAAATACTTGGGAAAAAATAAAGCTTGAAGTTATTCCACAATATAACAAGTCATTCAATGGAGCACATCATGAAATATAGGAATATTGTCTTCGCATTAACAAAAAAACCCAAGTATGTTTTGGATGGATTAAAAATACTTGGGAAAAAATAAAGCTTGAAGTAATTCCTCAATATAACTTGGGTGTGTACAAATCCGAATCTTATTTTTGATTTGATTTATATCCAAATTGGGTAATAAGGAAGCTATTTTACAGATACGATCAGTTATGTTATAAACTACAATCGTGACGTTGTATTACAAATTGATACTTTTCCATTGGTATAAGAGTATATTCCAGAAATGTAAACCAGGTTGCGTCGTGGAGAAAGTTAATTCGTTATTAATCAGGCAACTGAAAGATACGGGACCAATAATGTTTGCAGATCATTTGTCATTGTAAATGGTCAAATATCCACATTATTCATTCTCATTCAAAAAGTCAAATAGAAGCTGAAATGGTGAGAGAAAAAAGAAGACAAACAACAGCAACGCAAAAGAAAGCAACGGGAGTCCTTCAGGAGTGATTAATAAATATATACATATATATTCTGTTTTGTAACTATGCTTATTTTTGTTCATTAACTAACTAGTCCCGTTACGCTAACTTTTATATTATGTGTAAACTAATATTACTGTCCTGTGTAGAAATGTTTATCATCTAGTCCCAGTAATATTAAAATTTATATTTGTAGTTTGTTGTAACTACACGTTTGAAGAACTTAAAATATCTATGTATGGTGAAAAAGAAGGTGTAAGAGTCAGGCGCAAAAGTGCATTGTCATCTTTGAGCAGTCTGATGACTGAGGAGATGAACACTGGAAGTGTGTTTGCATCGCGCACATTAGCTGGTAGTCTATTCCAAATGACTGAAAACTTATTTAAGAAGAAGTTGTACCGCACGTAAGTCTGACAGTGCTCCATAGCAGCTAGGTTGTGATGATTTCTAAGATTGTAACTGATGACAGCGGTAGGTTTAGTTATTGGCTCGGAGGAATGCAAGAGAAGATTAGTTAGCTTGTAGTAAAAGATAAGGTTTAGCTTAAGGCGTCTTTTCCAGAGGGGTTCCAATTTTAGTCTTTCGCATCGCTCGTAGTATTCCAGACCACTTTCTAAACCAAGAGTTCTTGAGGTAAACTGGCGTTGCACTCCCTCTAATTTAAGCTTGTCATTTTGTCTGAGTGCGCTAAGAATAGCCGGGCAGTATTCTAAGATAGGTTGGACACATACTTTGTATAATAAAACCCTAGTTTCACAACAAAAGAAATTGCGTGTTATGCATCCTATCAGCCTTCGCGTTTTACGTCTGGCATAATCAGTCTGTTCAGCGAACGTTAGGTTACTAGAGTATCTAATACCGAGATCTACGACTGAGTTGAGCTTAGCTAGTTTTCGCCCATATATTTCAAGAGTTAGATCAAGGTTACTGTTGCCGATACAAATCCAGCCGCATTTGTCAATGTTAAAGTTTAGACAGGATTCAGCACACCACGTTGCAAGGCTACTTAGTTCAAGATGTATTTTAGTAACCATATCGCTTAATTCATGAGTGTAGCAGGAGTAGACGACTTTGAGGTCGTCAGCATATAGGAATGGTTTACCTGAGGTGAAGCACTTGCAAATGCTGTTAATGTAGACTGTGAATAAAAGTGGACCTAGGACACTACCTTGCACAACCCCACTTGAGATCTGCCTAGGATGAGACAATACAGATCCAAATTTGGTTATTTGTACCCTGTTGCTAAGAAATGATTTTAACCAGTTCAGTAATGGGTCGCGGATTCCACAAGAGTACAGCTTCTCAAAGAGAATACTGTGAGATACCATGTCAAATGCCCTAGACATATCGAAGTAGAGAACAACGACTAGCTTACGTGCTTCGCGACTACTAGTGATGCAGTTGAAAAAGTCGAAGTGGCAAGTAACGCAGGATCTATTTTTGAGAAATCCGTGTTGAGATCTTGTAACAAGATCTTCCCTAATTGGGCAGTCTGACAGTTGATCTTTTACAACTTTCTCCATGATTCGTGAGATAACTGGGGTTATATTTATGGGTCTGTAATTGCGGACGTTTGCTCTATCACCAGATTTGTAATGTGGAATTATGAAGCTAGTTTTCCACTCACTAGGGTAAGTGCCAGTGTTCATAGATATTGAGAAGAATTTAAGAAGTAACAAGGGTATATCACACCCACTGTTTTTGAAAATTATCGAAGCTAGGCCATCCGGTCCCGTACTAGTGGAAAGTTTAAGGCTTTTAATTGCTTGTACTATTAGTTGATTAGTGAACACAATGCTTTCAAGGGAAGAGATAGTAAGGGGAGCGGTTTCACCAGGCATATGTTAGCTGATCAGTAGATATGGTGGGGGCCACTAAGGTGAATCGCCCCATTCTGCAGGAACAGCAATATACAAATTAAAGTCTCGAGATATTTCTGATTTTTATGAGGGCTTAGATCTTTATCTTGAAAAAGATAATAATGAACGCCTTGACAGATCATGCTTCTACCTTTAAATATATACCATTCGCTCAGCCTATTGTGAGACGAGACCACGCGGGATCTGCACAGATTTATGGGGCATCTTATAAACTAACTTGCTGTCCATTGTCTGATCTTTAAATACCACTTCACAATGTCTTATCTCATTCATTTTCCAATAACGTCTTTACTTGATCCTCATTGTATTCCATTAAACCTAACATTTTACAGCTCTTTATGAATGATTATATTCCTACTCTCTGAAGGGTACGGTTGTACATTAAATGCACAAAAAGGTATAAAACAAAAACAACTGGCACAACTGAGGATAAATGTATTAAAACCAAAAGTGGACATGATGATAGTAAGACCTACATGGGTAGCATTATACATTGCAAATGAGCATTGTCAGCCTAGGGATTTTCCCTTATAAATGCATTTATTAATGATACTTGCACTTACCTATTTCATTACAATTTAATGATTCACCTCAGCACTTTAATTTTTCTAAAACAGCTTTCAATCCCTTGTAAACGTTGTACTTACCTCAATATTGGTTGGTTATCGTATGCCTACAACCACGGGATGAAAACGAAACGAAGTCCATTTTCCCGCTCAACCTGGAGGACAATTGTACAATTTAATAACTATACAGCCTAGTTCAGACAATGTGTATTTATATATATATCAAATATTTAACTGTTGAAACATTATTAACTTGTAGACAATCTACGATTTGATACTATATCATACTTGATCGTGCCTGTAAAAATGGCATGCATTTTCATGTAAATTTATATGTTTATATGAGAATATACATTATTATTATTATAAACTAAAGTTTGCAAACCAATCACTGAAGAGTTCACAGATAGTAGCAGGCTCATTGTAGATTACTTTGTCGTGAAGTAAGTAGGGGATTTCCCTCGCCGACTGCATTCGTTTTTTAAGAAGTGCCGTTAAGTTATAAACTTTGGAGGTACTTTCAAGTGCCGTTAACTCTTCGTTGAGGTCCTTTTGAGAGCGTAGGCGCTTGATAGATTCAAGAGACTCGTGGATTGAGAGCAATAGTGATATGTCCTTAGTGGAATAGTACTGTTTCTTCAGCTTCCTTAACTTATTACGGTGTGCCCTTGGAATATATTCAGTTCGGTGTCTACTTAATTTCACTATTTCTTTGGAGCAACTGTATCTAGACAAAGGGTAACATTCCTGTAAAACAGGGTTACTAAGGCCTCCAGGGAGTCAGTGGTAAAATAGTCATCCCATTGACAGAGTCGAATAAGTTCTTGGACTAATCCCCAGTCTGTATATTTGTAACTACGACATATTGTGCTTCCTGAGTCTTGTTTGTTTCCTGTATTTAGTGGTGAGAAAGGCAGAGAGCAGAGTACCATTCTATGGTCACTACTGGAAAATCGATTACCAACATACGTGGATACTGGGATTGTGTCATGACAAAAAACAAGGTCCAACATGTTGTCACCACGAGTAGGTGTCTGGACGTGTTGTTGCCATCCATAACAGTCTATAGTGGCAAGTAATTCGTCGAAGCGTTGGGGGCCGGAACTAGTTAGCCAATTAACTTCTGGAAGATTGAAGTCCCCTGCAATTATTTTGTAATTAGCACTAAACGAGGATGCATGTGCAAACGATTTAGCTAATAACGCATCAGTTTCTTTTGTTGAGCTTGGTGCTCGATAAACACAGCCTATGGGAAGTTTGTACTTATCTCCATGTAAGACAACCCAGAGTGAGTCAGGTACATTATTCATTGTTTCATCTTCCACCTTACTGACTACAAATGAGCTATGTATATATATGAGACATCCTCCACCACGCTTGCAATCTCTGTTTGCACGGTGTACAGTGTAATCATCGATACCTATATGCACATCAAGTACAGAGGATGAGCACCATGACTCAGTAATCAGAGCTACAGTAGGCTTGGCGACTAATAATAATGTCCTTAGTTCAGATATCTTATTGATTAAGGAACGTGCATTAATTAGCAATATCGTGAATAAGTCACGGGATACTACAAACTGGCTTAAAATGTCACCATAACCTAAATCTATTTGTGCGTCAGCACCGCAAGAATTTATGAATGAAAAGGAGGTCGGACTGGGTGTCTGCACATCGGAGTTGGTGTGCAATGAGGTGGTCCTAGGTGCCATGGGTCGTACCAGTGATTCGGGACACCTGGAAAATTTACCATGTGTTCCTGGATATAAGGGTAGTACAGGTTGGGCCTAGGTTGACGGTTAAAAGGCATAGCATCAAAAGGTCTACCCATCCAACTGCTATTCGTCATACCGGTATACACCTTCGGGTTGTTTTTATAACTTAAAGGGAATTGTGAAGGAAGGTGCTTTGGCTGCAAGACTTTAGGAGTCTTGGAGCCTGACTTTCTATAAGGTGGAGCATGCGGAACACCTCCAGATATACTTATGTTTCGAGAGGAGTTTTTCGTAACAAGTGATGGTTTGTTGGCATTCTTACTCTCAGCAGGCTTATTGAATACAAAGTATTCTTCCCCATCATTAGTTTCAACCCTGCGAAATTTGTTCATCGTGGTGAGGTTACTACGTTTGGGGGGAGATTTCTTAGAACAACTTGCAGAAGTTCTAGTCATTTTAACATCTTTCGATGAGGCTTTGTTTACAGGGGTACTGGTATCTAAATCAGTTCCTAGTTCCATTGGCAGGTGTGGTTGTTGTGTAGTTTGCTGAATGCTAGTTTCAGCACTAGGTGTCTGTTGCTGTGCACGATCCTTATTTGGTAAATCAAAGCTAGAGGAGGTGACCAGGTTATTACTACGCATTATTCTACGCTGACACGGTGTTTTATCCTGAGCTACGGTTATAGACTTATAACTGCTATTCAGTCTTAAGTGATCCTGACATTTAGTAAACTTACTAGCATCAAGGGAATTACTGAATTTAAAAATGATTGGGCAATTAGCCTGGTTAGACTTTTTACGAAGTCGTTTGCATTCACATGGAACACTAGCCATGCCGCAACAAATCAGGATTTTGTGTCTTACAGTTTTCAGGGGCAGAGAATCTGGGACGTTGTAAACTATAGCTTGGTGAGAAGAGGTTATACGCTTCATCACCTCCGTAGCCAAGCAGTCAATCAGATTTTCAGCTTTATTTAGGTTGTCTGGAGATATTTTAGGATGCCTTTTTAAAAGACAGGCTATTGGGTCTAAATTCAAAAGCTTATTTTGAGTTACATCCAGTAAAGACTTAACCTGGCCAATATCAGAACGGCTCTCCGTGGTATTTGAGATTGGCGGTGACATACTATCAAACTGATCTAATTTTTTCTGAATTTCACTTACTTGCCTCTGCATATCTTTCAAAAGGAGGTTTAGTTTACAGAACTCAGATTTCTCTAACAGAACATCTTTCACCTGTATCACAGGAGTGAGATCTGCACTCAAACCATTTTGAGAGCTAGTAGTTGATACTGTATTACCAGGCGGTAATGCAGTTATAACCGAATTTAAGCCGCTATCTAAAACAATTGTGTTTCTATGAACACGTTTTTTAGAGATTTGGACCATAATTTCAAGAATTATATGACAATAAGCAATAAATAAATTTCAGAGCAAACACGTGCAAAAATGTCACCAATTTCGAACGTACCGCCAACGCATATATATGTATATAATATCAATAATAATAATCATAATGAGTGCAAGTCTAGTAGTTGAAGTATCCAGGAGGGTAAGACGGGAGAGAATGTGAGTAAGTAAAACGAATTCAGATGTCTACCCATGAATGGTGTATGGGATTCTAATGGGATTGACCATTTGGACGTAGTCCCTGTATCGCTGCTTGATTGTGTAGCCTTCGCTTAAAGGTGTCCACAGATGATGTCATATCCACATCTGCCGGCAAGGAGTTCCAGGAACTGAAAGCCCGCAGTGAAAAGAAGTGGCAGCGCACCTGAGTCCTTGCCCTCTGAGCTGTCCATCCGGGGTTTCTACAAGGAAGAATCTATCCACCCAGTGGCAGAACACCTTAGTTTGGGCGATTCTGGCTATTTGTTATTTTGTAGGCAGTAATTAAATCCCCCCTAAGCCGACGATAGCTAAGTGTTGATAGGCCTAATTTCTTCAACCTTTCATCATATGGTTTGTTTTGGAGACCAACCACTCCTTTTGTCGCCCGTCTTTGCACTCTTTCCAGAAGGTTCGCATATCTTCTAACCAGTGTATCAGCAATGATACTGTGCACTTCAAGCTGTGATCTGACGTATGTTTTGTACAACCCTAGATAGAGCTCAGGAGTGAGTGCACCTAACTGTCTTTGCGTAAATGGTATGACCGCATATGCCCTCGCTACATCCCCTGTGTAATTTACGCTTGTGTCCATTTTTTCCGTTAGAACTAGACCTAAGTCGCGTTTCGACGTTGTGCAGGACAAGCTTTCATTGCACAGGGTGTAACTTGCATTCTGCAGTCTACAGGTGCGCAACTTCACTACTTTACACTTTTTCAAGTTGAAAGTCATGCCACTGGCCACCGCCCAGTCTTCCAGAAGGTTTAGGTCTTCCTGTAGCCTATCTGAGTCCTCCGGACACTTCATCGCCCTCCATATTTTTACGTCGTCAGCGTATAGGAGAGTCGGGCAGCTCAGACGGCGTGGTAGATCATTGATGAAAATCAAAAACATCAGTGGTCCTAGGATAGAACCCTGCGACACTCCTGATGACGATCTGTGCCAAGATGATCGGACTCGGTTAACCTTAGTGCGAAATTGCCTGTCGGCTAGGTAGTCCTTCAACCATGACAGAAGTGGCTCACCTATGCCTGCCTGGCTTATTTTATGTAGGAGAAGGTCATGGTGAACAGTGTCAAATGCCTTCTCAAAGTCTAGGAAGACCACATGGACTGGAACATTCGTATCCCAGCATGATGTCCAATCGTGTCAAGCTGATAGTAGGTTTGTTACATAGGATCTGCCTTTCTTGAAACCTTCATGGAGTCTATTAGTCCTATAGAGGTGGTCTTAGATGTGATCATCAACAAAACTTTCCAGTACTTTTGATTGAACTGGGAGTAGAGGTACTGGTCTGTACCTAGTGGCATTTTTCCTATCCGCCACCCATTACGATCGGAGAAAGGATGGCTCTTTTCCACTCCTTCGGCAGTTTCCCCAAATCCATTGAGGGGTGGATAAGGGACTCTAGAGAGCTTCAAGGCACAGTTTTAGAACAGATGGTCTGATGTCCTCACAACCTGGGGACTTCCCAGGTATGAGTCGCTGTAGCTTCCTTAGTACTATTGCGGGGTTTATTTGGGGAGTAGCCACTAGGTCATCCTCCTGTGAAATAGTGGTGCCACCGTTTTGGTCCATAACTGTAATACCCACATTGCTGTTTAGCTGTTTGCTGAAGGCTGAACTGAATGTTTCAGCCATCTCCAGTTTAGTGAGATATTGACCGTTTGGACCTACTAAGGTGCATGCCCCCTGGTTAGTTGGTTTTCCTTCTAACATGAATCGGTACAAGTTTTTGAAGTTTGTTAGTTTTTTGGCAAGGTTTGTATGGAATGACCTCCTGTCCCTCCTGACTCTTGCATTGCACCGGTCCCTGAGTTCCAGGTATGCATCGTGGTCGGTCTGACTCTTAGATACGCGCCACGTAAACCAAGCCTTCCGCTTTGCTTGCAGAATACGTTGCGTGCCTCTCTTCAACCATGACGTCTTTCTCTTGGGCTGTGTTGTGACTAAAGGGACGGTATCCGAGATTGCTGTATGGATAATCTTTTTTACCACTTCCCAGTGTTCATCCACAGATAGGTCGTCCCATGCTAAGGGCCAGTCTGCGTCGGACAAGAGCCTCCGCATTTCAGCATAGTCAGCCTTGCTGTAGCACAGAAATTGTCACGTGAAGTCACGCTGCAAACGCTCACGGAGAACAAGATCGAAACCTATGACTGCATGGTCACTGCTTCCCAGAGAATCATGATCTGGACCTTTTCGACGAGTAGTTGGTCACTAGTTAGAATGTAGTCTAGTTTCGATGACTTTCGACTACTGCCCCACCTAGTGTCGTCTGTACCATTCTCGGTTAGTCCCGTGTTTCGAATAGTTTGCAGTAGGTTTCGGCCGAATTTTCCCTTAGCATACTCGGAGCCGAGGTTCAGTGATGGAGCATTGAAATCTCCAGCTATGGTGATTTGTTCATAGCCCAAGTCCTGTATTCCTGTGATGGCGTTGGGCGGTGTCTGGTTGTGTTCTGCTCCACAGTTGCATGATCGGTAGATGCCACCCAGTAAATTCTTGGTGTGGTTTACAATCAGATGACACCATAGAGAGTCTGGGAGCTCAGAAAGTGGTGGGTCTGATGCGCTCACACATTTAAGCTGCCTGTCAAAGTATATAGCAACTCTCCCTCCTTCTTTGTTATCCCTGCCTCTCCTGACCAGAACCATATAACCCATACTGATTTCATTGTCGGCGATATTGAGGGTTAGCCAGGTTTCAGTGAGAATGATTATTTTCAGTTGTAGGTGTGATTTTAAATTTCCGAATTCGCCTACTTTTCCTCTCAGCTCCCTCACATTGCTATATAGGCAGCTGACAGTGAGTCTAACAACCTCAGAGTGTTGTGGGGTAGTTGACGTGAAGCTGTCTGCTGGTGGGGGACTTAATGTTGGGACTAGTTGTCTGATTCCTATGGAGCCAGCCCGTTGCAGTTTTTTCCATGGATTCAGGTAGGACACGGGTAACACAGACTGTTATTCTCAGTACTACATCGCACTTGTGTCAGTGAAGCTTGGGGACGTAATAAAGTCTCAGTTTGCTGCCTCCTTATGGTTCGGCGTCTGCTTTCGCAGCATTGGATATGTCCTCCTATATTCCATCTGGTCACGTACCACTGTTGAAGTGCTATAGTCAAGTGCTCCTTTTTCCATCTCTGTTAAAAACCATCACGTGCAATGACTTTATTATTTTAACAGTTTTACAGTGAGCGTACAGTTTGATATTTTTCGGCCTTCACAAGCCGAAACAGAAGAATAACTCGATCGTCCAAGATGTGAAATATATTTCAATATTGTACACTTCTAACGATGATGTCTGCTTAGCTAACTACAGAATGTAAATGAACAGCCGAACATAATACGGTAGTGTTGTGTTAAATTGTAATCGTAGTATTAGTATTTCGAGATGACCGAATTACAAGAATCCAAACAAAACACAGAGGGCGGAATTCAGGAATTTGTATTTTTTGGCGGAATTCTAATGCAATTCATATAAGAAATATTAACAATCAACAGTAAGTTTTTAAACAATACAGAGATAGAAATAGTCGATCACCACATCCGCCAAACGCCGAATGTCTCCTTGCAAATTTAAACTGATATCGCGGTTTGCTTGCCAGTCTCTGCGATCTTCTAACTGATTCTGTGATATTATTTCCATCAGTATCATCTAGACTTATTTCTGAATTATCTACAAAGTCGGGATTAGTAGCGGAGTCATTATAATAATCGCAACGACCTGTTGCGTGCGTTGTCTGACTAAACTGCCGTACACATATATTCTAGTATTTCTTCGTTCTTACTAATGTGCGCAGACGTTGTGGCTACTCGATGCCCACAACGTAAATCAAAAGGCACTTGCGAAGATTACGAATGTGTATTGTAGCAGTAGTCAAATTCGAAACTGTGTCAAGGTAATATTCAACAGTGAATTGACAAATGTTTGCGAAGTACATATAAAATCGGTCTGTATACACATATAATACAAGTATACAAATTAGATTAAAAGGCGTGTTTACAGTTGGTATAGGGGTACTACATAATTCCCCCACCAGAACACTAAAATATAAAAAAAATACATTCAAGTGTTTGAAAATAACATGCGTCAGTGTAATACGTAGCAGCGATAGTACACAGAAGGCGATTTATTAAGCTGAAAATGAGCAGTTTAATGCGGTTAACAACATCGACAATAAATGAGATAATCTAGGGAAAGTAGGAGTGCTAATCATAATAGAATATATAAGGAGCGATGAAATTGGCCGAGGATCTGTAGTCAGTAGACGAAAACGATACGTGAATAATATACGAGATGTGATTAAAAGTAATAATATAGGAAATATCGATGTTAAAATGATAGTGACGTGATTTACGTATGAAGATATTAGTCAGTTAAATGAGTAATCAAATGACAATTACGAATAAAGATAATAAAAATGGAAATTCGTAGTAAGCTATATTTCGATGACTTGCACGTAACGTTTAGGCCAATGGACTCGTCTACCAGATCGTGCCGTGTTCGCAGGCTTCTCTGTCGACGTTGAAGCTTTTGTGGATGTAGGCATTGGCACGTCGTTCAGCCGGTCCTTATCGTTGACTTCGAAATCGTCGAGGAACGCTGGTTTGACTTTGTCGATACTGATGGCTTCTGTTTTATTCAATCTTTCTATCGTGATAACTTTCGCGTTTCTGTTTAGAACTTTGAATGGGCCATCATAAGCGGGTTGAAGGGGTCGTTGTACACCTTCTCTCCTGACGAAGACGTGGGTGCAATCTGTCAGTTGTGACGGGATGTATGACGCTCGTTCCTGCTGACGTGGAAGTGATATCTTTAGCTCGTTCATGTGTCGTTTTAGCCGGTGCACGTAACCAGTCATATCGTGTGGAACTTGGTTACCCGGGGTGAAAAATTCTCCTGGTAATCGTAATGTTGTTCCATAGACTAGTTCGGAAACACAGCAGCCAATATCTTTCTTTATAGTAGCTCGTATACCAAGTAATACTAGTGGAAGTTTGGTTGACCAATCGTTTTGAGTCAAAGAAGCAGCGAGCGCAGCTTTGAGTTGTCGATGAAATCGTTCGACCATACCGTTGGAACTAGGATGATACGCTGTTGTTCGTATTCGTTTAATGCCTAGTAATTCAGCTAGCTGGTCAAAAAGTCGGCTTTCAAACTGGGCACCTTTGTCTGTAGTGATAATTGATGGGACACCAAAGTTGGCTATCCAGTTTTCGACTAAAGCTTTAGCTACCGTTTCAGCTGAGACGTCGATTAATGGAACTGCTACTGGCCAACGAGTAAATCTGTCAATGCAGGTTAGAATATAGTTGAAACCATTGGAAGGAGGCAGTGGACCAACTATGTCTACATGTACATGGTCAAATCTAGAGTCGGGGTTAGGGAAGCGACCAAGTGGTGCTTTGGTGTGCCGGTTGATTTTGACTCTTTGACAAGACAAGCAATTGCGTGTCCACTTCTTAACGTCGCTGTTAATGTTTGGCCAGATAAATCTTTCTCTTAGTAGCTTGGTAGTAGCGCTAACACCAGGATGCGACAAGTTATGTAACTTCTCGAATACTGTATGTCTCATAGCTATTGGAACGAAAGGTCGATATTTACCCGTAGAGGTGTCGCAGATAACTTTTGTCGTGCCGAAAGGAATTGCCTCGAGGTTTAGAGGTGTTGTTTTAGAAGACATGATCTTTTTGAGTTCGGCGTCATCTCGTTGTAAGTTTGAGAGATGTTCGTAGTCGATGTCTGGGCATACAATGTTATCAACGTGCATATGTGATAAAGCGTCTGCCACTTCATTGTTTTTAGCCTTTATGTGTCGCAGATCGGAGGTGAACTGGAATATAAACTCGAGATGTCGTGGTTCACGTGGGGAGTAGTTATCCTGTTTTGCTGATAAGGCTTTCGTTAGGGCCTTGTGGTCTGTAAAGGCAGTAAAAGGTTTACCTTCCAGCATATGTCGAAAGTGCTTGAATGCTAAATAAACAGCTAATAACTCTCTACCAAAGGTGCTATATCGACACTGAGTAGGATTCAGTCGTTTCGAAAAGAATGCAAGGGGTTGCCATTCGCCATGTACCTGCTGTTGTAAAACTGCCCCAATGGCGACATCTGAAGCATCTGTCATAAGAGAAAGGGGGCGTCATTTTGGCGTCTGACTAAGAGCGTTTTGTCATTTAATGATTGTTTAACAGCTTCGAATGCTTTAACAGCTTCTGCAGGCAAATGGAATGAACGACTGTGTCCACGTAAGCAGTCGGTCAACGGTTGCAGCACTCTAGCACAGTTTGGGATAAAACGCCGGTAAAAATTGACTAGACCCAAAAATCGCCGTAATTTCTTGAAAGAATCTGGTAATGGATAGTCTTTGATAGCTTGTACATCGTCTGGGACTGGTCTAATTCCTTGACTGTCAATCAAGTGACCGAGGAATTTCAGTGATTTCTTACCAAATTCGCATTTATCTAAATTGATAGTCATGCCGTATTTGTGAAGTCTTTCGAACACCGTCTTCATATGTTTCACGTGCTCGGTTTCGTCTGCACTTGCAATTAGTAAGTCGTCAATGTATGCGTAGACGAAGGGCAGGCCTCGGAGTACTTGGTCGATGAGACGTTCAAAGGTCTGAGCGGCGTTCATCAGCCCGAAAGGCATGCGCACGAATTCGTATAAGCCGAATGGCGTGGTGATAGCAGTTTTCGGAACGTCATCCGGGTGCATGGGAATATGATGGTACGCTCTGACAAGGTCGATTTTGGAGAAAATTTTAACCTCTGGCAAGTTGCTGGCGAAATCGTGAATATGCGGTATGGGGTATCGATCAGGTACTGTTTGCTTGTTTAAAGCTCGATAATCCCCACACGGCCGTATCTCACCAGAAGACTTTTTGGGTACCATGTGCAGCGGTGAAGACCAAGAGCTGTTGGATGGTCGAATAATGCCGAGCTCTAACATTTTATCGAACTCTGTTTTTGCGATTTTAAGTCGATGTGGGTAAAGCCGTCAAGGACGTGCAAAAACTGGTGGTCCAGTGGTTTTAATGTGATGAACCACTTGATGCTTTAGTTCTGTTGCTCGGAAAGAGGGTTGTAGAAGGTCAGGGAACTGATTTACTAAGTCAGTATACGGAGATGCTGGTGTGCGTGTGACCATCAAGTTCAGCGATGAGGCACGGCTAATCGTACCAGCGATGTACTTTTTATTGAGCGAGTCTTGTCGTAAGGAGAGTCTGTGCTGGGTTGAACTATGTGTTGTCGAACCTGTTCGGCGATTTCGTCTGGGAGTACTGTACTCAGAATGCCGAATTTAGCCGTCTGCGATGTAAGCTTACTGGCAGTGAAATAATGTTGCAGTCGTGCAAACCAAAGATGGGGGTCTCTGGGCCTAAAAACTGGTACAGTAAGAGAAATGGTACTAACAGATCCCAGCTCTAAGTTATTAGAGGTATTGGAAGACATGATACAATTCGTAGAAAAATGGTTTAACAGTAACAAAATAGCAAGAATAATGCACACTAAGAATATGGCAAAACAGAAAACATGCAATGCAGATGCTTACAACAGATTACTGCAAGTTGTGCGATGAGAAAGCGCAAGAATGAGCTCGAAATGTCTATTATATGTATATATATCCGATAAAGTTAGAGTTTAAATAATCCAGCAAGTGTTATGATGAGTCGTGGGGAACAAGTTATCGTCGCGGTGAACAAGTTATCGTCGGGATGAACAAGTCGTCGGGGTCAACAATTTGTCGTCGGGGTGAACCAGTTATCGTCAAGGTCACCAATTTGTCGTCGCTGTCGAAATGTCACGTCGGGCTCACCAATTTTGTTGCGTGCGTTGTCTGACTAAACTGCCGTACACATATATTCTAGTATTTCTTCGTTCTTACTAATGTGCGCAGACGTTGTGGCTACTCGATGCCCACAACGTAAATCAAAAGGCACTTGCGAAGATTACGAATGTGTATTGTAGCAGTAGTCAAATTCGAAACTGTGTCAAGGTAATATTCAACAGTGAATTGACAAATGTTTGCGAAGTACATATAAAATCGGTCTGTATACACATATAATACAAGTATACAAATTAGATTAAAAGGCGTGTTTACAGTTGGTATAGGGGTACTACAGACCTACCTCATTTATTCTCACTTGATCCAAGTGTCTGTTATGAACTGAATTATCTTCGATGTCTAATATCTTCACCATTCGATTTCCCATTCTTTTTAGTATGATACCAATAGAAGGTCTATAATCATTCCCTCTGTAATAATGTACATCAGAAGTCGTGGACATCAGATGCTTTCTGAGAATTCGAGATTTAAATAGTTTTGCAGGACTTTCACGGGTACTTGTATGCTCCGCATTGCGATATTGAAGTAAGAAGTTATCCACACATCTCTCTAGCTCATCAAAATTTTGAGGACTCATTGATGCTATAGCACTCTTTAATGTTCGTACAAAATTTCCTGCCAACCCGTTTGACTGAGGATGACGTGGTGCTGTGTACAAATGACGACAACCTATATGTTTGAGCCAATCATTGAAATTCTTCTCCGTAAAATGAGTACCATTGTCAGTAACTAAGACATCTGGAATTCCTTCTCGACTAAAAATCTTTCTCAACGCTCTGTGAGTGAATTTGGCATTAGGAATATCTGTAATGATGACTTCTGGCCATCTAGAATAAGAATCCACAATAACTAAAGCATAATATGAATTTAAGAATGGACCACAGTAATCTGCATGAATACGCTGCCAAACCTCACAAGATGCAGGCCACGGTGTCCACGATGACTTCCCATAGGACATTTTATGTAAACAGCTAGGACAGCTTTTTGATCTTTTGTTAATGTCAGCATCAATTTCCGGCCGCCAGCATGTTAGGCGTGCTAATGATTTCATCTTATCAGCTCTTAGATGAGCAGAATGTAGATCATCCAAAATCGCAGATCTTAATGTTGGAGGAATAATAATTCTGTCATTCAGACATAGAAATCCTTCAGGATGGACTGAAGTCTCATCTCTTCGCTTATAAAAGTCTGGAAATCTTCGCTTACACTGAACATTCCAACCTCTTTTTGTTGCGTTTATAACGCATCCGTAATATTTCCGAGTATCATTTATAAGTCGAACTCGATCCACCGGTAACGGCTGGACTAATAAGCAATCAGTATCATTAGCAGCATTTTCAAATAATGAATAACGAGATAAGAAGTCTGCATGAGGTATATCCTTTGCCGATCTATGTTCAATAGTGTAATCATATGCACTTAGTTCTAAACTCCATCTTTGAACCATAGCAGCAGATGATTTATTCAAAGATTTGTCTGGATTGTAAATGAATTTCAAAGCTTGATGATCAGTAACTATGTGAAACTTAGTACCAAAGAGATACTTGTGCAAGCGTCTTATTGCCCATACAACTGCTAGAGCTTCTTTCTGGGTTTGTGAGTACCCTTGTTCACTCTTACTTAGACGTCTTGAAATACAAATAACTGGTTGTCCATTTTGCTCAAGTACTGCAGCTATACCCATAGGAGAAGCATCTGTAGTGAGAACAGACTTATCTTTAGACAAAAAGGTCTTAAGAAAACTTGTTTATTAAGAAACTCCAAAGTTTTTCGCAAGATATTCTCATGTTGTTGTTCCCACTTAAACTGTTTACTGGAGACAATCTCAAAAAGTGGAGATAACCGTTGAGTGAAGTTGGGAATGAATCTGGAGTAAAACTGAAGAGTACTTATCCATGATCTCAACGATGATATATTATTAGGTGACGGTGCTTGAATTAGAGGTGCCGAACGACTAGCATCAGGTCTGAAACCTTCGGAGTCTACTGTGTATCCCAAGCATGATACAGACGACAAAGTGAAATGACATTTAGATGGATTAACAAGAACATTATTCTCACATAAACGCCTGAACAGTTTTAAAAGACGTTCATTATGCAATTCGATATTAGGACCATAAACTATAATGTCGTCTTGGTATGACTCAACACCATCTAATCCATCTATCATCTGATTTATTACATTTTGAAATATTGCAGGTGAAACCTTTAAACCAAAAGGCAAGAACTTATACTTGAACAATCCAAATGGAGTATTAATGGTTGTTAATGCACTAGACGCCTCATCAAGAGGAATTTGCAAATAGGCATCTTTTAGATCTATTTTGGAAAAGTATCTTGAGCCATGTAGCTTGTAGAGAATGTCTTCAGTTTCTAGAGTAGTGCAACTTTGCTGTAGTAGACGACTATTGAGTGTAAGGTGGTAGTCACCACAAATTCTAGGTGTTTCTCCATCAGCCTTTAGTGGCGTAACAATAGGAGTAGCCCAATTTGAAGACTCAACTGGCATAAGTATGCCTTGCTCAACCAACTTGTCTAACTCTTTCTTAACTGCATCTCGCAATCCATATGAAATTAATCGGCGTTTCAAGAAGGTGGGATCACCCTCTAATTCAAGATGGATGGGCTGAATCTTCATACCACCTACACTCTTTGAACATTGGAGAAGTAATTCTCTGAACAAAGATTCACCAAACAACTCAATACAAAGTGAGATTTCGACATTTAACAATTTGAGGGCTTTTAATCCCAATAAAGATGGACCATATTCACTAACAAGAAAGGGGATATTTACAAAATTACCACTGTCTGAATCCAAAGAAATGTTAGTAGCACCTATAAGAGGTAATTTATGACCAGTTATGCCTGTAATTGAACTAGTAGTAGGGTCTATCTGGACATTCTTACAAATCGATTGTAAATCTTTCTTAGAAATTATAGATTCAGTACTCCCAGTATCAATTATAAAACAATGGGACTTGCCTGAACTTGTAGTGAAGGTTCTCATTAGATGAGATTGAGTATTGGGAAAAGTTGAAAGACGCATTGACTTCATTTTACTAGACATATTGGGAGAACTAAAGGAATTCTGAGTAACATAAGTATTCGAACTTCTGCAAACAGTCTTGATGTGTCCAACTTTACCACATTTGTGACACTTAGCACCCCGAAAACGGCAAGTGCTTCGTAGATGTAACTTTCCACAGGAAAAACACGGTTTAATGTTTTTGATCTCTCGCTGCATTCTATTACCTGTGGACGGCAGTTTGGATTGCTTTCCATGAACACTTGTATTTTCGACTTTGGACAGCATGACATCAGGCACTGACGTAGTGGGAACAGAGTATTCACCGTTGACATCTGCATATGTAATACATAAATCTTTAGCAGTTTGAAAGGTACAAGAAGGAATCTGAATTAACTCTTTCTCTAATTTAGGAATATTGATTCCAGGAATTAGACGATCACGTAGTTGAGTATGCAGCTGATCTCCAAAGTTACACTTTGAAGCTTGAATTTGAAGTTGAAGAATGAAGTCTCTTATCTTCTGATTGGGAGCAGGAACCAGTTTGTTGAATTGAGCCCTCTCTCTGGTCTCAAAAGTAGTTATATGGAAGTGATCTATCAGAAGTTCACGGAGCTTAGCATATGGCAGAGAAATTGGTTTATCTGGAAACGACAGAGTCTTCACTAGGCTATATGCATCTAGCCCAATAGCAGTAATGAAATGTGCTGGTATTTTGTCATCCCGAACATTCTTTGAAATGCACCACGCATCGAAGCATTCCAAATAATCAGCAATCTCCCGCGGAGAACCATTTATAGGAAATTTTCCCAGGTTATTTAGTTCCATCGCGACGCCAAATGTTTTAATTTTTTGTAATGGTACTATTAGTATTTCGAGATGACCGAATTACAAGAATCCAAACAAAACACAGAGAGGGCGGAATTCAGGAATTTGTATTTTTTGGCGGAATTCTAATGCAATTCATATAAGACATATTAACAATCGACAATAAGTATTTAAACAATACAGAGATAGAAATAGTCAATCACCACAGGTAGCATGTCTAAAACGGCAGAGATGCTTGACTATATACCACCAGTTTGGTCAGTCCACTTAAACAGTGAAGATCATCACCAATGATGGACAATGAGAGCTGTAGGCTGACAACTTTAAAGAATTGTCTACTGCTACAGGCTTTTATTCTTTCTTCAATCGTAGTCACACTTCAGAATTCAGTTGAACTATATTGTTCAAAACTATAACTATCCGTTCAATAGCATTTATAGAATACTATCGTCTCTATGTGATGTAACTCTGCTTTACATTGTAATACATGATAACCTGACATTAAACAATGTACAAGTCAGTGGGCAACAGAAATGTAGACTTGAGTCTCATAATTATTGGCACCAATTACCCGCGTTTATCTGCATTCTATTCAAGCCTAAACAGTGTAATGATAAAGGGTGATTTCCCGGAATTATTGGCTAAAGCATTCGTCACTGAACACTGGATGCTGACCCTCACTGTTTTAGTCGATTTGTTTATCTGAAGGATTACGGTCAAGCATCCACGCCATTTGGTACGCCGTTGTGTTACGTTCGTTCATTCGTGGATGATCCCTAGTTAGTTAATCAATCATCTCGCCCTAGAATTTGGTCCCGAAATATACTTCGTAATTTGGACGATCAATTCCAGTGTTTTGCTTTTTGTCATTGGTATACGCGAGATGAATACTACAGAAGTTGTGGGTGTTGGTTGGATCTTGCGTTAGTATGCTTCGTGCGGTTCATGAATGTCAACAATCTCGGCCTGTAAAAGGGCTTTACTTCACTGCTAAATAACACGAAATCATATATATCCAAACCAAGTTCACTTTTAACGGTTTGAAAAAATTTGGGCATTGGGTATGTAGTGCACATTGTACCTTTGAACTTTTGTTTAAACTGACTCACCCACGGTGATCCACGTTTTACTTTTTGGACTTGTGAGTCTTCCTGGCGTTCATAGGTTCGCTCTCTTGTTGTGCTCTCTTTTTGCACACTCTCCGAGCCTACCTCCATCAACGTCTGCAGATAAGTTGTGCGACTTCTTTATTTATTGAATTTTATATTTCGTTGAATAAAATATAATTATCCCAGGTACTCTTGTCATATCAAGTCTTTTTACAACGATACAGTTCGTCAGTATTTGCGCGTCCAGTAGTGTACTGCTAAGCTTAGTAGGTCGCCAAAACGGTGAAGAAGTTTCTAAGGGTGTTTAGAGTATAGGTCCAATCTAAGCCGTAGTAGAACTCTTACAGGTATATGATATTCATTATGATAGAGGTTTTTTGTATTTCCCAATGAATGAAAAAACAAAACGAGATTGTTTTTACTGACGTTTCGCTATTTAATGCTAATAGCTTTCTCAAAGTATTATTAAACCGGAATTTACAAAATCTCAGCATATATATAACAAAGAATTAGGGGGTGAGAAAAATATAGACTTAGTTCAACTTAAAAGGACATATTGAAAGTCAAAATAACAATGAAGATCGTTCAAACCAAATATCAAAGGTAATAGTATATCTGTTATTATATCAAAATAAAGTTTACTAACTTGATCATCGTTGGTTAGTCTGGGGTCATTTTTGGTTGTCAAGTTCGAGAATAGGTAAAGGTAACCAAACTAAGTGTAGAATATGAAATACTTGATTATCGTTCGTCAGTATGAGGTCATTTTGGTTGTCATGTTGGGGAGTAGGTAAAGGTAACTAAACTAAGTGTAGGCTGTGAAATACTTGATCATCATTCATCAGTCTGGGTCGTTTTTTGTTGTCAAGTTAGCGAACTGGTAAAGATAGTAAAACCAAGTGTAGATTGTTGGATTTTGTCAGTGTGTAGAATTATGAATGTAGTGTGCGTTTACATAGTGAACTTGCTCACCACATTTGCGTTGATTTTGCTACTTCATGGGGGAGGGTGTTGTAGCCAGGTTAGATTCTGTTTCAGTCCATCATTCCTATTCAGGCAATTTGGATTCCGCTTGATATGAAGTGCTTCTGATATTAGACGTTCTTTGTGGTTTCTGAAGTTTTTCTGGATTATTTCAATATTGTCAAAATCAATTTTGTGGCCTGATTCTATAGCATGTAGACCTATGGCTGATGATTTTTGAAGTTTTTCCAGTTCAACTGGATTTCTTGGTGGTCGAAGAGAAGCTCTACGGTGTTCATTTCTTCTGATTTTGATTTCTCGAGATGTTTGTCCGATGTAGATCGCATCACATTCCGAGCATTTTATTTTGTAGACACAACTAGATAGAGAATCTTTCGGGATTTGGTCTTTTATATGGACAAGGTTGTTTTGAAGTGTGTCCGATGTTTTGAAGAAAACTCTAATGTCGAGTTGATTAAGTACTCTTCTGATATCGTCTGACGTCTCTGCTCTATATGGAATGACGACTGTTGAAGTCCATGTTTTCGGAATGCATTTTCGGCCATACCTAATGTCTGTGTTGATTTTGTTGATGAAGTTCGTTGGGTAGTTGTTTTGCTTGAGAGTTTCACTAATGTTTGATATTTCTTCTTCTTTTTCTTTCTCATCAGTTATCAGGGAGTGTGCTCGTCTAAGAAGACTTGAAACAACTGAAATCTTTGCGGTGATGGGGTGTGATGATTTGAAGTCTAAATATTTGTTGGAGTGGGTTTTCTTCCTGAATATGGATATACTAAAATGTTCGTTTTCTTTTCCCTTAACTAGGCAGTCTAGAAATGGAAGTTCACCGATGTCTGATTCTGCTTCCGAAGTGAACTGGATTTTGAGAGATACACAGTTTATTTTCTCCAGGAATGAATTGTGTAGATCTCGTTTTAGTACTACAAAAGTATCGTCCACATATCTTAACCATAATTTAGAAGTGAGTATGCTTGAAAAGATATTATTTTCGAATTTATTCATGTAAAGATCGGCGACTATTGGGGAGACTGGAGAACCCATAGCAACACCATTTGTCTGTCTATATAAACTCCCTTTGAATGTAAAATAATTACTTTCCAGACAGAATTTTAGGCTCTTAATTATTTCACTGGTGTCCAGTGGACATCTTTGTGATAGCGTTGTATCTGATTCTAGTAGACTGGAAATGATGTCAAGACTTTCGGTAATAGGGATGCTAGTATATAGTGAGTTAATATCATAGCTTACCATAATGTCTTCTTTATCAATTTCTCGGTGTTCTATTTGGGATTTGAAATCATATGAATTTTTTACAATATTTTGAGTGTCCTTTTGTAGTGGTTGTAGTATCGAGAGTAAGTATTTAGAAAGGTTGTATGTTGGTGAGTTGGTGAAATCTATCACTGGTCTTAGTGGAACTGTGGGTTTATGTATCTTTGGTTGACCGTAGAATCTTGAAGGTATATAAGATTTTGGTTTTAGTGTAAACCAGAGCGAATTTCCAATTTTGGGTTTCATTTCTTGAAGTAGTCTGTTTGTATTTAGTTTCATTTTGTTGAATTCGGCGGATTTCTTCTTCTCTTCAATGAGTAAGTATGGTCCTTCAGATAGGTGTTCAATCGCTTTCTTTTCATAATCCGTTCTGTTCATTATCACAGTGACGTTCCCCTTGTCGGCTTTCGTTATGACGATGCTTTTGTCTTTCTTCAAATTTCTTAAGGCTTCATATTCTTGTTTGGTGAGATTAGATGTTATGTTTCGTTGTGTCATTAATATGTGTGATATCTTTTGACGAGCAGATTGTGATTCTTCATTGGTGAGTTGTTGTAGAGCAGGTTCAATCATAGGTGCTATTTCCTGGACCGATAATGGCTTTCTAGTTATATTGAAATTCAAACATTTCTGTAGTAATGAGATTTCATTTTCGGTTAGTATCTTGTCACAGCCTACACTTAGTTTAGTTACCTTTACCTACTCCCCAACATGACAACCAAAATGACCTCATACTGACGAACGATAATCAAGTATTTCACATTCTACACTTAGTTTGGTTACCTTTACCTATTCTCGAACTTGACAACCAAAAATGACCCCAGACTAACCAACGATGATCAAGTTAGTAAACTTTATTTGATATAATAACAGATATACTATTACCTTTGATATTTGGTTTGAACGATCTTCATTGTTATTTGACTTTCAATATGTCCTTTTAAGTTGAACTAAGTCTATATTTTTCTCACCCCCTAATTCTTTGTTATATATATGCTGAGATTTGTAAATTCCAGTTTAATAATACTTTGAGAAAGCTATTAGCATTAAATAGCGAAACATACTCACTCCTAAAATATGGTTAAGATATGTGGATGATACTTTTGTAGTACTAAAACGAGATCTACACAATTCATTCCTGGAGAAAATAAACTGTGTATCTCTCAAAATCCAGTTCACTTCGGAAGCAGAATCAGACATCGGTGAACTTCCATTTCTAGACTGCCTAGTTAAGGGAAAAGAAAACGAACATTTTAGTATATCCATATTCAGGAAGAAAACCCACTCCAACAAATATTTAGACTTCAAATCATCACACCCCATCACCGCAAAGATTTCAGTTGTTTCAAGTCTTCTTAGACGAGCACACTCCCTGATAACTGATGAGAAAGAAAAAGAAGAAGAAATATCAAACATTAGTGAAACTCTCAAGCAAAACAACTACCCAACGAACTTCATCAACAAAATCAACACAGACATTAGGTATGGCCGAAAATGCATTCCGAAAACATGGACTTCAACAGTCGTCATTCCATATAGAGCAGAGACGTCAGACGATATCAGAAGAGTACTTAATCAACTCGACATTAGAGTTTTCTTCAAAACATCGGACACACTTCAAAACAACCTTGTCCATATAAAAGACCAAATCCCGAAAGATTCTCTATCTAGTTGTGTCTACAAAATAAAATGCTCGGAATGTGATGCGATCTACATCGGACAAACATCTCGAGAAATCAAAATCAGAAGAAATGAACACCGTAGAGCTTCTCTTCGACCACCAAGAAATCCAGTTGAACTGGAAAAACTTCAAAAATCATCAGCCATAGGTCTACATGCTATAGAATCAGGCCACAAAATTGATTTTGACAATATTGAAATAATCCAGAAAAACTTCAGAAACCACAAAGAACGTCTAATATCAGAAGCACTTCATATCAAGCGGAATCCAAATTGCCTGAATAGGAATGATGGACTGAAACAGAATCTAACCTGGCTACAACACCCTCCCCCATGAAGTAGCAAAATCAACGCAAATGTGGTGAGCAAGTTCACTATGTAAACGCACACTACATTCATAATTCTACACACTGACAAAATCCAACAATCTACACTTGGTTTTACTATCTTTACCAGTTCGCTAACTTGACAACAAAAAACGACCCAGACTGATGAATGATGATCAAGTATTTCACAGCCTACACTTAGTTTAGTTACCTTTACCTACTCCCCAACATGACAACCAAAATGACCTCATACTGACGAACGATAATCAAGTATTTCATATTCTACACTTAGTTTGGTTACCTTTACCTATTCTCGAACTTGACAACCAAAAATGACCCCAGACTAACCAACGATGATCAAGTTAGTAAACTTTATTTGATATAATAACAGATATACTATTACCTTTGATATTTGGTTTGAACGATCTTCATTGTTATTTTGACTTTCAATATGTCCTTTTAAGTTGAACTAAGTCTATATTTTTCTCACCCCCTAATTCTTTGTTATATATATGCTGAGATTTTGTAAATTCCGGTTTAATAATACTTTGAGAAAGCTATTAGCATTAAATAGCGAAACGTCAGTAAAAACAATCTCGTTTTGTTTTTTCATTCGTTGGGATATACTAAAAACTTCTATTATAACACGAAATCAGTTTATAGAGGGAGAATAACTTTTGCTCTAACCAGAGATTTGCTGAATTGACCAGTTTAGATCACCCAGGACCTAGTCAAGTGGTTCAAACAACTGACCATTTTCAATTTTAATCGTCATCATTACACACAATTGTAGAGGTGTACAAAATTTCTTTCCCAATTTTAGAAGTGTTTATCTTCGATCAATATATAAAATTATTTACATGCAACAGACTGATCTAACGTTTTGTTTTCACAATGAATGACAAATAAAGTAAATAAAAATATTAGATTTCAGGCATTTTGTTTAAACAAATAAATCAACGTTGAGTATAAAAGGCATGTTTATAGCATGCGTGAACATGAAATAAAAGTGATCAGTAGTTTGGAGATTTCTCCAAATGGCCAATAAACTGACTCTTTTCTCCGCTATCTTCCTTCTTGCTGTACTGTTCGCGTTTCACACAACAGAAGGTGAGTCAGTTAGACAATCTTTAACTGTTATCATTGATGTAAACTAGTTACTGGCATTAAACATGGAGCCTCTGTTGCTTGAGATTTATTACAGCTTAAAATGACTTACGAACCTTTTCATTATTATAACTGATTTTGTATTTCCTAATGAATGAATGAAAAAGAGCAAAACGACAGTGTTGTTTTTACTGACGTTTCGCTATTTATACGCTGCTGATCTATCAAAGTATTATTAAACCGGAATTCACAAAATCCACTCAGCTTATATATAAGAACTTAATCATCGTTCATCAGCATGGTAGCATTTTTGTGTTGTCAAGTTGGTCAATTGGTAGATTGTTGTATTTGATAAGTGTATAAAATTATTAAAGCAGCATGTGTTTACATAATGAAATTGCTTACCACACATTCGTGTTGATTTTGTCATTTCATGGGTCGGTATAACCAGGGCAAATTCTACTTTATTCCGTCGTTCATTCCTATTCAGACAATATACATTCCATTTGCTATGAAGTGCTTCTGATGATGTGAGACGTTCTTTGTGACTTATGAATTTCTCTGAATTATTTCAATATCGTCAAAATCAATTCTGTGTTCTGATTCTATAGCGTGTAGACGAGCTATGGCTGATGATTAATCAAGCTTTTCTAGTTCAACTGGATTTGCTTCTCGGTGGTTCAATAGAGGCGTCTCTGCGGTGTTTATTTCTTCTGATTTTGATTTCCCGAGATGTTTGTTCGATGTATATCGCATCACACATTCCAGGCACTTTATTTTATAAACACAATTAGTTAGAGAATCGTTAGGGATTTGGTCATTTACATGGGCAAAGTTACTTAGCTGTGTGTCTGATATTTTGAAGAAAACTCTGATGTCGAGCTTATTGAGTACTCTTTTGATATCGGCTGACGTCTCTGATGAGGCCCATGCCTTCGACCATATTTAATGTCAGTGTTGATTTTGTTGATGAAGTTCTTTGGGTAGTTGTTTTGCTTGAGAGTCTCAGTAATCTTTGATATTTCTTCTTCTTTTTCCTTCTCATCCGTTAACATCAAATAGTGTGCCCGTCTAAGACGACCTGAAACATTTCGAAGGTATCAGTTATGAATAAATAGCTTCGGAGTCTCTCTGTACAGTTCGTCCCGAAGAAGTTATGTTATAGCTTTGAGCAGTCACCACCAATCTTGAATTCAAATGGATTAATTCCGGGTGTGATACACGCTGTTTAAATTTTATTCTAAATCAGATTAACCTTGAAGCAAAAGAAATACCATGATTGGCTTTATGTTATCATTGTATGGTAGAGAAGTCTGATTTTAGGTATTCGTGAGTGTTGTTCCACTTAAATATCAAACATTTGAGTTGTCGAAATTATTTTATGTACCCCTTCAACTGGTTCATAATGCATCGAAATTCTCGGTCTCTGTTGTTATGCTGGCTTTGTGTACGGACTATTCGAAGATGTCTAAAGGTTAACGTGAGCACCTCGCGTTCAATATCAATATCAACCAACGGGAAATAGAAGAGAACTTTCATGGATGACAACTGATATCTGTCAGACAAGAATTGGCTTCCGTGATCTGGTGGATCACGCTTGAGAGATTGAAAGTGATGACAGCTGGGTTGAAGTATAAGCGAGAACACCCTCACGTACGTCCAGCTGACGACTCCTCGACAGGATGGACAGCGTCGTATACCATCAAACAAATAAATATCAAACACTTTGTCAAGTTCCACAGTTATTAATATTAAACAGGATTACATACCTCATACTTGCTGACTGTAGTATTAATATAACATTTTGTGAATTCACATCGTGAATGATATATCAAAGAGATTATCCGCAAACAGTTTGACAATGTAATTTTCATTACAAACTGGTACAACTTGAAGAAAATATTTTATTTATTACACACATCCTAGATAACTAAACCCCCCCACCCTCCTTAAGGTATATGACACCATGCAATTACAAAAGTGTATTTCATGTTAACCACATTGACTAGAGTATGATTGAGTTAACGGTTCGAGATTCGAGTGAGCAAGACTGATCTTGAGGCATCCAATTAGACTTTGTGTAGAGATATTCATAGCGTTATGAGGGATAAACCGAGTTTTTCACTATTATTATTAATAATAATAAACAACGTTCAGGACTTAGGGAAAGATATCAACCAATAATTCTTAGTCCTGATCTAATCGTAACCATGATCTCCAGCCTGTGAATCGGAACGTTAGGCGTTTGAATGAATACCAAATTTTGGTAATGGTGGCAGTCAGTATTTTTCGATAGTCATGTCATATCTAGGCAGCAGGTTTCAGAGTTAATCACTAAAAACTGAGTCTTCATTGTCCCATGTTAGTTCTAAATTGCCTTACTCACTCAAATTGGTGTACTTTGAGGTGGGGTGGGGTGTGTAATATCATCGTCCAAAGTAGTGTTGGATAGCCATTTCTTTTCATCGCTGCATTCTGTTTGTTCGATAGTTGCGTGCATAATATGCAATCAACTGTTCCTTGCCCATTGGAGCTTATGTTGTCATTTCATCCTTCAAAAATGTGTCCTCTCGACAGGGGTACTAACAAGCTGACTGTTGATTTCACCTTCTGAGATAATCGTTATCTTAGAATACTGCTCATCTTTGAAATAACAAGGAATATTTACAGCTTAACATGGAGATGTAAGCTGTCTGCAGATGCTCACTGACGCTTTGATTTTTGATCACGTATATTTAATCATCAGGCCAAGGGACAACTTCAGCAGTACTGATCAACTCATTAAATCAGACGAAATATTGGAAGTCAATAGAAATCAGTATAGTGGTGATTTACGCAATTATGGGACGAGTTTTCAATTTTTACCACGAATTAACTTCATTTAGAGAATCACTGTAAACCAGAGATTACTGGAGAGCTGTCTCGTCCTTGAGTGAAGCTCTTCAGCAGTTCGCACTCCACCAGAAATCTAACCTGTAAAACCTCAACCAGTTGCATGGAATCCAATGGCCGATCAATTCTAATGTCTTCCAGCAAATTTTCACTAAGATGGCTGAGCGCTTCCACCTGTTAAGAGTTAGCAGTTTTGAGGTTTGTTGGACTTAAAAGTTGTTCTTAAATTGACAAAAATACCCTCGGCTACAGAGTTAAAGCTACATGCGCCGAAGAAGTAATTGAAGATGAATTAAGCGTTGTACATGATACTTTGATTGAAAATGATTATCCCGAAAAATTTATCAAGAAACACATGACAAAGAAAGCGGAAAAGAACTACTCACTATCTGTAAACAGGAAGCCTCTTTATATACGACTGCAATTCAAGTACGATATACCAAGCGAAAAAATTACGAAGAAGTTCAAAGTACTTTCAATGCTGGCGAATTTCACTTATTATTCTCTACACTACTGATGGTGATTCCCAGCTGAAAGATGAAGTACCTGGACTAGCCACTTCAAACGGCATCTACCAATTCAACCGCGCTTGTGGTGGAGCGAGTTATATCGGCCGTCGTTCTAGGAACTTGATTTTTCGTGCTCGCTCGACAAAATCTCCCAGTATGGCTAAGTGAAGGTGTAGTTAAAACCATCAACATTTCGATATCAGACCATCTTGTCCAAACCGGCCACAAAGCCAGCGTTGAAGAACCCTTCTCTGTCATCTACCGGATCCCTTATAAATTACCAAATACGTCGAAGCACCACGTGTTCCAAACAGCAGAGGCTATTGTCATTTGCGTGAAAAAACCGGTGCTTTGTGTGTAAAAGAAGCAAGTCCAGTCAGCCACTACTACTGCCCTGGCCGGCCTTCAGTAGAGACTATAAGCTCATGAATTTGTAATATGATCTTTCCTAATTTTTCTGACATTCAGCTTAATTTATGTTGATGCTATTGAGCTGTAATCTATCAATATTATTATTGATTCGATGTTATTTAAACATTAACTTTGTTGAAAACGCTAATTCATTCATTCACTATAATGTATATATAACTGTAGAGCCTGATGATGATGAAATTATCGAAAAGAGTATTCTTTGTTCAGTATCCATTCTTTTGAAAAAAAATCTACTCAAAAATATATGTTTCTTTCTTTGTAGGTATACACCCAGAAAATCAGTAAGTTATCAGTGAATGAAATGCCTTTTGAGAAACTCAACTTGTCCTAATACTCTCAAGCAGATGAAAGTAATTGTGATCACCAAAAAAATAAATTAGCTGTCATTCTTCTAATATTATTAGTGCTGTTGTATTCTCTAAGTTGAATATTTTAGGTTGAAAAGCTGTCATTATCCTTTTCAATAACATCTCCACTGCAATTTGATTGTGAAGTGTTCACTCGTATCTGTCTGTGTATCAATATCCCGTAGATAGGTAGGACACGTGTCACGAATGACTAGTCATCGGCTTCCTCTTCAAGCAATGCTCGTCGATGCAGGATTAAGTTGGGAAAGAATTATGGGTGGTCAAATCAAAACACTGACACCAATCTATGAAGCGTTTCACCGTTGTTTTGAGCCACATAGAGAGAATGTAAAGTCCCTAGCATGGGTCGCTGAGACGCTATGAGTCAGTGTCAGAGGACTGATGGTGATATGGTTCCAAATCCTTGTCGCTGGTGTAGATGCACCTATTTTTCCTGATCTCATATCTCTCCTTGTAATTATTCCTTCTGTTTGATGATATTAGATGATTGGAGGCAATCGGCCACAGGAAGCCTCACCTGACCTAGGTTTCGTGCTAGTTGGCACTCACCAGTCGACGAGGCGTATCTGCAAACTTGAAGGAAGTCTTGTCCCCCTTCAGAGATTCGAAGCCACATCACCCGGTGCAGCATGCAATCAGAGATGTTACCACTGAGGAGGTATTCGGGCTCGTGATTGACCTTCTGTAGGACTGTAATGGATGCTTTGATTGGACACTAGTAACTTCCTTCTTTTATACACTTACGTTTATAATAGTTCGTCTGCATTTTTATTTCTGTTGTGCGTGTCTGTGTTTTATGAAGTGCGCCAACTTGAACTGCTGCGGTTGTGTGTAAAGTTCAACTTTTAAATTTTAGTTTACAAGGTTTCTTTTTTGGCTGGGAATAATCAAAATATTAGTACAAATGATATAAGTAAATCTTTTGCAGCTGGTTTTGTTCAAAATTCATATTTCCCTCCTTTTGACCCTTGAATACTAGATAATAATATAAAAACTCCTAGTGTTGATGAACAGTGTGACTAGAAAAAGAGATTAATTATTCAGCTAAGAAATGATTGACTAGTTATGCCTTCCATCTGATAAAGGTTTAACACATTTCAGATATCCATTCGTGGATTTAAACAGTTACAGTTACCTTGTGGTTTAGATTCAACTGGAGTGTTGTTGCGTTCTAGTGTAAAGATGCTTCTCCGTAAGCGTAAATTTTCGCTTAGTCCTCAGAGGTTAGTCTAAGTGTTTGCTGCTTGGTGATGAAGTCAACATCAAAATCAATCAGGTACGCACAAAGGCAACAATCACCTTCTTGCCTATTGCCTCCAACAATCTCCAACATACAAAGTCTATCTGATGGCGGAGTGATAACAGTTAGAGAACTATTGGAAGTCATGGAGTAATGGACAACTGTTTCATCGTAGTTTTGAACTCTTCGTCAGCAAACATCCATGTTTTAGTGAGTTCTACTGAGAATTGATGATAAGTGGGGTTCATCAGACTGGGTGCAAGGACAAATAATATTGGCTGATGGTATCAGCTGGAGGTTGCACTAGAGTCGTAGATTGACAGAAGTTAGAATTCATCGGCCGTTGGATTCCTTCGCAGTGGCGGCGGAACGGTCAACAAGCTCGTCAGGTAAGCCGAAAGTGTTGCGTTCTATTCCTAGCTGGAGTGATGGGTATGTACTGGCTAACAGAGTCTAACTAGGACGAAAGAGCTCTCCAGTCCTCCATGGTTTTCAATGGTTCTCTAGCTGATATCGATCCATGATCAGAGTTGAAACAAAGCAAATCCCAAAAACTAATTCGTGAAGATATATGTATACACTAAAATGATGAGTTTGTAGGACATGATTGTTCCAGATACAAACTATGTTACAGATCAAAATAAGTTGGATGAGCCATTGAAACAAAAGACCATTGGACAGTTGCCTTGGCTCAGCCTGCTAGTTTTTTGAGGTGAAGAACCAGCATCTCATGATGTGGTGAGAGCTGTCTGCGAACAAGCCAAAATTGTAGGCAACAATTTACGTCAATGTTCACGTCCCGAATCGGGGTCATGAGAAAAGCAATAATGGACCTTAACCTCGAGGAACTCACCAACCGATCACAGCATAATTAGGGTGTGCAAATATGATTCGCAGATATATATGGCTTAACTTTCTGAGAAACGGTCAAAAGCAGTACAGAGTAACTTCCAGCAAAAAACAACAAATCAGAAGACTCTGCTTCTCCGATGACGATAATGTACGTAAAAATCTATAAACATCCATTGGTTATCTCAATAAACGATCTGCTGCCTGGCCCTTGTCTTCTGTCGTTACAATGAGACCAGAATGTCATAATCAGATCTAAGGACTTCACAACAAAGACTCGTGACCTCTAGCTTCTATCGGTGTATAATATGATGTCTCATGACTCCATTTCATCATTTAGTAACTGTTCTTCTGCTCAGTATTATTCACACCTTCGGTCACAATGTTTCATTGGAAGTTTCCAGCCTCTTGAAAGCTTAACTAATAACCAATAACATTCAGATTAGCCAGATCTTATTACTGAAATAGAAGTGCACTAGATGTTGAAGAATTCGAAGTAGGGTTGACAACCAAATTCATCCTAAAGAAATGTGATCCCTGAAGGCATTTGGTTGATATCCTCCTTACATCCCTGTTTAACAGAAATTGGAAAGCATAGACCACCATATTCGAAGTGTTGCTTTCCAAAGACTTAACTGTTTATTGAAATCAGATTTTGTCTCGGACTGACGTCGGTTAAAGAATTACAGAAAACCAAGGGGGATTAGAAAAGTGTTTCATTGTAGAACGAAATACACATCCTGACTGGATTCCACACTGCTAATCACCATCCACCAATTAAATTTTAATTACATGCCCAGACATCGTCGAAGCATCTTCACAAGAAGCCGACATGTCAAACTGAGACTGGACACTTCGGTCCAATCAATCGATGGGAAATTCTAAAACTCTATTACATATTTAATATGACCCGTTACACAAGAGGTGGCTCCCGTGGCCCAAGTAGTCTAGTGGATAATGCTCTGATTTCTGAAACTATGGGCACTGGGTTTGAGCCTCGGTGGGAACATCATCATCGCTCACTGGGGAATGCAGGTACATCCCCGCTGGAGGATGAGTCCCAAATAGGACGAAATGCGCGTTCTGTCTGAATTCCACTGCTGGTTACCACTCACCAACTAAGTTCCGTTTCGTTGTAATTCAGAACTCTTTTGTAGTATAAAATCGTGACTCGATTGAAGATCTAAAATAGGACCTCTAGGTTGGGAGATGAGTGGCAACAGATACTCGCCGGTGGTAACAGACGTTAGTAGAGCTGTGCAGAAGTTAGAATTCATGAGCCATCTAATTCCATCTAAGTGTTTGAATGACCAATGGACTCAACTCATATCCTGGAGGTCCTGAATTCGATCCGTGGTTTAGTCATGAATGAAAAGTCCCATACAAGGATGAAAAAGCATCTTGTGATATCCCTTGGTTTCCATTTGCTATCTAATTGATGTTGCCTCAAGATGAAATCCGACGTTTGAATTCTGTCTAGTGGTTGAATACTAGTGTGTTCAGAGTTAGAACAAATATTTTCACTATCGGCTTTCCAGCACAACACAGTTTACACCATATCAATCAGCCTCTGAGTTACATCATGTAATATTTGTCTTGACTAATGATTGGACAAAATTTTAAAAAACAAGATGTGTCCCTTTATATATAAACTTTGTTATGTTAATTTCGATTAATTTCCCTGAAGAAGTTCGGACGAGATTGCCGAACGAAACGTTGGAATTAATCATTTCAATTTCGCTGAGATTTTACAAATATAACTTTATAAATGTCTACTTCTCACTCAGCGCTCAATTATTTTGCAACTATCCGGTCAAATCTTGATCACAGTTCGTATGAATATTTGTCTTGTGGTTAGAAATCTTTTTGTTTGGCAATATTAACTGACAATCTTGGTTGTGAATGCTATTATCACCATCTTAAAAATTTTGTATTGTGCCGGATTACTCACACTACCGCTACAAACACCGCATTAGATCTGACAATAAAAAAACCCTGAAATGTTTATTTTATGATTGTTTAGTGTAGTTCAATCAAAATAACTGATCATCTTGGCGATAAACATTCTACCAAATATCATTTCATAACTTCTTGTATGATTATAGCTGTGTTACTGTTCATCACGCATAAACATATCACAGCTTCCACTACCCAATACTGAGGTATTATTTATTATTGTAGTTTATTTTCTTTTCCACTTCTTGGTATTTCTTTCGCATTTTTAATTATTTTTGTATTTTTTTGTTTTTGTTGTTGCTGTTTTTATATTTATTTTTTGAAATACTCCTTTTAAATGTTCGATAAAATTAGATGCAATATTGTAGATAAGTGCTGAAAATTCCACATTGTACCACACTAGTACTGTTTCTGGAATAAAGCAAATTATAATTATTATTATATGTCATGGATTTATCGAAATCCTAAACATCTGCATGCTTTATGAACTGTTCAACAGAGAAAAATTAAGGTAAGTTATTAATTTTCAAGTATTGGTTTTGTAGGGTTTGAACCCCGGTGGGTGCGTACTGATGAAGAGTCCCAAACTAGGACAAAACAGCTGTCCAGTACTTCCAGGTTTTCCAGTGGTTCTCTAACTGATGTCAGCTCATGGTGAAATCCTCCATGCAGTTATTAATTTGTTTATATGTTAAAAGCATGTCAAAACAATTCATCATAGTATTTGTTTCGATTCAACCAACTTATAAACTTTTCTAGACAGAACCTACCTACCTCTACAGCTTGTATGATGATGCATGCATTCTAAACGTTATTCTACTGAAGTCCCTGGCTTCTTATACTTTTTGCAAGTTATTTGTTGCTGCACAAAATCTCGAGGCAAGGCCTACTTCGTATCTGATTCACATTTTGTCAAGATAGACAAGTTTCTTTCCTAGGCGTGAAATCATGAAACGTGCATGCATTGGCGTAGCGACCTGATTGGACAGATTTTGACTCGTTTATTTATCAAAAACAATTAGCCCCTTTGATAAATTTGAATAAGACATTTAGAAGAGAAATTTCGCGAGATGATATCGTCATTTCGTAGTCGTTTCTTTGCAACCTCTTTACACAACTAACATGGATCACATTAGTAAAATAAAATAAAATAGAATGCATGACAATTACTCAGTTGTGATATATAAAACAAAAGTGCATACTAATGACGAATCATATATTTAAATAGGTCGAGCAGTCAGTTCATGGTAGGCAACGGGGAGCCATCTTGGTCACCTAATAGCAGATATATATTCATGTCAAAATTGGAGAAACAAACGCAAGGTATATTTTGAGAATTTATGCTATATAAACGTTCCGTGGATGATACACTCACTATTGGCAGTAATAGTAAGTCTATTGGAAACCTTATCACCCTATTTAATAATATCCATCCGAATATTCGAGTGACTTCCGAACTCGAATTGAATAACAAACTCGGTTTCCTGGATATAACAATGACCAGTAGCGACGATGGAACGATTAGGCGATCTATTTTTCATAAGCAGATATAGAGTGGACAATATCTTCACTTCACCAGTTTTGTTCCTATCCAATGTAAATGTTCCCTAGTGAACAGTTTGTTTTCAAGGGATCGCAAAACATGTACGAGCGACATATTGATGGATGAACTTCGACATATACATTCAGTTTTATTAGCTAATGGTTATCCAGGAAACTTTATCAGTTGTCACAGTAAGGATAGACCGCATACTGAAAAGACGGCTTATGTACCAAAGAAAGCTATCTTCACTAACCTGCCATTCAGGGGTGACAAAATGAAGCAGTTCACAGCTCAAATACTTAGGTCAGCCATCAAACACACATTTTACACCGTATCTCTTTCCCTCACATCTCGAACATTTTCGATCCCTGTACCTACGATTAAAGGACGAAAGTCTCTTTTGATTCCCAGAGGAACACAGGGTTTCAGCCGAACGTCTCCATAGAGTTCGGATCTCTGCCAGCGTTTTGATCTCCTCTTCACATGACCTCTTCCATATCATCCCCACTCTGACGATCAACTCGCCGTTTTCCATTCAGGTTCCAATCGAATAATGGTATGGTGTGTGATGTCACTCACTTGATGGTTTGTTTCCTCAGAGTATGGCCACCAATCCACCTCCATTTCTCCCTGCATATTTCTTGCACAGTTGGATCCTGATGGATTAGTTCGTTCATTGTCAGAGATCCCTCCATGTTGCTGATGTTTTCTGACCAGTCATCTTATCTTGAGTAGTAGTGAGCAAAGACAGCTGTTGATGAAGGTCTGTAGTTTGAAGTTGTTCTAAGTGGCTTTCGTGACGCAGCGTAGCGCCAAGTCTCTGATCTGTATAGCAAGTAGCACTGACTTCACACTGGAGTTGAAAATCCAGATCCTATTTTTCATGCCGAGCAATGCTGTCGCTCTCCACACATACTTGAGAGAAATGAAAGCTGTCCTTGCTTTCTTGATCCTCGCTTTGACAGCCTCAACAATTCCGCCGCCTATAGTTGAATCGATGCATACCAATTACCGTCTTATTGAGCCATCATCTCTTCGACTCAGACGGTCTATCTACAGAAAGCCCACTTGGACAGGGCAATACCTTAACTTTCACAGCTTCTGTCCATTACAGTATAAGAGGGGCTTGGTGAAGTGCCTATTCAAGAGGATTCAGCGTATTTGCACGGCTGATGTTATGGACAGAGAAAACGAAATATTAATGGATACTCTTGTTGAAAACGGATATCCTTTGAAATTTTTAAACAGGTGTAGAAGTCAACTAGCCTCTAAACCTACAATCCATACCGTCCCTAAGAAAAAGGTTTTTATCAAATTACCATATAACGGGGAAATAAATAGTAGGATTGTGAGACAAAGGTTGAATTCAATCATCCGTAGGACCTACTATGCTGCCCAGCTTGTAATTGTGGAAAAAGCCAAAAATATGCTTCACTGTAAACCCCAAAAGTGCACAAGTGATTATATCACATCCCATACAATTTACCAATTTTCGTGTGTGTGTGGACATACATACATAGGGAGGAGTAATCGCGCGTTGCACGTGAGGGTGGGAGAGCATATCCCAAAATGGTTAGAAAAACAGATGAACTGTGACAAGCTAATAGATGCAGGTGGCAGACTACCAAATTCGTCTATAGCTAAACATCTAATCGAGATGAACCATAAGATTGATGTTAACTCAGCCTTTAAGGTCATCTATAAAAACGGCCAAGGGCGTTTATTGAAATACGCTGAGGCTATAGCTATTCATAGACTTAAGCCCCCCTTGTGTATTCAAAAACAGTTTGTCATTACTCTTAACCTACCTTGGTAATCCTTATTTGATTGGATTACCAAACGTTTGTGTTAATTATTCTTAATTCCGTTTTCTCTCACTTTGTTTAATTTAACCTTTCTATATATATTGACTTGACAAGTAAATGTGTGATCAGATTGTTCGAAATGTATAGCGCTAATACATCACATTTTTCAGACAGTCTCCGTCTTCTAATAACGCTATCAAAATTTATAAAAGGGACTAATTGTTTTAAATATAAGATGACAAAAGAAGTGGGAAGTGTAATTTTATAAGATGTCATCAATAAAGCTTAACTAGTGGATAGATAGATGGCGCGACTAACAGTTTAGAGGTGTTTGGTCAGAATTCTGCCGCGACTTGGAGGATAAGTTAAACTTGAATCATTACACCATACATGAAATTTAGTCTATCAACTGAAGACTATCTCTGGTGGTCTCAGCATCAACAATGAAGGCTTTCAACGATTAATTTGATGATACTGATATTCTACAAGTATCCCATAAACTGGAAGATATGGAAGTGAGAAGCAACAAGTTGGCAGAAGAAGCATCCAGAGATGATAGTCCTTCAGGTGAGCATAGAGAAAACAGAAGTGATGAAGATTCTTGGCCAACAGCAACAACAGTCAGCCAGCATAAATGGGAGAAATCTAAAAGAAGCAACCTCCTTTATCTACCTGCCTGGGAAACATCAATTTAAGTCTATGTGTACAGCAACAGCCCTACTCAGCATGAGAAATAAGATCCTGATTTTCAACTCCAGTGTAAAGTCAGTGCTACTTACTATACGGATCAGAGACTTGGTGCCATGCCACGTAACGAATGGCACTTTGAACAAACTACAAACCTTCATCATATACGTTAAACAACCCATTTGTGCAACGCATTTTAGTCACCCTATTCTGTCACAACTTAATGATTCGGTGTGGGTCGAAATAAAAGTTCTCAGAAGTAAACCTATCCTTATAGGGTGCGTATACCGACCGCCATCATCCAACCGCGAATACGATAACGTACTCAGCAACATATTTAGTGTTGCATCCAATCTCCCCTTCAGTTATAATATAATTGGTGGTGACTTCAATTTGCCTGATATATCATGGCGTACACTTCGTGGACCCTCGAGGTATGATAATCTTCTTAATTCCATCATTACTGGAGGATGGACGCAACACATAAATGTACCCACTAGGTCCAATAACATTCTTGATCTTATATTCACGATCAACGTAGCACCATCTACAATTCATGTGGGACATGAATTCCCAGGTAGCGATCATAAAATAGTTGCATGTTCGTTTAACATTTCCCCAGAAACTATACACAGAAACGAAGTTAGTCGGACACCTATAAGACCATACACGCGGGTTGATTGGGACTTGTATCAGGACTTGATTAGATACTCTAATTGGGATTCCTACTTTACCAATGACTCCTTAGAGGAAGTCCTTAAAAACTTCTATGACAATATACAGTCGGTTAATGATGTCATAGCGCCTGTGAAACTGATTAAATTCAAAATCCCTCAAGGTGATTTTATTCCAATATCATTAAGAAGAAGTTTGCGGAAGCATTCATTAAGTTACTATAGACATGACGACTTATCGTCGTTAATCGCTATCAAATCAATCCTCATTAGAATCCATGAGTTAAAAAATCTAAGTCTTAGGAATAAAGAAACGCGGGCAATTCAGTCGCCACATAACACTGGAGAAATAGCCAAACTCTTCAAAAGTAGGTTAACTAACTCCAAATCAACATATCCAAAAATAATACACCTAGGTGGCATTACTCACGAAAGTGCTGAGGATATATGTGAGGTGTTTAGCACGCACTTTGCCAAACTGTACACTCTAGAAAATGACCAGGATATAGATTTCCCTCGTAAAACAGAAAAGTGTCTAAGCGATGTAGTCTTAAACGCCCAAGAAATCGATAAAGCTATCACAACTCTTAAGCTTACTAATACTCCCGGCCCAGATGGAATGTCTTCCGTCCTCTTAAAAAATGGTGGAAATGACATGAATCTACTTCTTCTCAAGATATTTTCAACTTCGATAAGGAGTGGAACATATCCAAATAGCTGGAAGAAATCCTACGTTGTACCCATTCACAAAACCGGACCTACAGCGGACATAGATAATTACCGCCCCATCAACATTACTTCCGTAGTTTCACGTGTGATGGAAAAGATTGTAAAGAAGCAAATTGTTCAGTATTTGCTCTCGAATGACTTAATATCCCCTTTCCAATACGGTTTCCTAAATAGAAGATCGTGCATTACGTGCCAGTTAGATTATTTCGACCACATTACTGAATGTGTAGACAAAGGTCGTTCGGCAGCAACATTATTTCTAGATGTTAGGAAAGCTTTTGATAAAGTCCCACATAAAAGACTCATACTGAAACTCCTATCTTATGGAATAAGTGGAAGGCTTCTTGAGTGGATAACTTCCTTTCTTACAGGAAGAGAACAGTTAGTTAAAGTCAACCATCACTTATCAACATCCAAACCGATAACCAGCGGCGTGATACAAGGTAGTGTTCTTGGCCCTACCCTATTCATTGTATTCATAAATGATATTGTCTCTATGATCAAGTATGGCAAGCCATACCTCTTTGCAGATGACCTCAAAGTTGTCTATGATTTTGACTATAATGATATGAATATTGTTAGTAAAATCCAAGAAGACCTAAATAGTCTATGTAATTGGAGTGAAAAGTGGCAGTTAACGTTCAATCCAGCTAAATCTGGGATAACATACTTCGGACGTTGGAAACCTAGCATGTGTCTATACATGTACGGTGACCTTGTCTCAAACACAAACACAGTCACAGATCTCGGGATAACATACTCAGATCTTACCTTTACTGAACATGCAAATAAGGTGGTATCTGATTGTAAACGTCTAACCGGCTTTGTGCTACGCAACTTTTACACTCCAGAAGCCAGATTAGCCATATATAAGATATGCATTCGCCCCAAACTTGAATACTGTGCCCACTTATACAGTAGCTTCAAGTCGGCAGACAGAAAAAAGTTGAAAGTGTCCAAAGATTCCTTACGAAACGCATATTAGGCTATGGTCAGCAAATAGAATACCTTGACAGATGTATTCGACTGGACTTAGAGCCCTTATGGTTAAGGAGAGTGAAGTGCAATTTATTTCTCTTATTCAAAGTTATAAGAAAGCACTGTAACAGTAACTCGTCCATAACCTGGGCTAATCCTAAATCGTATGGACTACGCAACCACAACTACCTTCTCAAGGTTAACACCCATAAACTCACCACTAGAGCTAACTTCTTCACCATTAAATATTGCAAACTTTGGAACCAACTACCCTCTGAGATAAGATCCTGTGAAAGGCCTGACAGTTTCAAAAGGAGCCTAGAAAAACATATAAACATGTCCACCCTAGCCCGCCTCAAAGATCTCAACTGCTGGTAGAGTGGAGAGACAATGGCTTTTCAATATTTAACTACGGAAAGTACACTAGTCCCAATACCAATATAATAACACTTAGTAATTATGTAGGTTCAATACTTGAAATTCGATTGTCATTAAAATACTTAAAATGATTAAAATAGCTATGCGGCAAGTGTTCTCTTGCTTTACCATGCTTGTTTCCCTTATAACACTCAGTTATTGAGCCTAATGTATTCTTTGATAATACGAATTATGACACTGACTATGCTCTTATTATACATAGATTGATTTACTTTACGACTACCTGTAGTACTAACTACCCTTCTGTAGTATTGTTAAACAAATGCTGAAATTTTGTTGGTTCTGTTAATATCTTTTTATAATATGTTTAGACACGTTACTTTGCAATGTCAGATGTCTACTATATACAAGACTGTCATGATAATTTAGTACACTAAGTCCTGCCAACCGACCTTACCTTCAGTTCATACTACCTATATTGATCCCTAACTATATTGTTCTGCTGAATCTTGCTTCACTATTCACAAAACCTATTCTTTTTATTCTTTAAGGTTCTAACTTCTTGTAAAGTAATCTGTTCATTAGGACGCATGCATACATATATAATGTTCATAAAGATGTACGCGGAGACCTATTGGAAGCACTCATTAAGAAAGCTAGGGAGATGGAATATGAGGTACGAACATGTCTGGTACCAAGCAATATATTTGCGGTAGCCATAATAATCATAGTCTCAGAGCTTAACATCAAAAAAGGAGGGAGGGTGGCGTTAGCTGATCAGTAGATATGGTGGGGGTCACTAAGGTGAATCGCCCCATTCTGCAGGAACAGCAATACACAAATTAAAGGCTCGAGATATTTCTGATTTTTATGAGGGCTTAGATCTTTATCTTGAAAAAGATAATAATGAACGCCTTGACAGATCATGCTTCTACCTCTAAATATATACTATTCGCCCAGCCTATTGTTGAGATGCGACCATGTGGGATGTGCACAGATTTATGGGGCATCTTATAAACTAACTTGCTGTCCATTGACTGATCTTTAAATACCACTTCACAATGTCTTATCTCATTCATTTTCCAATAACGTCTTTACTTGATCCTCATTATATTCCATTAAACCTAACATTTTACAGCTCTTTATGACTTATTATATTCCTACTCTCTGAAGGGTACGGTTGTACACTAAATGCACAAAAAGGTATAAAACAAAAACAACTGGCACAACTGAGGATAAATGTATTAAAACCAAAATTGGACATCATGATAGTACGAGGTATATGTGTTGCATTATACATTGCAAATGAACGTTGTCAGCCTAGGGAGTTTTCTTTTTTAATGCATTTATTAATGATACTTGCACTTACCTATTTCATTACAATTTAATGATTCACCTCAGCACTTTTACTTTTCTAAAACAGCTTTCAATCCCTTGTAAACGTTGTACTTACCTCAATATTGGTTGGTTATCGTATGCCGACAACCACGGGATGAAAACGAAACGAAGTCGATTTTCCCGCTCAACCTGGAGGACAACTGTACAATTCAATAACTATACAGCCTAGTTCAGACAATGTGTATTTATATATATATCAAATATTTAACTGTTGAAACATTATTAACTTGTAGACAATCTACGATTTGATATTATATCATACTTGATCGTGCCTGTAAAAATGGCATGCATTTTCATGTAAATTTATATGTTTATATGAGAATATACATTATTATTATTATTATCAACAGCTGTCTTCGCTCACTACTACTCAAGATCAGATGACTGGCCGGAAAATATCAGCAACAGGGAGGAATCTCTGACAATTAGTGAACCAACACAGAAGCAACTAATTGTGAAAGAAATATGCAGGAAGAAATGGAGGTGGATTGGTGGCCATACTCTAAGGAAACAAACCATCAAGTGAGTGACATCACACACCATACCATTGTTCGATTGGAACCTCAGTGAGAAACGGCGAGTTGATCATCAGAGTGAGGATGATATGGAAGAGGTCATGTGAAGAGGAGATCAAAACACTGGCAGAGAACCGAACTCCATGGACACTTTTGGCTCAAGCCCTGTGTTCCTCTAGGAACTAAGGGAAACAATAACAATAGTAATCCAGTACCTGTTACATATCTCGGAATCTTTTTGTACAGTACTCGTGTCGCCCCCATTGGGGTGTGTGTACAGCAATGAAATGAGGGCATAAAATCTGAAATTCTTGTAGTTACAAAATGAAATGGCAATCCCTTAGTGAACATGAACACTGAAAGCATTAGAAACAGTCTTATCACTTGTGAAATGCATCACTTTGACAGCGATTTTCAGCAGTCATCCACCAATATAAGTCTCTTATCAGAAGTCTATTATTCCGCCATTTTGCATTCATTTAAACAAAGTCAATAAGAATTTCATACAACCGGTTCCCTATTTTCAGTCTGAATAAGGAAATAAAAAACCTATTTGCAGACAGGAGAATACGAGCTCGCTTACAATCCGTGGATTCTCTTCAACTGCGTACACCTCCTAAACACAATCAATTCCAAGTTATAAAATGTTATCTGAACATATTTGTTCCACAATGACTTCAAGTTATAGAGACAGAAAGTGTAGGCAACATAGTTTCAAAAACGATATAAGCAGACGAATTATTCCATGTTAAAAGAGAGTAACTATTTATAGAATAACTAGACAATGGGATAGAGTTTTTTCATTTGCTTTTGTGGTTTGTTGTGTCGAGTAGCATTCCACTTAATTTTGATTTTCGCTTAATGAGTTTAACTCACTATTAAGTTTCCAAATCTACTTAATTGTTTTGTTTATTTCGACGAGTTGATCAAGGATTGATATCAGTTAGAGAACCACTGAAATCCAGGGAATACTGAAGAGCTGTTTCACCCAATTTGGGGAATCATTGGCAGTACTCATCCATCGCCAGAGTTCGAATCCAGGACCTTCCGGTTATAAAGCAAGCTGATGTAACACTCAACCACTGTGACCCGACTCCTCAATGGTCAGTCCATGAATTCTGACTTCTAGCAATTCTATCGCAACCACCAACCCATGTCATCAATGGGACATCCATCCTCACTCTTGACTGGCTGGACCTCACTGGTCACGACTTCTCACTAGAACTCCAGGAAACTCCATCCAGTAGCAAGTCAATGGCGGGCATCAGATTAATTTCCAGTAGTTGGTTTGTGAGGATTAGATTTGTTTTTACGAGCTGATCACGGATTGTTATCAGTTAGAGAACCATTGAAAATCAGCACTGGAGCGCTGGACAGCTGTTTCATCAGCCTAGTTTGGGAATCATCGGCAGTACGCACCAATTGGAGTTCGGTCCCAGGACATTCCCAATAACAATGTTATAATTTTACTTTACCGTTCACCACCCAACCTACTAAACTCCCTATCATGCTATGTGTGAATTCATTGTGTTGTTCCATCTTGAATTTTGTCTCTAATCAAGCCCTGTTTCGAAGCGAAATCTGAACTCTACTCCCCACTCTCTCCAGCTATGTCAAATTATTCTATAAACAGTTACTCTTCTAACACACTAAATAATTCGTCTACTTACATCATTTTTGGAATTATGTTGCGTATACTTTCTATCTTTGACTCAAAGTCATTTTAAAATTATGTTCAGACACTATTTTGTAACTAAGAATTGATTTGATATAGGTCCAAACCAAGTTCACTTTTAACGGTTTGAGAAAATTTGGGCATTGGGTATATGATATTCATTATAATAAAGGCTTTTTTTGTATTTCCCACTCAATGAATTAAAAACAAAACGATATTGTTGTTTTTACTGACGTTTCGCTATCTAATATTAATAGCCTTATCAAAGTATTATTAAGCCGGAATTTACAAAATCCACTCAGCTTATATATATAACAAAGAGTTAAGGGTGCGAAAAATGGACTTATTGAATTGAATTTTCGATTTTCCCATCGATTGATTGGACCGAAGTGCTCGGCTAGCCACCATCCACCAATTGTATACTAATTAAATACCCAGACATCGTCGAAGCATCTGCACAAGAAGCCGACATGTCAACCTGAGACCGAGCACTTCGGTCCAATCAATCGATGGGAAAATCAAAAATTCAATTCAATAATTAATATGACCCGTTGCACAAGAGGTGGCTCTCGTGGCCCAAGTGGTCTAGTGGATAACGCTTTGGCGTTTGAAACTATGGGCACTGGGTTCGAGCCTCAGTGGGAACATCATCACTCACTGAGAAATGCAGGTACATCCACTGGCTGACAAGTCCCAAATAGGACGAAATGCGAATCCTGAATTCCACTGCTAGCCACCATCCACCAATTGTATACTAATCAAAAATAAACTTAGTTCAACTTAAAAGGACATATTGAAAGTCAAAAAAACAATGAAGATCACTCAAACCAAATATCAAAGGTAATAGTACATCTGTTATTATATCAAAACAAAGTTTACTAACTTGATCATCGATATTCTGAGTACAGTACTCCCAGACGAAATCGCCGAACAGGTTCGACAACACATAGTTCAACCCAGCACAGACTCTCCTTACGACAAGACTCGCTCAATAAAAAGTACATCGCTGGTACGATTAGCCGTGCCTCATCGCTGAACTTGATGGTCACACGCACACCAGCATCTCCGTATACTGACTTAGTAAATCAGTTCCCTGACCTTCTACAACCCTCTTTCCGAGCAACAGAACTAAAGCATCAAGTGGTTCATCACATTGAAACCACTGGACCACCAGTTTTTGCACGTCCTTGACGGCTTTACCCACATCGACTTAAAATCGCAAAAACAGAGTTCGATAAAATGTTAGAGCTCGGCATTATTCGACCATCCAACAGCTCTTGGTCTTCACCGCTGCACATGGTACCCAAAAAGTCTTCTGGTGAGATACGGCCGTGTGGGGATTATCGAGCTTTAAACAAGCAAACAGTACCTGATCGATACCCCATACCGCATATTCACGATTTCGCCAGCAACTTGCCAGAGGTTAAAATTTTCTCCAAAATCGACCTTGTCAGAGAGTACCATCATATTCCCATGCACCCGGATGACGTTCCGAAAACTGCTATCACCACGCCATTCGGCTTATACGAATTCGTGCGCATGCCTTTCGGGCTGATGAACGCCGCTCAGACCTTTGAACGTCTCATCGACCAAGTACTCCGAGGCCTGCCCTTCGTCTACGCATACATTGACGACTTACTAATTGCAAGTGCAGACGAAACCGAGCACGTGAAACATATGAAGACGGTGTTCGAAAGACTTCACAAATACGGCATGACTATCAATTTAGATAAATGCGAATTTGGTAAGAAATCACTGAAATTCCTCGGTCACTTGATTGACAGTCAAGGAATTAGACCAGTCCCAGACGATGTACAAGCTATCAAAGACTATCCATTACCAGATTCTTTCAAGAAATTACGGCGATTTTTGGGTCTAGTCAGTTTTTACCGGCGTTTTATCCCAAACTGTGCTAGAGTGCTGCAACCGTTGACCGACTGCTTACGTGGACACAGTCGTTCATTCCATTTGCCTGCAGAAGCTGTTAAAGCATTCGAAGCTGTTAAACAATCATTAGATGACAAAACGCTCTTAGTTAGACGCCAAAATGACGCCCCCTTTCTCTTATGACAGATGCTTCAGATGTCGCCATTGGGGCAGTTTTACAACAGCAGGTACATGGCGAATGGCAACCCCTTGCATTCTTTTCGAAACGACTGAATCCTACTCAGTGTCGATATAGCACTTTTGGTAGAGAGTTATTAGCTGTTTATTTAGCATTCAAGCACTTTCGACATATGCTGGAAGGTAAACCTTTTACTGCCTTTACAGACCACAAGGCCCTAACGAAAGCCTTATCAGCAAAACAGGATAACTACTCCCCACGTGAACCACGACATCTCGAGTTTATATTCCAGTTCACCTCCGATCTGCGACACATAAAGGCTAAAAACAATGAAGTGGCAGACGCTTTATCACATATGCACGTTGATAACATTGTATGCCCAGACATCGACTACGAACATCTCTCAAACTTACAACGAGATGACGCCGAACTCAAAAAGATCATGTCTTCTAGAGCAACACCTCTAAAGCTCGAGGCAATTCTTTTTGGCACGACAACAGTTATCTGCGACACCTCTACGGGTAAATATCGACCTTTCGTTCCAATGGCTATGAGACATACAGTATTCGAGAAGTTACATAACTTGTCGCATCCCGGTGTTAGCGCTACTACCAAACTACTGAGAGAAAGATTTATCTGGCCAAACATTAACAGCGATGTTAAGAAGTGGACACGCAATTGCTTGTCTTGTCAAAGAGTCAAAATCAACCGGCACACCAAAGCACCACTTGGTCGCTTTCCTCACCCCGACTCTAGATTTGACCATGTACATGTAGACATAGTTGGTCCACTGCCTCCTTCCAATGGTTTCAACTATATTCTAACCTGCATTGACAGATTTACTCGTTGGCCAGTAGCAGTTCCATTAATCGACGTCTTAGCTGAAACGGTAGCTAAAGCTTTAGTCGAAAACTGGATAGCCAACTTTGGTGCCCCATCAATTATCACTACAGACAAAGGTTCCCAGTTTGAAAGCCGACTTTTTGACCAGCTAGCTGAATTACTAGGCATTAAACGAATACGAACAACAGCGTATCATCCTAGTTCCAACGGTATGGTCGAACGATTTCATCGACAACTCAAAGCTGCGCTCGCTGCTTCTTTGGCTCAAAACGATTGGTCAACCAAACTTCCACTAGTATTACTTGGTATACGAGCTGCTATAAAGAAAGATATTGGCTGCTGTGTTTCCGAACTAGTCTATGGAACAACATTACGATTACCAGGAGAATTTTTCACCCCGGGTAACCAAGTTCCACACGATATGACTGGTTACGTGCACCGGCTAAAACGACACATGAACGAGCTAAAGATATCACTTCCACGTCAGCAGGAACGAGCGTCATACATCCCGTCACAACTGACAGATTGCACCCACGTCTTCGTCAGGAGAGAAGGTGTACAACGGCCCCTTCAACCCGCTTATGATGGCCCATTCAAAGTTCTAAACAGAAACGCGAAAGTTATCACGATAGAAAGATTGAATAAAACAGAAGCCATCAGTATCGACAAAGTCAAACCAGCGTTCCTCGACGATTTCGAAGTCAACGATAAGGACCGGCTGAACGACGTGCCAATGCCTACATCCACAAAAGCTTCAACGTCGACAGAGAAGCCTGCGAACACGGCACGATCTGGTAGACGAGTCCATTGGCCTAAATGTTACGTGCAAGTCATCGAAATATAGCTTACTACGAATTTCCATTTTTATTATCTTTATTCGTAATTGTCATTTGATTACTCATTTAACTGACTAATATCTTCATACGTAAATCACGTCACTATCATTTTAACATCGATATTTCCTATATTATTACGTTTAATCACATCTCGTATATTATTCACGTATCGTTTTCGTCTACTGACTACAGATCCTCGGCCAATTTCATCGCTCCTTATATATTCTATTATGATTAGCACTCCTACTTTCCCTAGATTATCTCATTTATTGTCGATGTTGTTAACCGCTTTAAACTGCTCATTTTCAGCTTAATAAATCGCCTTCTGTGTACTATCGCTGCTACGTATTACACTGACGCATGTTATTTTCAAACACTTAAATGTATTTTTTTATATTTTAGTGTTCTGGTGGGGGAATTATGTAGTACCCCTATACCAACTGTAAACACGCCTTTTAATCTAATTTGTATACTTGTATTATATGTGTATACAGACCGATTTTATATGTACTTCGCAAACATTTGTCAATTCACTGTTGAATATTACCTTGACACAGTTTCGAATTTGACTACTGCTACAATACACATTCGTAATCTTCGCAAGTGCCTTTTGATTTACGTTGTGGGCATCGAGTAGCCACAACGTCTGCGCACATTAGTAAGAACGAAGAAATACTAGAATATATGTGTACGGCAGTTTAGTCAGACAACGCACGCAACAGGTCGTTGCGATTATTATAATGACTCCGCTACTAATCCCGACTTTGTAGATAATTCAGAAATAAGTCTAGATGATACTGATGGAAATAATATCACAGAATCAGTTAGAAGATCGCAGAGACTGGCAAGCAAACCGCGATATCAGTTTAAATTTGCAAGGAGACATTCGGCGTTTGGCGGATGTGGTGATCGACTATTTCTATCTCTGTATTGTTTAAAAACTTACTGTTGATTGTTAATATTTCTTATATGAATTGCATTAGAATTCCGCCAAAAAATACAAATTCCTGAATTCCGCCCTCTGTGTTTTGTTTGGATTCTTGTAATTCGGTCATCTCGAAATACTAATACTACGATTACAATTTAACACAACACTACCGTATTATGTTCGGCTGTTCATTTACATTCTGTAGTTAGCTAAGCAGACATCATCGTTAGAAGTGTACAATATTGAAATATATTTCACATCTTGGACGATCGAGTTATTCTTCTGTTTCGGCTTATGAAGGCCGAAAAATATGAAACTGTACGCTCACTGTAAAACTGTTAAAATAATAAAGTCATTGCACGTGATGGCTTTTAACAGAGATGGAAAAAGGAGCACTTGACTATAGCACTTCAACAGTGGTACGTGACCAGATGGAATATAGGAGGACATATCCAATGCTGCGAAAGCAGACGCCGAACCATAAGGAGGCAGCAAACTGAGACTTTATTACGTCCCCAAGCTTCACTGACACAAGTGCGATGTAGTACTGAGAATAACAGTCTGTGTTACCCGTGTCCTACCTGAATCCATGGAAAAAACTGCAACGGGCTGGCTCCATAGGAATCAGACAACTAGTCCCAACATTAAGTCCCCCACCAGCAGACAGCTTCACGTCAACTACCCCACAACACTCTGAGGTTGTTAGACTCACTGTCAGCTGCCTATATAGCAATGTGAGGGAGCTGAGAGGAAAAGTAGGCGAATTCGGAAATTTAAAATCACACCTACAACTGAAAATAATCATTCTCACTGAAACCTGGCTAACCCTCAATATCGCCGACAATGAAATCAGCATGGGTTATATGGTTCTGGTCAGGAGAGGCAGGGATAACAAAGAAGGAGGGAGAGTTGCTATATACTTTGACAGGCAGCTTAAATGTGTGAGCGCATCAGACCCACCACTTTCTGAGCTCCCAGACTCTCTATGGTGTCATCTGATTGTAAACCACACCAAGAATTTACTGGGTGGCATCTACCGATCATGCAACTGTGGAGCAGAACACAACCAGACACCGCCCAACGCCATCACAGGAATACAGGACTTGGGCTATGAACAAATCACCATAGCTGGAGATTTCAATGCTCCATCACTGAACCTCGGCTCCGAGTATGCTAAGGGAAAATTCGGCCGAAACCTACTGCAAACTATTCGAAACACGGGACTAACCGAGAATGGTACAGACGACACTAGGTGGGGCAGTAGTCGAAAGTCATCGAAACTAGACTACATTCTAACTAGTGACCAACTACTCGTCGAAAAGGTCCAGATCATGACTCCTCTGGGAAGCAGTGACCATGCAGTCATAGGTTTCGATCTTGTTCTCCGTGAGCGTTTGCAGCGTGACTTCACGTGACAATTTCTGTGCTACAGCAAGGCTGACTATGCTGAAATGCGGAGGCTCTTGTCCGACGCAGACTGGCCCTTAGCATGGGACGACCTATCTGTGGATGAACACTGGGAAGTGGTAAAAAAGATTATCCATACAGCAATCTCGGATACCGTCCCTTTAGTCACAACACAGCCCAAGAGAAAGACGTCATGGTTGAAGAGAGGCACGCAACGTATTCTGCAAGCAAAGCGGAAGGCTTGGTTTACGTGGCGCGTATCTAAGAGTCAGACCGACCACGATGCATACCTGGAACTCAGGGACCGGTGCAATGCAAGAGTCAGGAGGGACAGGAGGTCATTCCATACAAACCTTGCCAAAAAACTAACAAACTTCAAAAACTTGTACCGATTCATGTTAGAAGGAAAACCAACTAACCAGGGGGCATGCACCTTAGTAGGTCCAAACGGTCAATATCTCACTAGACTGGAGATGGCTGAAACATTCAGTTCAGCCTTCAGCAAACAGCTAAACAGCAATGTGGGTATTACAGTTATGGACCAAAACGGTGGCACCACTATTTCACAGGAGGATGACCTAGTGGCTACTCCCCAAATAAACCCCGCAATAGTACTAAGGAAGCTACAGCGACTCATACCTGGGAAGTCCCCAGGTTGTGAGGACATCAGACCATCTGTTCTAAAACTGTGCCTTGAAGCTCTCTAGAGTCCCTTATCCACCCCTCAATGGATTTGGGGAAACTGCCGAAGGAGTGGAAAAGAGCCATCCTTTCTCCGATCGTAATGGGTGGCGGATAGGAAAAATGCCACTAGGTACAGACCAGTACCTCTACTCCCAGTTCAATCAAAAGTACTGGAAAGTTTTGTTGATGATCACATCTAAGACCACCTCTATAGGACTAATAGACTCCATGAAGGTTTCAAGAAAGGCAGATCCTATGTAACAAACCTACTATCAGCTTGACACGATTGGACATCATGCTGGGATACGAATGTTCCAGTCCATGTGGTCTTCCTAGACTTTGAGAAGGCATTTGACACTGTTCACCATGACCTTCTCCTACATAAAATAAGCCAGGCAGGCATAGGTGAGCCACTTCTGTCATGGTTGAAGGACTACCTAGCCGACAGGCAATTTCGCACTAAGGTTAACCGAGTCCGATCATCTTGGCACAGATCGTCATCAGGAGTGTCGCAGGGTTCTATCCTAGGACCACTGATGTTTTTGATTTTCATCAATGATCTACCACGCCGTCTGAGCTGCCCGACTCTCCTATACGCTGACGACGTAAAAATATGGAGGGCGATGAAGTGTCCGGAGGACTCAGATAGGCTACAGGAAGACCTAAACCTTCTGGAAGACTGGGCGGTGGCCAGTGGCATGACTTTCAACTTGAAAAAGTGTAAAGTAGTGAAGTTGCGCACCTGTAGACTGCAGAATGCAAGTTACACCCTGTGCAATGAAAGCTTGTCCTGCACAACGTCGAAACGCGACTTAGGTCTAGTTCTAACGGAAAAAATGGACACAAGCGTAAATTACACAGGGGATGTAGCGAGGGCATATGCGGTCATACCATTTACGCAAAGACAGTTAGGTGCACTCACTCCTGAGCTCTATCTAGGGTTGTACAAAACATACGTCAGATCACAGCTTGAAGTGCACAGTATCATTGCTGATACACTGGTTAGAAGATATGCGAACCTTCTGGAAAGAGTGCAAAGACGGGCGACAAAAGGAGTGGTTGGTCTCCAAAACAAACCATATGATGAAAGGTTGAAGAAATTAGGCCTATCAACACTTAGCTATCGTCGGCTTAGGGGGGATTTAATTACTGCCTACAAAATAACAAATAGCCAGAATCGCCCAAACTAAGGTGTTCTGCCACTGGGTGGATAGATTCTTCCTTGTAGAAACCCCGGATGGACAGCTCAGAGGGCAAGGACTCAGGTGCGCTGCCACTTCTTTTCACTGCGGGCTTTCAGTTCCTGGAACTCCTTGCCGGCAGATGTGGATATGACATCATCTGTGGACACCTTTAAGCGAAGGCTACACAATCAAGCAGCGATACAGGGACTACGTCCAAATGGTCAATCCCATTAGAATCCCATACACCATTCATGGGTAGACATCTGAATTCGTTTTACTTACTCACATTCTCTCCCGTCTTACCCTCCTGGATACTTCAACTACTAGACTTGCACTCATTATGATTATTATTATTGATATTATATACATATATATGCGTTGGCGGTACGTTCGAAATTGGTGACATTTTTGCACGTGTTTGCTCTGAAATTTATTTATTGCTTATTGTCATATAATTCTTGAAATTATGGTCCAAATCTCTAAAAAACGTGTTCATAGAAACACAATTGTTTTAGATAGCGGCTTAAATTCGGTTATAACTGCATTACCGCCTGGTAATACAGTATCAACTACTAGCTCTCAAAATGGTTTGAGTGCAGATCTCACTCCTGTGATACAGGTGAAAGATGTTCTGTTAGAGAAATCTGAGTTCTGTAAACTAAACCTCCTTTTGAAAGATATGCAGAGGCAAGTAAGTGAAATTCAGAAAAAATTAGATCAGTTTGATAGTATGTCACCGCCAATCTCAAATACCACGGAGAGCCGTTCTGATATTGGCCAGGTTAAGTCTTTACTGGATGTAACTCAAAATAAGCTTTTGAATTTAGACCCAATAGCCCGTCTGTTAAAACAGCATCCTAAAATATCTCCAGACAACCTAAATAAAGCTGAAAATCTGATTGACTGCTTGGCTACGGAGGTGATGAAGCGTATAACCTCTTCTCACCAAGCTATAGTTTACAACGTCCCAGATTCTCTGCCCCTGAAAACTGTAAGACACAAAATCCTGATTTGTTGCGGCATGGCTAGTGTTCCATGTGGATGCAAACGACTTCGTAAAAAGTCTAACCAGGCTAATTGCCCAATCATTTTTAAATTCAGTAATTCCCTTGATGCTAGTAAGTTTACTAAATGTCAGGATCACTTAAGACTGAATAGCAGTTATAAGTCTATAACCGTAGCTCAGGATAAAACACCGTGTCAGCGTAGAATAATGCGTAGTAATAACCTGGTCACCTCCTCTAGCTTTGATTTACCAAATAAGGATCGTGCACAGCAACAGACACCTAGTGCTGAAACTAGCATTCAGCAAACTACACAACAACCACACCTGCCAATGGAACTAGGAACTGATTTAGATACCAGTACCCCTGTAAACAAAGCCTCATCGAAAGATGTTAAAATGACTAGAACTTCTGCAAGTTGTTCTAAGAAATCTCCCCCCAAACGTAGTAACCTCACCACGATGAACAAATTTCGCAGGGTTGAAACTAATGATGGGGAAGAATACTTTGTATTCAATAAGCCTGCTGAGAGTAAGAATGCCAACAAACCATCACTTGTTACGAAAAACTCCTCTCGAAACATAAGTATATCTGGAGGTGTTCCGCATGCTCCACCTTATAGAAAGTCAGGCTCCAAGACTCCTAAAGTCTTGCAGCCAAAGCACCTTCCTTCACAATTCCCTTTAAGTTATAAAAACAACCCGAAGGTGTATACCGGTATGACGAATAGCAGTTGGATGGGTAGACCTTTTGATGCTATGCCTTTTAACCGTCAACCTAGGCCCAACCTGTACTACCCTTATATCCAGGAACACATGGTAAATTTTCCAGGTGTCCCGAATCACTGGTACGACCCATGGCACCTAGGACCACCTCATTGCACACCAACCCCGATGTGCAGACACCCAGTCCGACCTCCTTTTCATTCATAAATTCTTGCGGTGCTGACGCACAAATAGATTTAGGTTATGGTGACATTTTAAGCCAGTTTGTAGTATCCCGTGACTTATTCACGATATTGCTAATTAATGCACGTTCCTTAATCAATAAGATATCTGAACTAAGGATATTATTATTAGTCGCCAAGCCTACTGTAGCTCTGATTACTGAGTCATGGTGCTCATCCTCTGTACTTGATGTGCATATAGGTATCGATGATTACACTGTACACCGTGCAAACAGAGATTGCAAGCGTGGTGGAGGATGTCTCATATATATACATAGCTCATTTGTAGTCAGTAAGGTGGAAGATGAAACAATGAATAATGTACCTGACTCACTCTGGGTTGTCTTACATGGAGATAAGTACAAACTTCCCATAGGCTGTGTTTATCGAGCACCAAGCTCAACAAAAGAAACTGATGCGTTATTAGCTAAATCGTTTGCACATGCATCCTCGTTTAGTGCTAATTACAAAATAATTGCAGGGGACTTTAATCTTCCAGAAGTTAATTGGCTAACTAGTTCCGGCCCCCAACGCTTCGACGAATTACTTGCCACTATAGACTGTTGTGGATGGCAACAACACGTCCAGACACCTACTCGTGGTGACAACATGTTGGACCTTGTTTTTTGTCATGACACAATCCCAGTATCCACGTGTGTTGGTAATCGATTTTCTAGTAGTGACCATAGAATGGTACTCTGCTCTCTGCCTTTCTCACCACTAAATACAGGAAACAAACAAGATTCAGGAAGCACAATATGTCGTAGTTACAAATATACAGACTGGGGATTAGTCCAAGAACTTATTCGACTCTGTCAATGGGATGACTATTTTACCACTGACTCCCTGGAGGCTGTAGTAACCCTGTTTTACAGGAATGTTACCCTTTGTCTAGATACAGTTGCTCCAAAGAAACTAGTGAAATTAAGTAGACACCGAACTGAATATATTCCAAGGGCACACCGTAATAAGTTAAGGAGGTTGAAGCAGCAGTACTATTTAACAAAGGATATATCACTACTCTACTCAGTCCATGAGTCTCTTGAATCTATCAAGCGCCTACGCTCTCAAAAGGACCTCAACGAAGAGTTAACGGCACTTGAAAGTACCTCCAAAGTTTATAACTTAACGGAACTTCTTAAAAAACGAATGCAGTCGGCGAGGGAAATCCCCTACTTACTTCACGACAAAGTAATCTACAATGAGCCTGCTACTATCTGTGAACTCTTCAGTGATTGGTTTGCAAACTTTAGTTTATAATAATAATAATGTATATTCTCATATAAACATATAAATTTACATGAAAATGCATGCCATTTTTACAGGCACGATCAAGTATGATATAATATCAAATCGTAGATTGTCTACAAGTTAATAATGTTTCAACAGTTAAATATTTGATATATATATAAATACACATTGTCAGAACTAGGCTGTATACTTATTAAATTGTACAATTGTCCTCCAGGTTGAGCGGGAAAATGGACTTCGTTTCGTTTTCATCCCGTGGTTGTAGGCATACGATAACCAACCAATATTGAGGTAAGTACAACGTTTACAAGGGATTGAAAGCTGTTTTAGAAAAATTAAAGTGCTGAGGTGAATCATTAAATTGTAATGAAATAGGTAAGTGCAAGTATCATTAATAAATGCATTTATAAGGGAAAATCCCTAGGCTGACAATGCTCATTTGCAATGTATAATGCTACCCATGTAGGTCTTACTATCATCATGTCCACTTTTGGTTTTAATACATTTATCCTCGGTTGTGCCAGTTGTTTTTGTTTTATACCTTTTTGTGCATTTAATGTACAACCGTACCCTTCAGAGAGTAGGAATATAATCATTCATAAAGAGCTGTAAAATGTTAGGTTTAATGGAATACAATGAGGATCAAGTAAAGACGTTATTGGAAAATGAATGAGATAAGACATTGTGAAGTGGTATTTAAAGATCAGACAATGGACAGCAAGTTAGTTTATAAGATGCCCCATAAATCTGTGCAGATCCCGCGTGGTCTCGTCTCACAATAGGCTGAGCGAATGGTATATATTTAAAGGTAGAAGCATGATCTGTCAAGGCGTTCATTATTATCTTTTTCAAGATAAAGATCTAAGCCCTCATAAAAATCAGAAATATCTCGAGACTTTAATTTGTATATTGCTGTTCCTGCAGAATGGGGCGATTCACCTTAGTGGCCCCCACCATATCTACTGATCAGCTAACATATGCCTGGTGAAACCGCTCCCCTTACTATCTCTTCCCTTGAAAGCATTGTGTTCACTAATCAACTAATAGTACAAGCAATTAAAAGCCTTAAACCTTCCACTAGTACGGGACCGGATGGCCTAGCTTCGATAATTTTCAAAAACAGTGGGTGTGATATACCCTTGTTACTTCTTAAATTCTTCTCAATATCTATGGACACTGGCACTTACCCTAGTGAGTGGAAAACTAGCTTCATAATTCCACATTACAAATCTGGTGATAGGGCAAACGTCCGCAATTACAGACCCATAAATATAACCCCAGTTATCTCACGAATCATGGAGAAAGTTGTAAAAGATCAACTGTCAGACTACCTAATTAGGGAAGATCTTGTTACAAGGTCTCAACACGGATTTCTCAAAAATAGATCCTGCGTTACTTGCCACTTCGACTTTTTCAACTGCATCACTAGTAGTCGCGAAGCACGTAAGCTAGTCGTTGTTCTCTACTTCGATATATCTAGGGCATTTGACATGGTATCTCACAGTATTCTCTTTGAGAAGCTGTACTCTTGTGGAATCCGCAACCCATTACTGAACTGGTTAAAATCATTTCTTAGCAACAGGGTACAAATAACCAAAGTTGGATCTGTATTGTCTCATCCTAGGCAGATCTCAAGTGGGGTTGTGCAAGGTAGTGTCCTAGGTCCACTTTTATTCACAGTCTACATTAACAGCATTTGCAAGTGCTTCACCTCAGGTAAACCATTCCTATATGCTGACGACCTCAAAGTCGTCTACTCCTGCTACACTCATGAATTAAGCGATATGGTTACTAAAATACATCTTGAACTAAGTAGCCTTGCAACGTGGTGTGCTGAATCCTGTCTAAACTTTAACATTGACAAATGCGGCTGGATTTGTATCGGCAACAGTAACCTTGATCTAACTCTTGAAATATATGGGCGAAAACTAGCTAAGCTCAACTCAGTCGTAGATCTCGGTATTAGATACTCTAGTAACCTAACGTTCGCTGAACAGACTGATTATGCCAGACGTAAAACGCGAAGGCTGATAGGATGCATAACACGCAATTTCTTTTGTTGTGAAACTAGGGTTTTATTATACAAAGTATGTGTCCGACCTATCTTAGAATACTGCCCGTTTATTCTTAGCGGACTCAGACAAAATGACAAGCTTAAATTAGAGGGAGTGCAACGCCAGTTTACCTCAAGAACTCTTGGTTTAGAAAGTGGTCTGGAATACTATGAGCGATGCGAAAGACTAAGATTAGAACCCCTCTGGAAAAGACGCCTTAAGCTAAACCTTATCTTTTACTACAAGCTAACTAATCTTCTCTTGCATTCCTCCGAGCCAATAACTAAACCTACCGCTGTCATCAGTTACAATCTTAGAAATCATCACAACCTAGCTGCTATGGAGCACTGTCAGACTTACGTGCGGTACAACTTCTTCTTAAATAAGTTTTCAGTCATTTGGAATAGACTACCAGCTAATGTGCGCGATGCAAACACACTTCCAGTGTTCATCTCCTCAGTCATCAGACTGCTCAAAGATGACAATGCACTTTTGCGCCTGACTCTTACACCTTCTTTTTCACCATACATAGATATTTTAAGTTCTTTAAACGTGTAGTTACAACAAACTACAAATATAAATTTTAATATTATTGGGACTAGATGATAAACATTTCTACACAGGACAGTAATATTAGTTTACACATAATATAAAAGTTAGCGTAACGGGACTAGTTAGTTAATGAACAAAAAATAAGCATAGTTACAAAACAGAATATATATGTATATATTTATTAATCACTCCTTAAGGACTCCCGTTGCTTTCTTTTGCGTTGCTGTTGTTTGTCTTCTTTTTTCTCTCACCATTTCAGCTTCTATTTGACTTTTTGAATGAGAATGAATAATGTGGATATTTGACCATTTACAATGACAAATGATCTGCAAACATTATTGGTCCCGTATCTTTCAGTTGCCTGGTTAATAACGAATTAACTTTCTCCACGACGCAACCTGGATTACATTTGTGGAATATACTCTTATACCAATGGAAAAGTATCTATTTGTAATACAACGTCACGATTGTAGCTTATAACATAACTGATCGTATCTGTAAAATAGCTTCCTTATTACCCAATTTGGATATAAATCAAATCAAAAATAAGATTCGGATTTGTACACACCCAAGTTATATTGAGGAATTACTTCAAGCTTTATTTTTTCCCAAGTATTTTTAATCCATCCAAAACATACTTGGGTTTTTTGTTAATGCGAAGACAATATTCCTATATTTCATGATGTGCTCCATTGAATGACTTGTTATATTGTGGAATAACTTCAAGCTTTATTTTTTCCCAAGTATTTTTAATCCATCCAAAACTTACTTGGGTTTTTTTGTTAATGCGAAGTTAATATTCCTATATTTCATGACGTGCTCCATTGAATGACTGGTTATCATATTGTTCCCACAGACCTAAGACAAAAACGCCAGCAACCATGTAACTTAACCATAAACCGAATTTATGAAATTTAAATAATGCTTACCCATGCCTGTATATTTGGTGTGTCCTACACAAGTAGGAAAAAATGTGTATTTTATTAAAACATTATTATTAATTATGATTGCTAATCGTATATGTAATTTATCATATTGATGATGCCTGTAAACTGGCGTCTCTCATGTACAAAATGAGAATATACTATTATTATTATATATATATATCAACTTGAAGTTTAATTAGCTGTCTATTTTTACGATTTCTTTATATCTTTTCTGTCGTTTGGTCTGATTAACCTACACTGATTATATCTGTTATTATTAACTCTTTTCTTTCGACCACGATACCGGAGGACTAACTGGTGAAAGGATCAACCCCAATCGCAGTAGCAGCAAATTTTTAACGCACCCCACACTACAAACGACATATAATTAATCCCAGCACTACTCAGTTGGGAGCCAACCAAAGCTACGACAGTCGAGTCGCGGGATGAACTACGCAGAATTTTACTGAAGACCGAGAAACTTTATCACACAAACAGGAGGCGAGAACAAAGAAATCAAACCGGTTTATACTAGCTCGTAAAAATGATATCGGATATTGGAAGTGTGTCCTTTGGGGCCACTAGCATACTTGTCATTAATATTACTGATGTTGAACACTTATCGCTATGGTATTTTATGGTTGTTAAACGGCCTACCACATTTACTATTTGCAACACACTTTGAATACTCCACACATCGGATGCACTTACAAGTTAATTGCCGTTGCAAGAACTGTATGGCATTGCCCTCATAATCATTCGAATATTATTTCTTAAGTAGTGCATATAACTTTTGACAGTTAACTAGTGACATCCTGTATCACTTATGGGTGGGTACTTGATTCCACGCCACAAATTGTTGACGTTGTGAACTGGAACCTCTCCTGTGCAAAACAATAATAATATATATTTCTTCCTGTCTATGCAGGAACATACCAATTGCACGGGCATGGATAAGTTAATATATAAATTACACATAATTTCATGTATGATGAATTTACAGTTTGGGGAATAATATTATATATAAACAGCATCCGTAGACACTTAAGTTTAGGTGAACCACTTCCGTGTGCGGACGACTTAGGAGTAATATGCACATACAGAAATACAGATTTAGGTGAGAACATAAATTATGCACGAAGAATTGGCACAAGTGGATAGATAAAGCGACACCTGGTGACTGCATTTTAATACTGAAAACCTTGGCTGTCTGTGAGCAGGTTGTTCCAACCTCGTACTTGATCTAGCAGTTGAAGACCCTTCAGACTGAAATCTTTTCTGGGTCTAGGAATGCAATGTCCATGTGATCTATCTTTCTCACAGAATACCTCCAAGTTAGCATTAAAATCACGCAAACATATTGGCTTTCCACTTAGGAACGTCTACGGAAAAAATCCAGAGTTCTTCAGCGCCAGGTTCGTGTACGCCCACCATTTGATTACTGCCCATTCATACTTGGCAATAAATATAAAGGGGATAAATCGAAAGTTGAGAGCTCACAGTGCCACTTCACACTGAGAATGGTCGAAACCGAGAACGACACAAAATACTTCACGAGGTGTGAGGCTTTAGAGCTAGAGGAATGATACCCAAAACTGATGCGACTAAGCTTGGCAGTTTTCCACCAGCCTCCAAGCCACGTAGTGTTTGATTATTTTAATATTACTGGATTTTCAGATGACAATGCAGATAAATTAAGGCACACTAAAAGTACAGTGGTTGTTGAACAGTGCCAAACAGTGGCAAATGACGTACATGGCTGTACATGGAACGAACCATCACCAGAAAGCAAACTAACGCCTCTTACAATCACAGCTATACTTTTAAAAAATTTATATTATTCTCCGCTTTAGCTGCCAAACAATATAACTTCCTTCTTACAATACTGGTGCTTTGGAGTTAAAATCGAAGAAATTACATAGTATTTATCAGTATGAAGCGTCTACGTAACAAAAGGAACTTAGGGATAAGTTCCTCGACAGTCGATTTCGCCATTTTATGAGTAACCTGAAATATCTACTGCTTGTAACGCAGCCTTCAATTATTGCGCCCTTTTCGGCTAAATTCAAACAGTAACAGCACCTAGGGGTATACCATGTTAATTACTTTTGCTTACATAAAGTGACCTTAATGATACTATTCCGTTGGCTTTTCTTATATACACCTTGTGTTATTGAATAACTATAAATATGCCTACCCCATGTACATACTATTCAACATACTGACGATACCTGTAAATTGTCGTCCCTCATGTAAAAAGGAATGTGAATATATTATTGCTGCCGAAAATGCGGCAAGTAAGCGAACTGGTCTACTAAAGTAGAGGGCAGTCAATGACTCGATAAATGATTTTACAATCTACAATAGTTCGAATTCCTATGCATGCAAAAGCTTTAGAGGTCATAGACTCACTTGTTTCAGTCACCGTTTGCGATTTCAGATAAGGAAGAAGCAGCAGTCAGGATAAAAGCCCACAAAAGAGGTAAATGTGATATCTCTCCGACACAAAAAGTGAAGTAAGACCGACATACGAACAGCATGTAAGAAAACGAGGATGTGACTTGTCACAACCTCATGTGAACAGATACGCACTTCCGAATACCCTTAATATCTCTTTGGCTCTAGTCCACTTTTCTGAAAGCAATACCGTGATGTTTTATCCATGATGACGTGAGACTGTAAATGTCCACAATGTAAACTCTTTAACCTTCCCAATATTTAGTAAGCGCTCAATGGTGGTAGAAATCAACTAATTAATGCATCTGGATTATATGTATGTATATTTTACATGACGACATATGGCGATACCTTGGGGAATATCTCAACATTGTATGGCAGTCGAATTCCACACGAAATGTAACCAACTGATTCCCTGTGTGAACACACTGCTGTACACATTTGGATGTCCATCCACATGTTGATTGTCATAGTGGTTCACCTACATTTCTTGTTGATGAAAAATCACACAACATATTAAACAGCTTCTAAATACAGATATTTATTTCTTGTATAGAGCCATAACTCTCGACAGCATGTAAAGTACGTTTTAAAACACTCCTGTATATATAAACTTTGGTTCGTGTGAACACATTTGAGTATATGCACAAAGAAACGACCATTTGCACATAAGAAGGCTGTTTAATACTACTGAGATCGGTATTTATCCAGTGTTTATATGCTACTCCTCTCAACATCTAAGGTTTATTCATACGTCTGCCTGTTAACTGCGGTTGTGCTACGTAGTCTTATTGCTTTTAACCGAGTAATGATGCGTATAAATTAGCATCCCTCGTATACCGTGCTATGAGAATAAATATCATTATTATAACTTTTCCGAATAATAACAACAGTATATTTTTGTTTGAGCAAACACTTACGTCAAAAGCTTGTCAGTTTTTTAGGTGCTACAAAGCGTGATATAATATCACGTGGTTAAGTGTCAATAGATGTTTGTTGTATCAGTTGGTCAAATAGATGATTTTAACGCAATTAGTTATCGCCACGTGGTATCCTTAATCTTGTATTCTAAATTCATCGTCAGGAACGGGCTAGCATCACAAATTTCATCTTCATTTCTGCTGATAAGTGTAGTGAATCTGCATGCTTCTATTGTTAAAGCAGTGTTGAGGTAAGAACCACGTGACGCATGCGCAGTTTGGTGAAGTAAAAAACCATATATCCAAAAATAACAAGAGCACTAACGTTCCTGAAAGGACCGATCGCACCAGTCCGGAGAATCAGGAGGGGAGGAAGTGGTTAGAACTGGTTATTTATAAAATGGAAACAAATTTATGAAGAAAAGTATTCTGCTTAATATCCTTAAACTCCTTTACGCATAATTTTACGAGCGCGGTGTTACTTACCTGGTCTCACTCCCTCGCCTTGACTGTATGCTCAAATATCACCAGATTGCTATATATACATATTCATGAGCCAATATTATCCTTTCCTAAAGGCCAATATAAAAAAGCGAAAAACGGATATGAGTTATATCTGACCGCTATGAGCATAGTTAACAATAAGAGATCCACAATGATTTAGTAGACAGAAATAATTGTTTTTCGAATCTTAGGTGACTTTTATGCCACGTGGAAACTGTGTGAGAAAGAACGCAATAAGATGACGATTGAGAAACGCTACCGCTCCTATATGAATCATAAATATAAGCTCTTTATTTCTTTGATATCCTACGCGCAGTCCTTTGTAATAGCGGTTCCTAACCAAGTCGTCCTACTACCTGCGTTGCTGATTATCACTGAAAGGGGTTATTTATGACCGAGAAGGAAGGATCACTGTCTGGATAAGCAGGTCCCAGTATAACGACACCAATACTACCCTTTGGGGAAAGGAAATTAACATGTTGCGCCGGCAAAAAGACTTTGGGAAATTTGGGCTTCGTGGACGGTCTATATTTAATGTCACACAAATACTAAGATCTACAGGGAGAAACCAACACACCGGCAGGAGAAGAATAGAAGAGACTTCAAGCAAACATAGAATAGAGCGAGAGAGATGATTAAGGTACCTAACTAACAAAAGTGCAGCCAAAAACGTAGACGATGATGGGCTTTGGAGCACCACCACCTACTTATTGCTCTCAAACAATTTGACATCGTTCTGGTTCTAGAAGTTTATGCGAACATCTTAGATTTCATCTTCCTATCCAATAGGAACCTATTCATTCTCACATGATACAATTCACTCCGTATGAAAGCTTGAAACTAAACTGTTGAGAAAACGACACCAATACGTAAGTGAGTTAAATTACCACACTGTCAGATTATAAATTCAGGAAGAAGGTGCGAAGCGCTACACAGCAAGGTTGGGTAGAAGGACTGACTTCAAAATTTATATTCAGCTAAGTGTCAGTCACCTTATCATAACAGACAATACATCTAAAATACATATTGGACTGTATTTACTAATTAGCCAACAGAAATTCCCGACACATTCTAATGATAAGAACAAGAGTGTCAGCCACGTAACGTAAACAGTCAATGCCCAGCTCTTGCTACACTGGGACTCACGCTGTTCCTTGAAGTTTCTCAGAAACGCTTAGTAATAACGGACGCGAAAACCAAAACACCGATTGGCCACTCGAGAATTCTTTATTGTAACACCAACATATAGGCAAAATTAATATTAAGTTTTAACTAAGGTCTATGAACAAATATTACAATAATAAATCACAATATTACTTCTGACGGTTTATTGCTGACTTTCTTCTGAACAGCGACCGATGAGACGATGATTGTCGTATTGATGCCTCCGCGAAAATTGGGGAAGTTGATTTTAAGCAAACAACCATGAATTGATCGTTCAATCTTCAACTACATTGACACTCCCCGGCAAAATACGGATCCAACCATTTTTTCCATCACGACCAATACACGTTGACTTCGATGCCAGTGCGAGAACCTGGGTCACACGGACAGAGCTGAAATGGAAAACAAACAGAAAAGCCAACACACCACAAGTATACTCATAGCACAATCTCACATATCAATGACGACCTCCGCATTCCAGTTAAAGGTGTCCTCTTGACACATCCTCTTGCAACACAATCGCCACTTGCTAGAATGACTCTTGCAGAATGCGAGGTGACCATAGCACCACCTCATGATGCTCGTCGCGCATCCTCTCATCTATTCACTACCAATTACCACTGCAATCGCTTGTCACTCATTCTGCCTCAATTCTAGTAACGGTGATGTAGGCAAGCCTCAGCCGTCTACACTCTTGCTCCCCGGCGTGTGGGACCGCAGCTAATCATTATATCCGGATGCATTTCATTCTCAGCAATAGCCTAGCCTCCCCGGCGTATACAACCCATCTGCTGTCTCTAACATCAATCAATTCATTCACGGATGTAGGAAGCTAGAAACAACTTCAGAGGTAATCACGACGAAAATTTTAGCAAAATTACGCAATAAAAACTAGGTACGAAAACAACGAGTAAACACAATTATTCCAAAACACACCAATTGATATGACACACCACACATATATAAAAACAGTTAGCACAAAATCGCGGATAAGGTCTTGATGGAATTCCTTCGAAGAATTGCAGGACTTACACCAGTACGCCTACAACACCTCTCAGGTTGACGATTGTGAGTTGTGGAATGTCCGGACACACACGAGATCAATCAACAACTACAATAATTGGAACGTACACAATTATTTAACACAAACATATGTACAATCAACACATCAAATGTTGTGGATTCTGACACGACAAACTACCCTCGAAGAACTGTAGGACTTACAGCAGTACGCCTACAACCCTTCTCAGGTTGACGCCCTAGGTTGGAAAATCGTCGCAGAGTTCATTTGCTGACTTCCTTCTATCAGCTATATCCTCAAATCTGAACGGTAACACGCTCATGTCATTGTATCGTAGAATATACATGACGAACAAACATACGACGTATCTGGTCAACCAAGCGTAGAAACAGAGTAATTTACACCAAAGATAATACCATTCAAATAGTAACTTGAAACTAGAAATGCCTTTATTCGTGCAAGTCAATTTAACAATTACTCTCTCGTTTACACTTGGCTTATCCTCACTAAACTGACCGTTGATATTCGTCCTTTCAAACGAACTGATACTAGCATAGTCATTGCACAAGATACTTGAGTTGATGGGCGTCTGTTTCATTATGGATGACAGCACCAACGACGACTGATTGATATCAGTTGATGAAGTTAGCGGTGGATCAGAAGCTGTTGTTGCTCGACTTTCAGAAAGTTGTCTACCTGCAAGACCACCACCACTGCTGTCTTTTACTATCAGCTCAGGTTTAACACTAGCATCTGATGATAGCTGAGCTACGTGCTGATCACTCACACTGACGGTCTGACAAGTATGCATGCCTTCTGCAACTGCACCTGAATTTATTTCTACTTCACGTTCAAGTTGTACAGCACTTTTGTTCAACTAAGCAGTAGTAGGCATTCCCTCCATTTCATCATGATCAACCAAAGACAACTGTGAAGTATCATAATCATTATCACAAATATTCAATTTACCATCATCTATCTGGTCGACTTCATCATTTTCAAACTCTTTAATAACAGAAGTAGACAATTTTGGTTCCTCCTTGCAAATCCTAAAAGGTTTAATAACTTCACTCTGACTAGTAATACCTTGTAAACTTGTAGGTTCAGAACTGGACTCTGAAGCAGTAATTCTATTTTGTGACACTCTATTCAACAATGGCTTACCAGTTGTCAATGGAGTTGAAGATTGAACGATCAATTCTTGGTTGTTTGCCTAAAGTCAACTTCCCCAATTTTCGCGGAGGCATCAATACGACAGTCATCGTCTCATCGGTCGCTGTTCAGAAAGAAGAGTGAAACATCGTCAGAAGTAATAAAATGATTTATTATTGTAATATTTGTTTTCAGACCTTAGTTCGTTTATTCTTTTTATATGTTGGTGTAACAATAAAGAAATATCAAGCGGCAGATCGGTGTTTTGGTTTTTGCGTTTCTGAAATCTTCGAAGAACAGCGTGGGCACGAGCGTAGCGAGAGCTGGGCATTAACGGTTTATGAGACGTGATTGACAGTTTCTGAAGATGGAAACAGATCTGGCGGATTCAAACAGTTGGTGAAAGTTTGGATAGTCACCGTTCATCTTTCCTGGTGCCGGTCAAGTCCTCTTTGAACAAGCAATATCTGGAACGTTTTTGGAACTGGGTCAAGTTCAACAATGCCTGGGTCAAAGAAGAGACAGAGCGTCTTGGATGCAAACAGGAAAGTAAGTCATGGTGACTTGTCTGTTACTTGTAACGATGTGCCTGATGTTAAGCATGACATGGTTGATGTTACTGTTTCGCCGTTCAGGGATAATAGGAACATCAAACTCCCTAAATTTGAACCACGGTGTTTTGATGGAAACCCGGCTGATTATTTACAATTTGTAAAGGAGTTTGAGATCATGCTGAGTGGTTTTTTATTAACTGATGAAATGCAGTTAATGTATTTGATGAGGTATTGCACTGGAATTGCTGCAAGAGCTATACAGTGTTGTAAGTTTATGAAGCGAAAAGAGGGCTACTACGAGGCTATGAGCATATTACGTCAAAGGTTTGGAAGACCTTCGATGATTGCAGGGAAATTATTCGAGGCTGTTAAGGGTAATGGTGGTCAATTACAGGATGACTCCCAGGCACTCACTGAGTTTTTAGATAATTTTCTGACTTATAAGAATGGAATGATTTCGATGAATTTCATGAGTGACCTCAACTCGAGTTTTATACTAGAAGTAATAGCAAGACGTCTACCTACTCGACTGCAAAGGAAGTGGGTGAAGATGAGCTCCCGTATGGAGGATGAGAGTATCGAGCCAAAGTTTGATGATATCCTGAAACTGGTAAATACTAGTGTCAATCAATCGATGAGCAAGTTTGCCAGTATATTGAATCTCACTCCTAGAATAGAGCAGTCTGAGGGTAAAACGCAATCATTGATGACGAGTAGGCCTCAGAGAGGTGGATATCGAGAAGGCTCCATGATGTCTAGTAATGCATATAGACCTAGTGAGTGTAACAGGTTTCGTGGTACATCCTCAACAGATAAGTTACAAGATGCAAGACAAACACCGTTGTGTTTTACACGTTTTCAAGAGGTGCATACAAAGGTGAACTGTGAACCAGTGAGCAAGTTCAGTGATAAGCTAAATGTAAACTCCAGGCATGACTCCGAATTGTGTGACGATAACGGTGCGGTCAAGAAGTCTGTAGTTACAACTGGTAAGCCATTGTTGAATAAAGTGTCACAGAATAGAGTTGCTGCTTCAGAGTGCAGTTCTGAACCTACAAGTTTACAAAGTATAACTGGTCAGAGTGAAGATATAAAACCTTTAATGATTTGTGAGGAGGAACCAAAATTGTCTACTTCTGTTATTAAAGAGTTTGAAAATGATGAAGTTGATGGTAAATTGAATATTTGTGATAATGATTATGATACTTCACAGTTGTTTTTGGTTGATCATGATGAAATGGAGGGAATGCCTACTACTGCTTAGTTGAACAAAAGTGCTGTACAACTTGAACGTGAAGTAGAAATAAATTCAGGTGCAGTTGCAGAAGGCATGCATACTTGTCAGACCGTCAGTGTGAGTGATCAGCACGTAGCTCAGCTATCATCAGATGCTAGTGTTAAACCTGAGCTGATAGTAAAAGACAGCAGTGGTGGTGGTCTTGCAGGTAGACAACTTTCTGAAAGTCGAGCAACAACAGCTTCTGATCCACCGCTAACTTCATCAACTGATATCAATCAGTCGTCGTTGGTGCTGTCATCCATAATGAAACAGACGCCCATCAACTCAAGTATCTTGTGCAATGACTATGCTAGTATCAGTTCGTTTGAAAGGACGAATATCAACGGTCAGTTTAGTGAGGATAAGCCAAGTGTAAACGAGAGAGTAATTGTTAAATTGACTTGCACGAATAAAGGCATTTCTAGTTTCAAGTTACTATTTGAATGGTATTATCTTTGGTGTAAATTACTCTGTTTCTACGCTTGGTTGACCAGATACGTCGTATGTTTGTTCGTCATGTATATTCTACGATACAATGACATGAGCGTGTTACCGTTCAGATTTGAGGATATAGCTGATAGAAGGAAGTCAGCAAATGAACTCTGCGACGATTTTCCAACCTAGGGCGTTAACCTGAGAAGGGTTGTAGGCGTACTGCTGTAAGTCCTACAGTTCTTCGAGGGTAGTTTGTCGTGTCAGAATCCACAACATTTGATGTGTTGATTGTACATATGTTTGTGTTAAATAATTGTGTACGTTCCAATTATTGTAGTTGTTGATTGATCTCGTGTGTGTCCGGACATTCCACAACTCACAATCGTCAACCTGAGAGGTGTTGTAGGCGTACTGGTGTAAGTCCTGCAATTCTTCGAAGGAATTCCATCAAGACCTTATCCGCGATTTTGTGCTAACTGTTTTTATATATGTGTGGTGTGTCATATCAATTGGTGTGTTTTGGAATAATTGTGTTTACTCGTTGTTTTCGTACCTAGTTTTTATTGCGTAATTTTGCTAAAATTTTCGTCGTGATTACCTCTGAAGTTGTTTCTAGCTTCCTACATCCGTGAATGAATTGATTGATGTTAGAGACAGCAGATGGGTTGTATACGCCGGGGAGGCTAGGCTATTGCTGAGAATGAAATGCATCCGGATATAATGATTAGCTGCGGTCCCACACGCCGGGGAGCAAGAGTGTAGACGGCTGAGGCTTGCCTACATCACCGTTACTAGAATTGAGGCAGAATGAGTGACAAGCGATTGCAGTGGTAATTGGTAGTGAATAGATGAGAGGATGCGCGACGAGCATCATGAGGTGGTGCTATGGTCACCTCGCATTCTGCAAGAGTCATTCTAGCAAGTGGCGATTGTGTTGCAAGAGGATGTGTCAAGAGGACACCTTTAACTGGAATGCGGAGGTCGTCATTGATATGTGAGATTGTGCTATGAGTATACTTGTGGTGTGTTGGCTTTTCTGTTTGTTTTCCATTTCAGCTCTGTCCGTGTGACCCAGGTTCTCGCACTGGCATCGAAGTCAACGTGTATTGGTCGTGATGGAAAAAATGGTTGGATCCGTATTTTGCCGGGGAGTGTCAATGTAGTTGAAGATTGAACGATCAATTCATGGTTGTTTGCTTAAAATCAACTTCCCCAATTTTCGCGGAGGCATCAATACGACAATCATCGTCTCATCGGTCGCTGTTCAGAAGGAAGTCAGCAATAAACCGTCAGAAGTAATATTGTGATTTATTATTGTAATATTTGTTCATAGACCTTAGTTAAAACTTAATATTAATTTTGCCTATATGTTGGTGTTACAATAAAGAATTCTCGAGTGGCCAATCGGTGTTTTGGTTTTCGCTTTCGTTATTACTAAGCGTTTCTGAGAAACTTCAAGGAACAGCGTGAGTCCCAGTGTAGCAAGAGCTGGGCATTGACGGTTTACGAGACGTGGCTGACAGTCTATGAACAAATGTTACAATAATAAATCACAATATTACTTCTGACATTTTCCTGCTTACTTCCTTCTGAACCGCGACCGATGAGTCGATGACTGGTGTATTTATGCCTCCGCGAATATTGTGGAAGTTGGTTTGGAGCAAACAACAATGAATTGATCGTTCAATCTTCAACTACATTGACAAATGTCAGAAATGCGAATCCATCGCAAACTGAATATATATAATTTAACTAATTATCTATTCACCCCTCTATATTAAGTTTGTGCAGGTATAGATGATTATGCTAGATATATTTTTTCTGCTGACTCTTCTAGAGATAAAATCGGCCTTCAGCTGAACATCCGCAGTTAAATTCTACCAGCATATATGGGATGGCCAAGTTTTTCCATTAGCAACGCCAGGATGTTATTCGGATACCAATCATTGCAGCTGGGAGAAATACAGTTCATCGAGTAGGGTAAGAGTGAGATGTTAACGCAGCCCTCAGTTACCGGTTAAAGCGTTCAGTCTGCCCAGTGAGTTGATGGTGATGTGCTGTTCGGTGGGTTCTGCTTAGTTTTGAGTATTTTGACAAGTAGGTGAAGGGCATCAACCAGAATGGAACTCCTCCGTCAATTGTTATTATTATAAGCACACTGAACATGGTTACTCAGTGTTGAATAATGTCCTTTACTGCCTTTTCAGCTATAATGTCAGTAAGTCATGCAGTGAATATATCAGTGAGCGTAAAACAAGTAAGCGAATCTGTTAAAGTATTGTAAGGAGCCTACCACGTCCATACGAATAATAATATAATAATATATATACTAACACGGATGAGGTGGACATATCATTGGGGAAGTGTCCCTAAAGAGGACATTTTGTCCGTCTTCTGATTTCACTGTGATAATGAAAAGTACGAAAAAGTATAATGGATTATTATGCACACATACTTAGCAGTTTGTCAGTGTTAACCGTCCAGTGCACGATTAAAGCAAATTCCTTAATGTTGGGGTGGGCCTAGGGTTGAACTGGGAACAAAACATAAATCTCAAAGGACGATTATATGGCACATCCCCTATTTGAAGTGGCGCCTCCAGGTTTACCCTGACGGTATTTGCATGGTTTAGTTGATTCAAGTTAGGGCCAGTCGTCCAGGAAACGCAGTTGACGTGATTTTGGTGCTTATTTGCTCTTGTTGGATGAATTTATATGAAAATTGTTGTTCGATATTGCTCTTGAGCATTTAAGTATTGCTTGTGTGGCAGGACGCTTGGATAAACCGTTCATGCAATGAATATTTGGCATACCAAGTAAGCTTCGCGTACATTTCGACGACTGTCATTTGATAAATTTCTTTGCAGCTTGGCGGAAACCTCTACTTGATCGTAAATTTCCCTATCATTTGTTTTGCTGTACCTATATCTGTTGCGGGAACCAAAGAATATGGTTGATATCGAATTCGTGCATGGTTCCACACGTTTGTGTGGTGTTTTGATCGCTGAAAGTCAATGGTATGCATAGATACAAGCGAAAATTGGTGTTCACAACTAGGCAGAAACTGATATATGTTTTACGATCACTTACAACATTCACTGTTTTCTGCCAAAATTTTCAATTGAGTTAAATGCACACTTCAGCATACTAGTAATTTGGTGGATTCGAATACCATCCTCGCGATCAGGTACGTAAGGATATCTGAGGTGTAAGTCATGTTGTCCCATTGTTAGGTTTCGTTTCATAAACTTCCGATTTTTGTTACTGTCCTGACACCATATTATTTGCGTTTGTTCAAAGTCAATTAGCAAAATTATTTTGGAAACGCGTAAAAGTAGTGTTCGGCGTCTCTTAAAACTATGGACGTAAGGTTTAGAAGCGGTTGCTGCATCCATTTAGGGAGGACTCACTGATTTCTTCAAGTAAGGGCAACGCATTATATTCCTAAATGCCTCCAAAAGCGAACAGAATATTCAGAAGCTATTAATGGTGAGAACAAGAGCCCTAGCTCCTCTATTGCGAAACATCTTATAGAGACAGGACAAAAAATTGACCTTTGCACATTTTTTAAACCTACGTGTAAAATGTGTGTGGATTGTATCCTTAAGTTTGTGGAAGCCCAAGTATGATTAGGAAGTTTAAACCACCTTTGTGAGCTCCGAAACTTTTCGTCATCACACGAAACCTTCTTTGGTAAACTTTGTTTTAATACCAGTCAGGGTAGATGCACTGATACCTTTGTTATTTGGTTTAATGGTCTTCATTTTTATTTTGACCTTCAATATATGATTTTAATTCCCCTAAATTTATTTTCTAACCTGTTAACCCTGGTAATTTCATATGTATTCCTATGACAAGTCTATGCGTGACCAGATTGTCCAAAATGTGTCGCGCAAATACAACACTGCACCATTCTGAAAAGTTACGTCTTCTTATTACTTTGTCTAAATATCTACTTGTGTCAAAAATAGTGACTGATGTAACCGCACATTGGTATAAACTTTCATTGATTCTTACTGTGCTATTTTTTAATGATTATATCAGTAGTTATATTCATGTATACATCCTGTGAACCCTTGTTTTCTTTGTCCAGGGACGTCATGGGATTCTTTGCTGAAGAAAGTAGTTTTTAGTATCCTTGATTTTGTATATTGTGTTGAATCACTAATAAATATATTCCCTATATCTCAAATGGACATTCTACTCGTTAATAGTGACTACTAACTTTATAGAATGTTGTAAGCTACAGAGTTAGGGAGATTAGGTTCATGCGTTGTATTGCGTAGTGCATTTAGAAGATACATCCGCCCCTGAGGTATATTGTCGTCAATATAGAGTACATTCTCGTTCTCGTGATAAATTTGTTAGTTGTAATAATTATCATTAACTAAATTTTGTAAAGATGGTATATGACGAAACGTACTAATTCAGTAGTCAAAGGTTAGAACTATCCGCTAAAATTGAAACGGGTGCTCATGTAAGGGGAAACTGATTATTCGAAAGTCGAAACATCACGTAAGTGATAAAGTATTGCCATCGTTTACATGCGAATGGTTAAGGTTATTTATTTCGAAGTGATGGTAACTTGTTGGTAGTTTAAAGGATGTTTTGTTTGACAGGAACGGAGGTTGGACAGTGTAAGTGAAAAACAGTATAACTGGATAAGCAAAATCAACTGGCCAGCATACACATATTTTGAAGCAAAAAACGATCGGGCAAAGTATTTCGAAGACAGGAGTAGAGCAGTCTTCTGAAACTATTAATTTAGTGAGTAACTAAATTTGTCTTTGAATTAAGACTAGTAGTAAACGGCATATTGGTAGGCCAAATGATTATCATTATTCAGTTTCGTTAGAATAAGTATCCGAATATTATTTCACTCATCACTCTGTCTTTTGAATAACTTAGTAACATGGAGCTTACTTTTGGATCCAAACTACTAATTAAAGGTTAATATCCCTAAGTGTTTCTTGATACAAAGATTAAATTGTCGCTAAAGTAAGGAAATATGTTCATATGTAGAAAATACTTAGGTTCTGAGTTGTTTTTTCCACTACTACAACATCAGGTGACTCAACAATTATTCACAAAGTAAAACTAATTGTTATCACAAGCATTGTGTTTACTATGTAGGGAATTTTACTACATGCAAACTTCACAGTAACATGTACAAGTCTTGCATGTCATTGCATCAGTAATATTAGCGCACTAATTGTACTCGCGCGCGAAGTGACTAATCTCAAGGCTTCACATCAACAACGTTTTGGGAAGTGGATGTATTGAAAGACTGCTTGCAGACACCATGTATGACAACATCTAGTAGAATGTCTACGAAGACAGACAACCTGCAACGAGGAAGTCAGAAATGAAACGTTTAGGAGACACACAACACATAAGATAAGTATTTTTGATATAAGTAATAATAATAATAATAATTTATTTTCATATAAACATAAATTTACATGAAAATGCATGCCATTTTTACAGGCACGATCAAGGATGATATAATGTCAAATCTTAAATTGTCTACAAGTTAATAAAGTTTCAACAGTTAAATATCTGATATATATATAAATACACATTGTCTGAACTAGGCTGTATAGTTATTGAATTGTGCAGTTGTCCTCCAGGTTGAGCGGGAAAGTCGACTTCGTTTCGTTTTCATCCCGTGGTTGTAGGCATACGATAACCAACCAATATTGGGGTAAGTACAACGTTTACAAGGGATTGGAAGCTGTTTTAGAAAAATTAAAGTGCTGTGGTGAAACATTAAAGTGTAATAGATTAAGTGAGTGAAATATATCATTAATAAACACATTTATATAGAAAACAGAATGGGGAAGTAATTAATCCTTAGGCCGACAACGTTCATTTGCAATGTATAATGAAACCAATATATTTTATACCATCATGATGTCCACTTTTGGCTTTAATACAATTATTTTCAAGCCAGTTGTTTTTATTTCATGTCTTTTTTTCTATTTGGTGCACAACCGTACCCTCCAGAGAATAGGAATAGAATAAGTCGAATCTAATTCATAAAGAGCTATAAAATGTTAGGTTTAATGGAATATAATGAGAATCAAGTAAAGACGTTATTAGAAAATAAGTGAGACAAGATATTGTGAAGTGGTATTTAAAGATCTGACAATGGATAGCAAGTTAATTTATAAGATGCCCCATAAATCTGTGCAGATCCCACGTGGTCGCATCTCAACAATAGGCTGAGCGAATGGTATATATTTAAAGGTAGAAGCATTATCTGTCAAGGCGTTCACTATTATCTTTTTCAAGATAAAGAACTAAGCCCTCATAAAAATCAGAAATATCTCGAGCCTTTAATTTGTGTATTGCTGTTCCTGCAGAATGGGGCGATTCACCTTAGTGACCCCCACCATATCTACTGATCAGCTAGCGCCACCCTCCCTCCTTGGGCACTGTGGTAGGGTATAACTACATTATGGATACGATTTTATTTTAATAAATCACACAGTGTAGTACATTAATATTATCCGATGACGGTTCCACCACAAATTATTGCTCACAATCATATCAAGTCAGTCACACAAATTTTCGCTTCATTCATATAGATGAGTACTTTAGTTAAGCGTACTACAGGGATAAAAAGCCACTCATCTCATTCAATTCTATTCACACTATTTCTTATGTTCGTGTTACTGACTTTTGGTTTATGTTTTCCTCTTCGGTGCACTTTATCTGGACAATTTAAGGAATTGGGAAATGCACACAGTAGTTAGGAAATGGCACTAATAAATGTTTAAACTAATTAACACTGTTGTGCGTTGTGACACTACGCATCTGCAGCGACAGAGCTGACTGACTGAGTTTTAACATGGAATTCAGCAAAGAAAAGCGGCAGTTCGATTTGTGACATTCCGCACTTAAAAAATATTATATTTAGTTGGTAATATGCAAGACATATTTCATCAGATGTGTTTCGACTTCGCGTTTGGGCTACGCGATAAAATTAACCAACTCGTGAGATATAACGAGAGAGAGTGAGAAAGGTATCTCGCGCAAGAGGAGGAATTATTGAAATATAACCCTTTTTCAGTTAGACAAGAACCAAATGAAAAAATACGATTATCATTTGTTGACATTTCGCCTATTTTTATCCACGTTTTAGTATTTCATTATACCTGGACTACAGATCATTCTGACAGACTAACTTTCAGCATAGAAGCTTGCACACAAGTGCACCCGATCAGGTCATCACATTCCATGTAGCACGCAAAGGTAGAGAAACAATAAATTAAATGGAACTCTAACATAATAATAATGGTAAAGCTTTATTTGAGACAGTATGCGAATATACGGTACAAAAATTTTCAGCGCATTCAGTTTCAAAGTACTTTTTCTTCACAGGATTCACATGTAAATTATATCTTCATTTCGTTGAACAACTGTACAGCGTTCACTTGGAAGCAAGTTTAATCATCGCGCAAGTTTATGTATAGGTCATTTGATATAGCTGGACGATTAAAACAATGATAAATCCAGATGAAATTAAGTATTTTGGAGGAAAATATTTCGGTAGCCCAATGATTTAAGCAGGAACTCTAACGAGCATGAATGTGATGGAAACGAACAGTGATATGGAAACAATATAAGGGTTGCTCATATGTGTGAGATTACACAGAGTAAATAATAATAATAATAGTATATTCTCATTTTGTACATGAGAGACGCCAGTTTACAGGCATCATCAATATGATAAATTACATATACGATTAGCAATCGTAATTAATAATAATGTTTTAATAAAGTACACATTTTTTCCTACTTGTGTAGGACACACCAAATATACAGGCATGGATAAGCATTAATTAAATTTCATAAATTCGGTTTATGGTTAAGTTACATGGTTGCTGGCGTTTTTGTTTCAATAATAATTATAATAATGTATATTCTCATATAAACATATAAATTTACATGAAAATGCATGCCGTTTTTTTAGGTCTGTGGGAACAATATGATAACCAGTCATTCAATGGAGCACATCATGAAATATAGGAATATTGACTTCGCATTAACAAAAAAACCCAAGTAAGTTTTGGATGGATTAAAAATACTTGGGAAAAAATAAAGCTTGAAGTAATTCCTCAATATAACTTGGGTGTGTACAAATCCGAATCTCATTTTTGATTTGATTTATATCCAAATTGGGTAATAAGGAAGCTATTTTTACAGATACGATCAGTTATGTTATAAGCTACAATCGTGAAGTTGTATTACAAATTGATACTTTTCCATTGGTATAAGAGTATATTCCACAAATGTAATCCAGGTTGCGTCGTGGAGAAAGTTAATTCGTTATTAACCAGGCAACTGAAAGATACGGGACCAATAATGTTTGCAGATCATTTGTCATTGTAAATGGTCAAATATCCACATTATTCATTCTCATTCAAAAAGTCAAATGGAAGCTGAAATGGTGAGAGAAAAAAGAAGACAAACAACAGCAACGCAAAAGAAAGCAACGGGAGTCCTTAAGGAGTGATTAATAAATATATACATATATATTCTGTTTAGTAACTGTGGTTATTTTGGTACACAAACTAACTAGTCCCGTTATGCTAACTTTTATATTATGTGTGAACTAATATTACTGTCCTGTGTAGAAATGTTAATCATCTAGTTCCAATAATATTAAAATTTATAATTGTAGTTTGTTGTAACTACACGTTTAAACAACTTAAAATATCTATGTAGGGTGAAAAAGAGGTGTAAGAGTCAGACGTATAAGTGCATTGTCATCTTTGAGCAGTCTGGTGACTGAGGAGATGAACACTGGAAGTGTGTTTGCATCGCGCACATTAGCTGGTAGTCTATTCCAAATGACTGAAAACTTATTTAAGAAGAAGTTGTACCGCACGTAAGTCTGACAGTGCTCTATAGCAGCTAGGTTGTGATGATTTCTAAGATTGTAACTGATGACAGCGGTAGGTTTAGTTATTGGCTCGGAGGAATGCAAGAGAAGATTAGTTAGCTTATAGTAAAAGATAAGGTTTAGCTTAAGGCGTCTTTTCCAGAGGGGTTCTAATCTTAGTCTTACGCATCGCTCATGGTATTCCAGACCACTTTCTAAACCAAGAGTTCTTGAGGTAAACTGCCGTTGCACTCCCTCTAATTTAAGCTTGTCATTTTGTCTTAGTCCGCTAAGAATAAACGGGCAGTATTCTAAGATAGGTCGGACACATACTTTGTATAATAAAACCCTAGTTTCACAACAAAAGAAATTGCGTGTTATGCATCCTATCAGCCTTCGCGTTTTACGTCTGGCATAATCAGTCTGTTCAGCGAACGTTAGGTTACTAGAGTATCTAATACCGAGATCTACGACTGAGTTGAGCTTAGCTAGTTTTCGCCCATTTATTTCAAGAGTTAGATCAAGCTTACTGTTGCCGATACAAATCCAGCCGCATTTGTCAATGTTAAAATTTAGACAGGATTCAGCACACCACGTTGCAAGGCTACTTAGTTCAAGATGTATTTTAGTAACCATATCGCTTAATTCATGAGTGTAGCAGGAGTAGACGACTTTGAGGTCGTCAGCATATAGGAATGGTTTACCTGAGGTGAAGCACTTGCAAATGCTGTTAATGTAACTGTGAATAAAAGTGGACCTAGGACACTACCTTGCACGACCCCACTTGAGATCTGCCTAGGATGAGACAATACAGATCCAACTTTGGTTATTTGTACCCTGTTGCTTAGAAATGATTTTAACCAGTTCAGTAATGGGTTGCGAATTCCACAAGAGTACAGCTTCTCAAAGAGAATACTGTGAGATACCATGTCAAATGCCCTAGATATATCGAAGTATAGAACAACGACTAGCTTACGTGCTTCGCGACTACTAGTGATGCAGTTGAAAAAGTCGAAGTGGCAAGTAACGCAGGATCTATTTTTGAGAAATCCGTGTTGAGACCTTGTAACAAGATCCTCCCTAATTAGGTAGTCTGACAATTGATCTTTACAACTTTCTCCATGATTCGTGAGATAACTGGGGTTATATTTATGGGTCTGTAATTGCGGACGTTTGCCCTATCACCAGATTTGTAATGTGGAATTATGAAGCTAGTTTTCCACTCACTAGGGTAAGTGCCAGTGTCCATAGATATTGAGAAGAATTTAAGAAGTAACAGGGTATATCACACCCACTGTTTTTGAAAATTATCGAAGCGAGGCCATCCGGTCCCGTACTAGTGGAAGGTTTAAGGCTTTTAATTGCTTGTACTATTAGTTGATTAGTGAACACAATGCTTTCAAGGGAAGAGATAGTAAGGGGAGCGGTTTCACCAGGCATATGTGTTTCTAAACTAAAGTTTGCAAACCAATCACTGAAAGTTCACAGATAGTGGCAGGTTCATTGTAGATTACTTTGTCGTGAAGTAAGTATGGGATTTCCCTCGCCGACTGCATTCGTTTTTTAAGAAGTGCCGTTAAGTTATAAACTTTGGAGGTACTTTCAAGTGCCGTTAACTCTTCGTCGAGGTCCTTTTGAGAACGTAGGCGCTTGATAGATTCAAGAGACTCGTGGATTGAGAGCAATAGTGATATGTCCTTAGTGGAATAGTACTGTTTCTTCAGCTTCCTTAACTTATTACGGTGTGCCCTTGGAATATATTCAGTTCGGTGTCTACTTAATTTCACTATTTTATTTGGGGCAACTGTATCTAGACAAAGGGTAACATTCCTGTAAAACAGGGTTACTAAGGCCTCCAGGGAGTCAGTGGTAAAATAGTCATCCCATTGACAGAGTCGAATAAGTTCTTGGACTAATCCCCAGTCTGTATATTTGTAACTACGACATATTGTGCTTCCTGAGTCTTGTTTGTTTCCTGTATTTAGTGGTGAGAAAGGCAGAGAGCAGAGTACCATTCTATGGTCACTACTGGAAAATCTATTACCAACATAGTGGATACTGGGATTGTGTCATGACAAAAAACAAGGTCCAAATGTTGTCCCCACGAGTAGGTGTCTGGACGTGTTGTTGCCATCCATAACAGTCTATAGTGGCAAGTAATTCGTCGAAGCGTTGGGGGCCGGAACTAGTTAGCCAATTGACTTCTGGAAGATTGAAGTCCCCTGCAATTATTTTGTAATTAGCACTAAACGAGGATGCGTGTGCAAACGATTTAGCTAATAACGCATCAGTTTCTTTTGTTGCGCTTGGTGCTCGATAAACACAGCCTATGAGAAGTTTGTACTTATCTCCATGTAAGACAACCCAGAGTGAGTCAGGTACATTATTCATTGTTTCATCTTCCACCTTACTGACTACAAATGAGTTATGTATATATATGAGACATCCTCCACCACGCTTGCAATCTCTGTTTGCACGGTGTACAGTGTAATCATCGATACCTATATGCACATCAAGTACTGAGGATGAGCACCATGACTCAGTAATCAGAGCTACAGTAGGCTTGGCGACTAATAATAATGTCCTTAGTTCAGATATCTTATTGATTAAGGAACGTGCATTAATTAGCAATATCGTGAATAAGTCACGGGATACTACAAACTGGCTTAAAATGTCACCATAACCTAAATCTATTTGTGCGTCAGCACCGCAAGAATTTATGAATGAAAAGGAGGTCGGACTGGGTGTCTGCACATCGGAGTTGGTGTGCAATGAGGTGGTCCTAGGTGCCATGGGTCGTACCAGTGATTCAGGACACCTGGAAAATTTACCATGTGTTCCTGGATATAAGGGTAGTACAGGTTGGGCCTAGGTTGACGGTTAAAAGGCATAGCATCAGAAGGTCTACCCATCCAACTGCTATTCGTCATACCGGTATACACCTTCGGGTTGTTTTTATAACTTAAAGGGAATTGTGAAGGAAGGTGCTTTGGCTGCAAGACTTTAGGAGTCTTGGAGCCTGACTTTCTATAAGGTGGAGCATGCGGAACACCTCCAGATGTACTTATGTTTCGAGAGGAGTTTTTCGTAACAAGTGATGGTTTGTTGGCATTCTTACTCTCAGCAGGCTTATTGAATACAAAGTATTCTTCCCCATCATTAGTCTCAACCCTGCGAAATTTGTTCATCGTGGTGAGGTTACTACGTTTGGGGGGAAATTTCTTAGAACAACTTGCAGAAGTTCTAGTCATTTTAACATCTTTCGATGAGGCTTTGTTTACAGGGGTACTGGTATCTAAATCAGTTCCTAGTTCCATTGGCAGGTGTGGTTGTTGTGTAGTTTGCTGAATGCTAGTTTCAGCACTAGGTGTCTGTTGCTGTGCACGATCCTTTTTTGGTAAATCTAAGCTAGAGGAGGTGACCAGGTTATTACTACGCATTATTCTGCGCTGACACGGTGTTTTATCCTGAGCTACGGTTATAGACTTATAACTGCTATTCAGTCTTAAGTGATCCTGACATTTAGTAAACTTACTAGCATCAAGGGAATTACTGAATTTAAAAATGATTGGGCAATTAGCCTGGTTAGACTTTTTACGAAGTCGTTTGCATTCACATGGAACACTAGCCATGCCGCAACAAATCAGGATTTTGTGTCTTACAGTTTTCAGGGGCAGAGAATCTGGGACGTTGTAAACTATAGCTTGGTGAGAAGAGGTTATACGCTTCATCACCTCCGTAGCCAAGCAGTCAATCAGATTTTCAGCTTTATTTAGGTTGTCTGGAGATATTTTAGGATGCCTTTCTAAAAGACAGGCTATTGGGTCTAAATTCAAAAGCTTATTTTGAGTTACATCCAGTAAACACTTAACCTGGCCAATATCAGAACGGCTCTCCGTGGTATTTGAGATTGGCAGTGACATACTATCAAACTGATCTAATTTTTTCTGAATTTCACTTACTTGCCTCTGCATATCTTTCAAAAGGAGGTTTAGTTTACAGAACTCAGAGTTCTCTAACAGAACATCTTTCACCTGTATCACAGGAGTGAGATCTGCACTCAAACCATTTTGAGAGCTAGTAGTTGATACTGTATTACGAGGCGGTAATGCAGTTATAACCGAATTTAAGCCACTATCTAAAACAATTGTGTTTCTACGAACACGTTTTTTAGAGATTTGGACCATAATTTCAAGAATTATATGACAATAAGCAGTAAATAAATTTCAGAGCAAACACGTGCAAAAATGTCACCAATTTCGAACGTACCGCCGAACGTATGCATCCTTGACATTAACAACGTTTGGAGTCACATTTCTACTTAACACTAAGCTTAACCCCAATATTACTCACCATTTTAGACTACTAAACACAGAAGAAAAGACACAGATTGTGGTCAAGAACCAGTAGTCTTTTCATATCTTCCAGTTTCAATGGTCACTTCTCACAGCCTAAGTGGACAATATCATCAGCATACACTAAGTTGACTAGACTGTCCCCTGGTAAGTCCTTAAAGTTAATGACAGACAATTCTGTTAACACGTGAGTGATGAAAGTGAACTAAAATAAGGACGACAGTTGCAGAAATGAGCCTTGTATTATATACTCCTTTGAAATATCAGTTCCTTCATGGTTTAGTTTCAGTATTAAGTGAACGGGATGCAAACTACAGATTCATGAAATTCACATACTGACGTACTACTTTTCTAGAATCCTAGTTAATGTCTCTTCAGTAAGGTGAGAAATGGGTATTGTACATGCGTGAACTCAATAGGCTGTGAATTGCTGCTAATGAAAACGACAACAATTTTTGGAATCACGTTATTCGAAAACGATCATATAATCTTTTTTACTGACTTCTGGTTCCATCAGATGAAATTAAAGGGAAAAGCTGAGAATAGAGGGGATGTTAAGAGTTAGTGAGTATAGATTTAGATCATTTTGCGCATGAGTTTAGATGTCTTTCAACTAATGCTGTCAGTGTAGTTGAAGATTGAACGATCAGTTCATGGTTGTTCGCTCAAACTCCACTTCCCCATATTTTCGCGGAAGCATCAATCCACCAGTCATCGTCTCATCCGTCGTTGTTCAGAAAGAAGATCAAAAAACTGTTAGAAGTAATATCGTGATTTATTGTTGTAATATTTGTTCTTAGACCTTAGTCTGTAATGCCACTATTGCTGGTTATATGTTGGCGTTAGAATAAAGAATTCTTGAGTCGCCAAACAGTGTTTTGGATTTTGCGTCGGTTAGTACTAAGCGCTTCTGAGAATCTTCGAGGGACAGCTTGAGGCCCAGTGTAGCAAGAGCTGGTCACTAACGGTTTATGAGACTTGACTGACAGATGCATTGACGAGTTGACTAGATGGTACACCACTTGCCCTACTCACAACCTTAATACCCTGTGCAATACGACATAATCGATTTTGAGTAATTCAGGAAATAATAAAGGGGAGCAGTAAAGACCAATGCAAGAGTTAACAAATTGTAAAAATACAGGTTGAATTATCCCTGATTGTCTTGACTGCATAACGTGTTAAGCTACACTGAAGGTTTTCTTGAGATCGACAAGATATAGAATGACCAAGAAAGACCAGAGGACAGAACTACTTCAAGGTATTTTGTGTTATTTTGTGTATCCTGCATTCTATAATAATGTATATTCTCATATAAACATATAAATTTACATGAAAATGCATGCCATTTTTACAGTCACGATCAAGTATGATATAATATCAAATCGTAGATTGTCTACAAGTTAATAATGTTTCAACAGTTAAATATTTGATATATATATATATAAATACACATTGTCTGAACTAGTTGAGAAATGATAATGCTCAGGACTCGTGTTTGCACGACCAAAACCTTATTCAACCAAGGTCATCTAGGTCCTGAGTCAACAACAATAGCATATGCTGAATGACTGAAAGCTTGGAACAAAACTGACAAAGCACAAATAACACTTGCAAAGTAGGAGATGAGTCCTGGGTGGAAGAAGAGATTACTGAAAGGTATCTATTTTTCACTTAGCAAAGTGACATGTAGTCACATGATGTCTGTTTTGTTGCTGACAGCCTGATATATTTTGCTATATGTGTATTGATCGATATTTCATTATAACTGACAGTATGCTCTGTCTGTGCGTTAACTATATAAACAATGTGTCAATGTAGTTGAAGATTGAACGATCAATTCATGGTTGTTTGCTCAAAACCAACTTCCCCAATTTTTCGTGGAGGCATCAATACGACAGTCATCGTCTCATCGATCGCTGTTCAGAAGGTAGGCACAAAACTGTCAGAAGTAATATTGTGATTTATTATTGTAATATTTTTTCATAGACCTTAATTGTAAAGTTGGCTATATGTCGGTGTTAGAATAAAGAATTCTCGAGTGGCCAATCTGTGTTCTGGTTTTTGCGTCCGTTCGTACTAAGCGTTCCTGAGAAGCTTCGAGGAACAGCGTGAGGCCCAGCGTAGCAAGAGCTAGGCCTTAACGGTTTACGAGACGTGGCTGACACAATGTATGAACTTTTTCTCACACGACATTACAACCCATTAGAATTCGATCATGGTAAGATGTCTGTCTTATTGGTTCATGTATATACGTCATTTTCGTATATACTTTTGTACTGTAAAAGTTTATACATGCTTGTCCACTCCTTTTGTACACTATATACCAATTCACTCACACACTTGTGTGACATTCAATTTTCATTGTTCGAATATACACATATTATCAGCCAACTCTCGGTAACTGTCAATGTCCAGCTCTTACTACGCTGGGCCTCACGCTGTCCCTGGAAGACTTTCAGAAACAATCGGTAATAAACAACGCGAAAAAACTAGAACACAGATGGGCGACTCGAGAATCCTTTATTCTCACGCCAATATGTAACCAAAAATAAGGTTATTATACACAAAATCTAAGAATAAATGTTATAACAATAAATCACGATAATACTTCTGATAGTTTCCTCTCTTCCGAAGAACAGCGAACGATGAGTGGATGACTGCTGGATTGATGACTCCTGCGAAAAATATGGAGGAATTGGGTTTCAGCGAACAACCATGAATTGATCTTTCAGTCTTCAACTACATTGACACATTGTTTATATAGTTAACGCACAGACGAAGCATACTGTCAGTTATAATGAAATATCGATCAATAAACATATAGCAAAATATATCAGGCTGTCAGCAACAAAACAGACATCATGTGACTACATGTCACTTTGCTAAGTGAAAAATAGATACCTTTCAGTAATCTCTTCTTCCACCCAGGACTCATCTCCTACTTTGCAAGTGTTATTTGTGCTTTGTCAGTTTTGTTCCAAGCTTTCAGTCATTCAGCATATGCTATTGTTGTTGACTCAGGACCTAGATGACCTTGGTTGAATAAGGTTTTGGTCGTGCAAACACGAGTCCTGAGCATTATCATTTCTCAACTAGTTCAGACAATGTGTATTTATATATATATATATATCAAATATTTAACTGTTGAAACATTATTAACTTGTAGACAATCTACGATTTGATATTATATCATACTTGATCGTGACTGTAAAAATGGCATGCATTTTCATGTAAATTTATATGTTTATATGAGAATATACATTATTATAGAATGCAGGATACACAAAATAACACAAAATACCTTGGAGTAGTTTTGTCCTCTGGTCTTTCTTGGTCATTCTATATCTTGTCGATCTCAAGAAAACCTTCAGTGTAGCTTAACACGTTATGCAGTCAAGACAATCAGGGATAATTCAACCTGTATTTTTACAATTTGTTAACTCTTGCATTGGTCTTTACTGCTCCCCTTTATTATTTCCTGAATTACTCAAAATCGATTATGTCGTATTGCACAGGGTATTAAGGTTGTGAGTAGGGCAAGTGGTGTACCATCTAGTCAACTCGTCAATGCATCTGTCAGTCAAGTCTCATAAACCGTTAGTGACTCCTGCGAAAAATATGGAGGAATTAGGTTTCAGCGAACAACCATGAATTGATCTTTCAGTCTTCAACTACATTGACACCTACAGTTCTTCAAAGGTAGCTCGTCAAAGCAGAATCCAGATCATGTGATGTATTGATTGTAAATATGTTGGTAATAAATAATTGAATGTGTTCTGATTAATGTTCTGGTTAATCTTGCTTTTGTAAAATACAGATCCATCTCTTTTTTCCATCACGACCAATACACGTTGACTTCGATGCCAGTGCGAGAACCTGGGTCACACGGACAGAGCTGAAATGGAAAACAAACAGAAAAGCCAACACACCACAAGTATACTCATAGCACAATCTCACATATCAATGACGACCTCCGCATTCCAGTTAAAGGTGTCCTCTTGACACATCCTCTTGCAACACAATCGCCACTTGCTAGAATGACTCTTGCAGAATGCGAGGTGACCATAGCACCACCTCATGATGCTCGTCGCGCATCCTCTCATCTATTCACTACCAATTACCACTGCAATCGCTTGTCACTCATTCTGCCTCAATTCTAGTAACGGTGATGTAGGCAAGCCTCAGCCGTCTACACTCTTGCTCCCTGGCGTGTGGGACCACGGCTAATCATTATATCCGGATGCATTTCATTCTCAGCAATAGCCTAGCCTCCCCGGCGTATACGATCCATCTGCTGTCTCTAACATCAATCAATTCATTCACGGATGTAGGAAGCTAGAAACAACTTCAGAGGTAATCACGACGAAAATTTAAAAAAAATTATGCAATAAAATCAAGGTACGAAAACAACGAGTAAACACAACTGATCCAAAATCACAAATTGAAAAGACACACCACACGTATACACAAACAGTACAAATAACCTCGCGGATCATGTCTTGGTGGAATTATTTTGAAGAATTGGAGGACTTACACCAGTACGCCTACAACCCTTCACAGGTTGACGATTGTAAGTTGTGGAATGTCCAGACACAAACAAGATTAACCAACAATTACATCAATTGGAACGTACACAATTATTTAACACAAACATATGTACAATCAACACATCAAATGTTGTGGATTCTGACACGAAAAACTACTCTTGAAGAACTGTAGGATTTACATCAGTACGCCTACACTCCTCTTCAGGTTGAAGATCCAAGTGGAAGACGTCCAGACACAAACAGAATTACCAACAGCTAGATGACAGATGATATCAATTCAGTATATACAACATGAACATATGTACAAAATCACACACCGAGCACATTGGACTGGTCATTGATGCGCTATCCTTTGAAGAATTGCAGGACTTACAGCAGTACGCCTACAACCCTTCTCAGGTTAACGCCCTAGGTTGGAAAATTGTCGCAGAGTTCATTTGCTGACTTCCTTCTATCAGCTATATCTTCAAATCTGAATGGTAACACGCTCATGTCATTGTATCGTAGAATATAGATGACCAACAAACACACGACATATCTCATCATCCAAGTGTAGAAACAGAGTAATTTACACCAAAGATAATACCATTCAAATAGTAACTTGAAACTAGAAATGCCTTTATTCTTGCAAGTCAATTTAAGAATTACTCTCTCGTTTACACTTGGCTTATCCTCACTAAACTGACCGTTGATATTCGTCCTTTCAAACGAACTGATACTAGCATAGTCATTGCACAAGATACTTGAGTTGATGGGCGTCTGTTTCATTATGGATGACAGCACCAACGACGACTGATTGATATCAGTTGATGAAGTTAGCGGTGGATCAGAAGCTGTTGTTGCTCGACTTTCAGAAAGTTGTCTACCTGCAAGACCACCACCACTGCTGTCTTTTACTATCAGCTCAGGTTTAACACTAGCATCTGATGATAGCTGAGCTACGTGCTGATCACTCACACTGACGGTCTGACAAGTATGCATGCCTTCTGAAACTGCACCTGAATTTATTTCTACTTCACGTTCAAGTTGTACAGCACTTTTGTTCAACTAAGCAGTAGTAGGCATTCCCTCCATTACATCATGATCACTCAAAAACAACTGTGAAGTATCATAATCATTATCACAAATATTCAATTTACCGTCAACTTCATCATTTTCAAACTCTTTAATAACAGAAGTAGACAATTTTGGTTCCTCCTTGCAAATCCTAAAAGGTTTAATAACTTCACTCTGACTAGTAATACCTTGTAAACTTGTAGGTTCAGAACTGGACTCTGAAGCAGCAACTCTATTCTTTGACACTCTATTCAACAATGGCTTACCAGTTGTAACTACAGACTTCCTGACCGCACCGTTATCGTCACACCATTCGGAGTCAGGCCCGGAGTTTACATTTAGCTTATCACTGAACTTGCTCACCGGTTCACAGTTCACCTTTGTATGCACCTCTTGCAAACGTGTAAAACACAACGGTGTTTGTCTTGCATCTTGTAACTTATCTGTTGAGGATGTACTACGTATCCTGTTATACTCACTAGGTCTATATGCATTACTAGACATCATGGAGCCTTCTCGATATCCACCTCTCTGATGCCTACTCGTCATCAATGATTGCGTTTTACCCTCAGACTGCTCTATTCTAGGAGTGAGATTCAATATACTGGCAAACTTGCTCATAGATTGATTGACACTATCTTTTACTAGTTTCAGGATATCATCGAACTTTGGCTCGATACCCTCATCCTCCATACGGGAGCTTATCTTCACCCACTTCCTTTGCAGTCAAGCAGGTAGGCGTCTTGCTATTACTTCTAGTATAAAACTCGAGTTGAGGACACTCATGAAATTCATCGAAATTAAGGTATTCTTATAAGTCATAAGATTATATAAAAACTCAGTAAGTGCTTCGGAGTCATCCTGAAGTTGACTGCCGTTACCTTTGACAGCTTCGTATACCTTCCTAACAATCATTGAAGGTCTTCCAAACCTTTGACGTAATATGCTCATAGCCTCGTAGTATCCCTCTTTTCGCTTCATAAACTTACAACACTGTATAGCTCTTGCAGCAATTCCAGTGCAATACCTCATCAAATACATTAACTGCATTTCATCAGTTAATAAAAAACCACTCAGCATGATCTCAAACTCCTTTACAAATTGTAAATAATCAGCCGGGTTTCCATCAAAACACCGTGGTTCAAATTTAGGGAGTTTGATGTTCCTATTATCCCTGAACGGCGAAACAGTAACATCAACCATGTCATGCTTAACATCAGGCACATCGTTACAAGTAACAGACAAGTCACCATGACTTACTTTCCTGTTTGCATCCAAGACGCTCTGTCTCTTCTTTGACCCAGGCATTGTTGAACTTGACCCAGTTCCAAAAACGTTCCAGATATTGCTTGTTCAAAGAGGACTTGACCGGCACCAGGAGAGATGAAGGGTGACTATCCAAACTGTCACCAACTCTCTGAATCCGCCAGAATCTGTTTCTACCGTCAGAAACTGTCAGCCACGTCTCGTAAACCGTCAATGTCCAGCTCTTGCTGCGCTCGGGCTCACGCTGTTCCTTGAAGTTTCTCAGAAACACTTAGTAATAACGGACGCGAAAACCAAAACACCGATTGGCCACTCGAGAATTCTTTATTGTAACACCATCATATAAAATTTGTTATCACTAAGGTCTACGAACAAATATTGCAATAATAAATCACAATATTACTTCTGACGGTTTATTGCTGACTTCTTTCTGAACAGCGACCGACGAGACGATGACTGTCGTATTGATGCCCCCGCGAAAATTGGGGAAGTTGGTTTTGAGCAAACAACCATGAATTGATCGTTCAATCTTCAACTACATTTACAAGGGTTCTGTACAACCTGAACGTGAATTAGACCTTAAGACCTGTGATATGGTAGAATGTATTGATACTCATGAGAACATCAGTTTAAATAATCAGCGTGTAGCCCACCTATCGACAGATGTTAATGCTAAACAGGAGGTAGTCCATAAAAATAGCAGTGGTGGTAACCTTGCAGTTAGACAACCTGCTAAAAGCCGAACAACAACAGCTTATGATGTACTGCTAAGTTCATCAACTTGATTCACTCAGTCGTCGTTGGTGCTGTCATCCATAATGAAACAGACGCCCATCAACTCAAGTATCTTGTGCAATGACTATGCTAGTATCAGTTCGTTTGAAAGGACGAATATCAACGGTCAGTTTAGTGAGGATAAGCCAAGTGTAAACGAGAGAGTAATTCTTAAATTGACTTGCACGAATAAAGCCATTTCTAGTTTCAAGTTACTATTTGAATGGTATTATCTTTGGTGTAAATTACTCTGTGCCTTCGCTTGTTTGGTCAGATACGTCGTTTGCTTGTCAGTCATCTACATTCCACGATACAATGACTGAGGGTGTTACCGTTCGGATTTGTGGATATAGATGATACAAGGAGGTCATCAAATGAACTCTGTAACGAGTTTCCAGCCTAAGGCGTCAACCTGAGAAGGGTTGTAGGCGTACTTCTGTAAGTCTGTGCGTTGGTGGCACTGTGGTTAGGACTCTCGCCAACCATGCACATGTTCCGGGGTTCGAGCCCACACCGACGCACACCTGATATCTATGGTTGGCCTGGGAAATTTGGGCTACCGATATCCACGCTGAAAATTTCATACCTGTACCAAAAATACAGTGTGGAATCAAGCTGTAATCGAAAATAAAAAATAAAAATAAATTAAAAAGTCCTACAATTCTTCAAGGGTAGTACGTCAGTGCGCAATCCATGGCATTGGTGTGTGAATTTGTACATATGTTCATGTTGTATATACAGAATTGGTATCATCTCCCATCTGTCTGTTGGTAATTTTGTATCCAGACGTCTCCCACTTGTATCATCAACCTGAGAAGGAATGTAGGCAAACTGATGCGAGTCCTGCAGTCCTTAAAGGGTAGATTTTCAAGGGAGAATCAGCAAGATTTGATGTATTTATTGTACATATTTTTGTGTTCCATCGTTTGTTCAGGGAATTTCGGTGGGTTCCACTCGAGCAATGGCTTGTCTAGTGATGTCACTTGATGGTTTGTTTCCTCAGAGTATGGCCAATCCATCTCCATTTCTTCCTGCCTGTTTGTTTCACAATCGGTTCCTGGTTGGTTCACTCATTACCAGAGATCCCTGTTGCTGACCTCTTTTGGCCGGCCATCTGATCTTGAGTATTGAGCGAAGATAGCTAGCTGTTAATGAAGGTCTGAAGTTTGTTTGAGATGCTCTTTATGATGCACCAAGTCTCTGATCCATAAAGTAGCACTGACTTCACATTGGAGTTGAAAATCCGGATCTTATTTTTGATGCTGAGTGATGCTGACCTCCACACAGACTTAAGAGTAATGAAAGGTTGCCTTGCTTTCCCGACCCTCGTGCTTTGATATCCTCATCAGTTCCATCCGCCTGTAGTTGAAGCGATGCTTCCCGGGTAGGTGAAAGAGGTTGTTTCTTTCAGGTTCCTCCCATTTATGCTGATTGTCGTCTGTTGTTGCTTTTGGCCAGGAAACTTCATCACCTCTGTTTTATCTGTGTTCACTTGAAGTCCTGTCTTTGATGCTTCTTCTGCCAGCTTGTTGCTTTACACTTGCATATCTTCCAGTGGTTCTCTAACTAATATCAGCTCATGATGAAAATCCTGTAACCAATCAAAATCCCTACAAACCAACACTTGAAACTTGAGTGGTTAAGTTATTTAGCTATTTCCCACATTTATGCATTTCATTATTGCTGTTTATTTATGGATCAGTGTTACCACTATCATTAACTGCATGCCACTCTACCTGGGTAAAGTGTTGCAGAAATGGGTAATCTGCGAATTGTGCAAACCTTAACACATTTATTGATTAGGCAGGTTTTAGACTGGTCGAAGAGGTGATGGAGCTTCCTTCCACGAAATACGCCTACATGGAGATAACGTTTGTCATCATATCCTGACAGGTTCGACTTCACTCACTTAAAGATTTTCCATCGTTTGTTCAGGGCATTTTGATTCAATGGAGTAGCTGAAGTTATCAATTCACACAAATATGAACAGATGTATGACTGCTTTTACCTGAAAAAAGGATAGGACTATTTGGTGGGATTTAAAAAGGTAAGGTCATTAATCTCAATAAGCGTGAATTTAGAAGGAGGCTTGTCATCAAAGTCTCATAAACCGGTAATGCCCAGCTCTCGCTACGCTCGGGCCCACGCTGTTCCTAGAAGATTTCTGAGAAACGCTTAGTAACAACGGACGGAAAAACCAGAACACCAATTGTTGACTTGAGTATTATGTATTGTTACACCAGCATATAAATCAAGTATCACTAAGCAAACTAAGAAAACTAAGGTCTGTAAACAAATATTACAATAATAAATCGTTATGTTACTTCTAACGATGTTTAACTCTTCTTTCTGAACAGCGACCGATGAGACGATGACTGTCGTATTGATGCCTCCGCGAAAATCGAGGAAGTTGATTTTGAGCAAACAACCAAGAATTGATCGTTCAATCTTCAACTCCATTGACACTCCCCGGCAAAAAAGGGATCCAACCCTTTTTTCCTTCACGACTAATGCACGTTGACTTGGATGCCATTGCGAGAACCTGGGTCACACGGACAGAGCTGAAATGGAAAACAAACAGAAAAGCCAACACACCACAAGCATACCCACAGCACAATCTCACACATCAATGACGACCTGCGCCTCCAGATAGAGACCTCCTCTTGACATCTTGCAACACAGTCTCCACTTGCTAGAATGACTCTTGCAGAATGCAAAGTGACCATGGCAGCACCTCACGATACTCTACGCACATCCTCTTATCTACTCACTATCAATTTTCACTGAAATCGCTTGTCACTCATTCTGCCTCAGTTCTAGTAGCGGTGACGCATGCGAGCCTCAGTCGTTTACACTCTTTCTCCCCGGCGTGTCGGACCGCAGCTAACAATTGTCTCCGTGTGCATTTCATTCTCAGCAATAGCCTAGCCTCCCCGGCGTATACGACCCATCTGCTGTCCTTAACATCAATCAATTCATTCATGGATGTAGAAGACTCGAAACAACTTCAGAAATAATCAAGACGAAAATTTTAACAAAATTACGCAATAACAACAAGACACGAAAACAACAAGTAAACACAATGAATCCAAAAAACACCAATTGCTATGACACACCACACGTATATACAAATAGTACAAACAACCTCGCCGATCATGTCTTGGTGGAATTCCTTTGAAGAATTGCAGGACTTACACCAGTACGCCTACAACCCTTCACAGGTTGACGATTGTAAGTTGTGGAATGTCCAGACACAAACAAGATTAACCAACAATTACATCAATTGGAACTCACACAACTATTTAACACAAACATATGTACAATCAACACATCAAATGTTGTGGATTCTGACACGACAAACTACCCTTGAAGAACCGTAGGACTTACAGCAGTACGCCTACATTCCTTCTCAGGTTGATGATCCAAGTGGAAGTCATCCGGACACAAACAGAATTACCAACAGCTAGATGATAAATGATATCAATTCAGTATATACAATATGAACATATGTACAAAATTACACACCAAGCACATTGGACTGCTCATTGATGCGCTACCCTTTGAAGAACTGTAGGACTTACAGCAGTACGCCTACAACCCTTCTCAGGTTGACGCCCTAGGTTGGAAAATCGTCGCAGAGTTCATTTGCTAACTTTCTTCTATCAGCTATATCCTCAAATCTGAACGGCAACACGCCCATGTCATTGTATCGTAGAATATAGATGACCAATAAACACACGACATCTCTCATCAACCAAGTATAGAAACAGAGTAATTTACACCAAAGATAATAACATTCAAATAATAACTTGAAACTAGAAATGCCTTTATTCGTGCAAGTCAATTTAACAATAACTCTCTCCTTTACACTTGGCTTATCCACACTAAACTGACCATTGATATTCGTCCTTTCAAACGAACTGATACTACCATAGTCATTGCAGAAGATACTAGAGTTGATGGGCATCTGTTTCATTGTGGATGAAAACACCAACGATGACTGAGTGACACAAGGTGATGAACTTAGTGGTGGATCAGAAGCTGTTCTTGTTCGGCTCTCAGATAGTTGTCCAACTGCAAGATTACCACCACTGCTGTCTTTCACTACTAGTTCAGGTTTAGCACTATCATCTGATGATAGGTGGGCTACATGCTGATCAATTACACTGACTGTCTCACAAGTATGCACACCTTCTGGAACTGCATCTGCGTTCAATTCTACTTCACGTTGTAGTTGTACAGAACCTTTATTTAACTTAGCAGTAGTAGGCATATCCCGCATCTCATAATGATCAACCAAAGACAAATCTGCACTATCATGATCATCACCACAAATATTCAATTTACCGTCAAGTTCATCATTTTCAAACTCCTTAATAACAGAAGTAGACGATTTTCGTTCCTCCTCAAAATCATTAAAGGTTTTATAACTTCACTCTGACTAGATATACTTTGTAAACTTGTGGAGTCAGAACTCCACTCTGAAGCAGTAACTCTATTCTGTGACACTCTATTCAACAACGGCTTACCAATTGCAACTACAGACTTCTTCACAACACCGTTATCGTCACACAATTTGGAGTCAGACCTGGAGTTTACATTTAGCTTATCACTGAACTTGCTCACTGGTTCACAGTTCACTTTTGTATGCACCTCTTGCAAACGAGTACAACACAACCGTGTTTGTCTTGCATCTTGCAACTTATCTGTTGAGGATGTACTACGAAAATTGTTACACTCACTAGATCTATATGCATTACTAGACATCATGGAGCCTTCTCGATATCCACCTCTCTGAGGCTTATTCGTCATCAATGAGTACGTTTTCCCCTCAGACTGCTCTATTCTATGGGTGAGATCTAACAGACTGGCGAACTTGCTCATAGATTGATTGACACTAGTATTTACCAGTTTCAGGATATCATCAAACTTTGGCTCGATACCCTCATCCTCCATACGGGAGCTTATCTTCACCCACTTCCTTTGCAGTCGAGTAGGTAGACGTCTTGCTATTACTTCTAGTATAAAACTCGAGTTGAGGTCACTCATTCGATTCATCGAAATCATTCCATTCTTGTAAATTAGCAAATTATCTAAAAACTCAGTGAGTGCCTGGGAGTCATCCTGTAACTGACCACCATTACCCTCAACAGCCTCGAATAATTTCCCTGCAATCATCGAGGGTCTTCCAAACCTTTGGCGTAATATGCTCATAGCCTCATCGTAGCCCTCCTTTGGCTTCATAAACTTACAACACTGTATAGCTCTTGCAGCATCTCCAGTGCAATATCTCATCAAATACATCAATTTCAATTCATCATTTAATAGAAAACTATTCAGCATGATCTCAAACTCCTTTACAAATTGTAAATAATCAGCCGGGTTTCCATCAAAACATCGTGGTTCTAATTTAGGGAGTTTGATGTTCCTATTATCCCTGAACGGCGAAACAGTAACATCAACCATATCATGTTTAACATCAGACACATCGTTACAATTAACAGACAAGTCACCATGACTTACTTTCCTGTTTGCATCCAAGACACTCTGTCCCTTCTTTGACCCAGGCATTGTTGAACTTGACCAAATTCCAAAAAGTTCCAGATATTGCTTGTTCAAAGAGGACTTGACCGGCACCAGGAAAGATGAACGGCGACTATCCAAACTTTCACCAACTGTTTCAATCCGCCAGATCTGTTTCCATCGTTAGAAACTGTCATCAAAGTCTCATAAACCGTTAATGCCCAGCTCTCGCTACGCTCGGGCCCACGCTGTTCCTAGAAGATTTCTGAGAAACGCTTAGTAACAACGGACGAAAAACCAGAACACCAATTGTTGACTTGAGTATTATGTATTGTTACACCAGCATATAAATCAAGTATCACTAAGCAAACTAAGAAAACTAAGGTCTGTAAACAAATATTACAATAATAAATCGTTATGTTACTTCTAACGATGTTTAACTCTTCTTTCTGAACAGCGACCGATGAGACGATGACTGTCGTATTGATGCCTCCGCGAAAATCGAGGAAGTTGATTTTGAGCAAACAACCAAGAATTGATCGTTCAATCTTCAACTCCATTGACAAGGCTTTTGAACTTTTCAAGGTAAATGGCCACTGATTAAGTGCGATGTGTACAAAAAAAGCCCATCTAATTAGTTCCAGTGTTTTATGATAACAAAATAATCAATGAAGTCTAGTGACGTGGTCAATGAAAACACAAGTCTAAGTGTTGGTGTGATCATGAGAGAGCCTGCTTATACGAACTGATAACACAACAAGAGTAATGTAGCTATCTCTTTATTACATAATTATTTCCTTTGAGGTATTGGTGTTAAACGCAACATAAGAATAATAGACTATTTGTGATAAATAGGATATACATTTATAAAGTTATATTTGTAAAATCTCAGAGAAATTGAAATGAGTAATTCCAACGTTTCGTTTGGCAATCTGGTCCCAACTTCTCCAGGGAAATTAATCGAAATTAACATAACAAAGGTTCATATATAAAGGGACACCTTGTTTTTTAAAATTTTGTCCAATCATGAGCCATGCAACAGGTATCAACATGTATAATAAATAAATAAATAGAATTGTGTGTTCATATATAAAAGTAAATGAATCAAGAAACAGCTATCAATGGGTATACTAAACAAAACAAAACAAAAATTGTATGAACTATGATCAAAATCTTTTTGACCTCAGACTTTCAAAATTTGTCTACTTTTGTAAAAAATTATATATGTAAAATCTCAGCGATATTGAAATGAGTAATTCCAACGTTTCGTTCGGCAATCTGGTCCGAACTTCTTCAGGGAAATTAATCGAAATTAACATAACAGGTTTATTTATAAAAGGAACATCTTTAGTTTTTAAAAAATTTGTCCAATCATGATTCATAAAACAAATATTAACAAGTATAATGAACAAAATTGTACGAGTTGTGATCAAAATTTGACCTCAGACTTACAAATATTGATCTACCTTTGTCAAACACTTTAAACACAGTGTGTATGTGTGTGTGTGTGCGGATAAACAGTTGTAAAACAATGTCTTAACGTCTCCATAAGTAGATATAGACAGTCGGGAAACTTTGACCAAGTATTATTAGTTAGTGAAACATATCCATTCTTATTTATTAATCAGGATTTCCTATGCGTCATCTAACATCACACCTTCATGTCTGTTCAAATGTCTACTTCTCACTCGGCGCCCAAATATTATAGAACTATTCTGTCAAATCTTGACTACAGTTCATTTGATTTGTCTACTTTTGTTAAAATATATGTGTATATGCAGTATACAATGGTGTGTGTATGTGTGTGGGTGAACAGTCATAAAACATTTGCTATTCTCATATGACCTGTGATCAAGATTTGACCGGATAGTTGCAAAATAATTGAGATTTTAACAAATATAATGTAATTTTTATAAATTTGTTATTCTCTCCATAAGAAGACGCAGACAATCGGGAATTTGACCAAGTGTGACTACTTGTTCATACATATCAAATTTTTATTTTATTTATTAATCAGGATTTGCCATACATCAGCTAACATCACACCTTCACGTCTGTTTAAACTGTTGGGATTCACCCATATACGTAGGGCTTCTGCAGTCAGTCTTTCTTGATATGAAACAAAACCTTTCTGTAAAACCTTAGTCTTATCAAAGTCGATTTTGTGTCCCGTTTCTATTGAATGTAGCGCAATCGCTGAGTTGTTTTCTAGCTTCTTCAAGTCTGCAGAGCTCTTTGGAACCACCTTTAGACATTGTTTATGCTCGTTCACTCTTATATATACCTGTCTAGAAGTTTCTCCGACATATACTGCGTTACAATCCCCACAATTGATCTGGTATACGCAATTCTGCTGGTTTTCTTGCTCTATTTTATCCTTAACCTTCACCAGTAATGAGCATAAGGTGTTAGATGCACGAAAGTACACTCTTATGTTATGTTCGTTAAGGATTCGCTTTATTTAATCGGATGTTTCTTTGCGGTAAGGAACCACCGCTGTACTAACCCAATTCTTAGAAGCAGGTTTTGATTCATTCTTATCTTCGCATTTTAAATATCTTTTAATGAAGACTTTAGGATAATTATTTGATTCAAGAGTGGATTGAACCAATTTTAGTTCCTTGCTAAAATCTTCCTCCTCAGTAACTAGACGTTTGGTTCTGTTGATCAGATTCTTGGTTACAGTTACTTTGGTGGTAGTAATCTAGGTATTTTAAATTTTAATTTTCTTTTTACTAAACAGTCCAGGAACGCTAACTCATTTTCATCGGATTCAACCTCTTTGGAAAACTTGATGGCTTCTGACATATTGTTTATTAAGTGAAAAAGTTCATTTAACAAACTACGTTTGATTATGATGAAGGTATCATCTACGTATCTTAACCACATCTTTGGGGGACTAGGGCATCTCATAATTGCATTTGTTTCTAATGAGTGCATAAATAGACTGGCGACTAGCGGAGATACTGGTGATCCCATAGCAATGCCTCCTATTTGACGATAAAGAACCCCTCTGAACGTAAATAACGTGGATTGAAGACACAACTCTAATACCTTCATAATTTCGTCGGGATTTAAAGGACAACGATCACTGAGTTCATCGTCAGCACAAAGTATATTATAAATAATACTTAATGAATCCTTAACGGGTACATTCGTGAATAATGAATAAACATCGAAACTTGACATTATTTCATCTTCTTCAATATTAGTCAAATTTATTTTCCTCTTAAATTCATACGAATTTTTCACTCCATGCTCCACTTTCATTTCATATGGGCTAAGAATTCGATAAATGTATTTTGAGAGTTTGTATGTTGGAGAGTTAGTAAAATCCACTACTGGACGTAATGGTACTTCTGGTTTGTGTATTTTTGGTAACCCACAAAATCTACAAGGGCTACAACCTTTTGGAGCCAGAGTAGACCAAAGTGATACACCGAGCTTTTCTTTTATTGACTGAAACATTTTGCTTGTTTCAGCCCTCATCATATTTAATGTAGCCCTTGATTTATTCACGTTGAATTTTTCCCAAGGTCCATCATTAAGATGTCTGTCTGGATTCAACATAGATCATTAAGATGATCAAATATAACTTTATAAATGTCTACTTCTCTCTCAGCGCTCAATTATTTTGCAACTATCCGGTCAAATCTTGATCACAGTTCATATGAAATAGGATATCCGTTGCACACTGTACTTGAAGTGACTAGACTACCAATAAAAGTCGTGTACTCATAGAAGCTACGTATCCTAGGCTGTCTCGCTACTACAGTTGAAACCGATTTTCAACGGCTAGTTTTTCTCTTAACACTAATGCATACTAGGAATATGCGCAACCGGATTAAATTAAATGTAACTGAAGCATTTCACGGAAAACGTCATGACTCACTGAGGAAATAATAACGATCTAAGACTTTGACGCATTTTACACAAGCATGCCTTACTACGTTGCTATGCAATGTCCTCAAAATGACAAGTAAAAGAGACAAGAGAGTTAGTCGACATAAATGCATATATTTGCAACGAAACAATAATCAATCAGGTTAAAAGTAATTTAGCATGAAAGAGTACATATCTAAACTCAAAAGAGTTATTAACAATCCAGGGAAAAAAATCACAGTTGTAGAGTTTGTCTGGCTGCGTCATAGTCATCATGAAGTCCGCTAAACACTCTATACACAACATCTGTTTGCCTCCGTTGGTAGTGGTGTTGGGCTTGGACCAGTCTTTGCAGTTTTCGTCACCACCAGATCCGTTCGGAGACACTGGATGCGAACTTTTCAAGCATCCATGCAGAGATTGAGATTGTATTCCTTCGAATACTTTCAGCCGTTTTGAGAAATATCTGAGGATATATTATACATGGCAGGTAAACTAATCTTACCTCTGGTGAACAATTCCTTATCTTAGCCACACTGAATATGTGAACAAGGAAGGGAACACTCACATGCAGAGTTGGTGAAATTCTATAGATAGATTAGTCGCCCATATATATTCCACGATAGATTTGGAGAAATGTGGAACTTCCAAATCACCTGTCACACTTTCTCTTCTGTAAGAAGCATATATTATACAAGTGACTCTTATTCATGCGTTACACAACCAGCTGAAAGAGATCGAATCTTCGAAATTAATACTTCTTTGATTAAGTTACCCAGTGATATTCTTCTTGTACGTGGGGATCCAATGCTTATCACATCTGTGAAATTTATACACATGTTAACATGTCTCCTTAGGCTAAAAAATACAATGAACAGACAGAATTTTGTGAACACACTGAAAGCCAACGCGCGCTCCTTGAATACGACGTGCTTTTTCCTCTCCAACCGGAAAATACCAATTCTGTGAATTATCCGTTTGGGAAACCTGGTCTTCCTAGCCGGTGAATTTAATTCAACCATTACTTACATAATAAATCTCTGTGTGGTAAGTCCAGCTGTCTCGAACTACTGCCAAAGCTTCAGGTGCTACTTCTGTAGCAGCATCTTCCTCACTCGTTCAGAGAAACAAGACTTGTTGGTCTACCGCGTGATTGCCGTGAAGCCGATCATCCAGAAAGTACTAGGTAAAGTCGAAAACCTTTTCTTTTCCTTGCCTTATACTTTTTCAGTCTTATTCTTGCTCTTTTGGATAGAAACTGTTGCTCTATTAGTCGTATATAGCATAACTTATAGTGATTGTTAATATGGTTGTCGAAAGCAGCCTTAAAAAAGCCACTAGAATACCGTACTCTGTAGTCACAAGGGCTTCAGCCAGGGAAGGAAAAAATCCAGGGATTTCAACCCCTTCCCGCATACCGATCCTAAAGTCTCGTGTAGCTTTCGTCTGTCCTGATACTACGCCTGCATTGCCACAGTCTAGTACTGAAACGGCACAGGCAATACCAGAAGGACAGGATCCTACACCTGCATCAACTGTAGGCCAGTGTGTGAAACACATCAAGCCTAAAAGGAAACGTTCAAGACGTCATAAGACCTCGAAGGCGTCATCAAGGAAAGGAGATGAATGTCAGGCGTGCAGCATCACAGTTTCTAAAACTGATTCAGCGTTTGAATGCAATTTTTGCAAACGATGGGTGGACTGCCGTTGTGACAAAGAAGTACCGAAAGCATACTATGAGTTTATGAGAAATAACCCATGCCCATGGTTTTGGTACGTGTCCACTTTGTCGCCCTGGCATAGTCCCACAAAGCGTGTCTGGGGATAGCAGAAACAACACGCTCTTGTGCCCCAACACAGTCTCATGCAGCTCCACCCCTGCTAAAATCGCACTGCCAAAAATGGTCAGATTCGAAGAAAGACACACCAGCCTTACTGACTGGAAGTGGCAATTTTCACAAGGTGAAGATTAGCAAGGTTGCATCCACATCAGGGGAAGGCAAAATTACAAAGGCACCACTTGCATCCACTAGCAAGCCTGGCAACACAAAAAAGGCTGTCCAGATACCGATGAAGCCTAATGTTGCTAATGGTGCAAAGGACTGCAAGAAGCCGAAGGCCAAACCTAAGTCTGAGGGTAGTCGGTCTAACTCTCTCATCCTCTTTAACGTACCTGTGAGCAAGGATAGCTTGCTCGAACAACGGGCCCTGTTTGATCAGGAACAGTGGTCCAACCTGTGCAGCAAACTAGGTCTGAACATTAGTTCAGCAAAATTGTGCAGATTGTACAGGGGTGTCCACACGCTTCAGGGTAAGCCACCCCCATTACGGGTTACACTGGACTCTGCCGAAGAGGCCGAAAAAGTACTGTTAATGGCTCAGGTACTAGCCCTGGACAGAAGTTCTAACATAAGGGCGAGGCAAGATAGACCATGGGCTATCAGAAATATGGCGAGGGAGTCACCGGAATTGATGCCCTTCACCTCTATGGTGGTACACGGTGTTCCGGAGCTGGAAACCGGCACTGCTTGTGAAAAACATGCACGACGTACAGCAATGGAGATGGCCCCTGCCGCTTCTGGAGCCATCTCTATTTTCCGACTACCTCGTCCCGCTCATCTAACACTGATTAACTCTCCAAATCTGCTATGTGTCACATTCAACTCCCCGGAGCAGTTGTCCATAGCACTTCAACGGTGGTATGAGACCAAGGGAAAAATTGGAGGACACATCGGATGCTGTGAAAGCAGACCCAGAAATATAAGGAGGCAGCAAACTGAGGCTTTAATACGACCCCAAGCTTCGGTGACACTAGAGCGATGCAGCTCTGAGAATAACAGTCTGTATCACCCAAGTGTCCTGCCTAAATCCATTGAAAAAAACTACAACGGGCCGGTTCTATCGGAATCGGCCAACTAGTTCCAACATCAAGTCCCCCACCAGCAGACGGTTTCACGTCAACTACCCCACAACACTCTGAGGTTGTTAGACTCACTGTCAGTTGCCTATATAGCAATGTGAGGGGGCTGAGAGGAAAAGTAGGTGAACTCCGAAATCTCCAAGCACACCTTCAACTGAAAATAATCATTCTCACTGAAACGTGGCTAAACCCCACTATCGCCGACAATGAAATCAGTATAGGTGATATGGTACTGGTCAGAAGAGACGGGGATAATAAGGAAGGAGGGGGAGTTGCTATATACTTTGATAGGCAACTTAAATGTCTGCGCGCAACGGACCCACCACTTATTGAACTCCCAGACTCCATATGGTGTCATTTCACCGTAGGCCACACCAACCACTTACTGGGTGGCATCTACCGATCTCCCACCTGTGGGGCAGAGCACAATCAGCTACTGCTCAGCACTATCACAGGGATACGAGATTTGGGCTACGACCAAATCACCATAGCTGGAGATTTCAATGCTCCATCACTGAACCTCGGCTCCGGGTGTGCTAAGGGAAAATTTGGCCGAAACCTACTGCAAACTATTCGAAACACGGGACTGACTGAGAATGTTGGAGACGACACTGGGTGGGGCCCTAGTGGAAAGTCATCAAAACTAGATTATATTCTAACTAGTGACCAACTACTCGTCGAAAAGGTCCAGATCATGACTCCTCTGGGAAGTAGTGACCATGCAGTCATAGGTTTCGATCTTGTTCTCCGTGAGCGTTTGCAGTGGGATGCTACGCGACCATGTCTGTGCTACAGCAAGGCTGACTATGCTGAAATGCGGAGGCTCTTGTCCGACGCAGACTGGCCCTTAGCATGGGACGACCTATCTGTGGATGAACACTGGGAAGTGGTAAAAAAGATTATCCATACAGCAATCTCGGATACCGTCCCTTTAGTCACAACACAGCCCAAGAGAAAGACGTCATGGTTGAAGAGAGGCACGCAACGTATTCTGCAAGCAAAGCGGAAGGCTTGGTTTACGTGGCGTGAATCTAAGAGTCAGTGCGCCGAAGCTCTCTGTAGACCCCTGTGCGACTTGTTCCAACACCCAATGGATTCGGGGACACTGCCAAGGGAGTGGAAAATAGCCATCCTTTCTCCAATCTTCAAGGGTGGGGACAGGCAAAACGCTACTAGCTATAGACCAGTAGCTCTACTCCCAGTGGTATCAAAAGTACTGGAAAGTATTATTGACGACCACATCAGGGAATATTTCGATAGGACTAATATACTACATGAAGCCCAACATGGTTTTAGAAAAGGCAGATCCTGCGTCACTAACCTACTGTCAGCTTGGGACGACTGGACATCATGCTGGGATATGAATGTACCAGTCCATGTGGTCTTCCTAGACTTTGAGAAGGCATTTGACACTGTTCACCATGACCTTCTCCTACATAAAATAAGCCAGGCAGGCATAGGTGAGCCACTTCTGTCATGGTTGAAGGACTACCTAGCCGACAGGCAATTTCGCACTAAGGTTAACCGAGTCCGATCATCTTGGCACAGATCGTCATCAGGAGTGTCGCAGGGTTCTATCCTAGGACCACTGATGTTTTTGATTTTCATCAATGATCTACCACGCCGTCTGAGCTGCCCGACTCTCCTATACGCTGACGACGTAAAAATATGGAGGGCGATGAAGTGTCCGGAGGACTCAGATAGGCTACAGGAAGACCTAAACCTTCTGGAAGACTGGGCGGTGGCCAGTGGCATGACTTTCAACTTGAAAAAGTGTAAAGTAGTGAAGTTGCGCACCTGTAGACTGCAGAATGCAAGTTACACCCTGTGCAATGAAAGCTTGTCCTGCACAACGTCGAAACGCGACTTAGGTCTAGTTCTAACGGAAAAAATGGACACAAGCGTAAATTACACAGGGGATGTAGCGAGGGCATATGCGGTCATACCATTTACGCATAGACAGTTAGGTGCACTCACTCCTGAGCTCTTTCTAATGTTGTACAAAACATACGTCAGGCCACACCATGAGGTGCATAATATTATTGCACCCCCAATGCTGAGAAGAGACGCCAACCTCTTGGAAAGAGTCCAACGACGGGCAACAAAAGGAGTGGTTGGTCTCCGAAACAAACCATATGATGAAAGGCTGAAGAAATTAGGCCCGTTCACACTTAGCTACCGTCGGCTTAGGGGGGATTTGACGACGAGTTTAATTGTCTACCCCTGAATGGTATATGCGATTTTAAGCATATGCCCTAAGCCGACGGTAGCTAAGTGTGAACGGGCCTAATTTCTTCAGCCTTTCATCATATGGTTTGTTTCGGAGACCAACCACTCCTTTTGTTGCCCGTCGTTGGACTCTTTCCAAGAGGTTGGCGTCTCTTCTCAACATTGGGGGTGCAATAATATTATGCACCTCATGGTGTGGCCTGACGTATGTTTTGTACAACATTAGAAAGAGCTCAGGAGTGAGTGCACCTAACTGTCTATGCGTAAATGGTATGACCGCATATGCCCTCGCTACATCCCCTGTGTAATTTACGCTTGTGTCCATTTTTTCCGTTAGAACTAGACCTAAGTCGCGTTTCGACGTTGTGCAGGACAAGCTTTCATTGCACAGGGTGTAACTTGCATTCTGCAGTCTACAGGTGCGCAACTTCACTACTTTACACTTTTTCAAGTTGAAAGTCATGCCACTGGCCACCGCCCAGTCTTCCAGAAGGTTTAGGTCTTCCTGTAGCCTATCTGAGTCCTCCGGACACTTCATCGCCCTCCATATTTTTACGTCGTCAGCGTATAGGAGAGTCGGGCAGCTCAGACGGCGTGGTAGATCATTGATGAAAATCAAAAACATCAGTGGTCCTAGGATAGAACCCTGCGACACTCCTGATGACGATCTGTGCCAAGATGATCGGACTCGGTTAACCTTAGTGCGAAATTGCCTGTCGGCTAGGTAGTCCTTCAACCATGACAGAAGTGGCTCACCTATGCCTGCCTGGCTTATTTTATGTAGGAGAAGGTCATGGTGAACAGTGTCAAATGCCTTCTCAAAGTCTAGGAAGACCACATGGACTGGTACATTCATATCCCAGCATGATGTCCAGTCGTCCCAAGCTGACAGTAGGTTAGTGACGCAGGATCTGCCTTTTCTAAAACCATGTTGGGCTTCATGTAGTATATTAGTCCTATCGAAATATTCCCTGATGTGGTCGTCAATAATACTTTCCAGTACTTTTGATACCACTGGGAGTAGAGCTACTGGTCTATAGCTAGTAGCGTTTTGCCTGTCCCCACCCTTGAAGATTGGAGAAAGGATGGCTATTTTCCACTCCCTTGGCAGTGTCCCCGAATCCATTGGGTGTTGGAACAAGTCGCACAGGGGTCTACAGAGAGCTTCGGCGCACTGACTCTTAGATTCACGCCACGTAAACCAAGCCTTCCGCTTTGCTTGCAGAATACGTTGCGTGCCTCTCTTCAACCATGACGTCTTTCTCTTGGGCTGTGTTGTGACTAAAGGGACGGTATCCGAGATTGCTGTATGGATAATCTTTTTTACCACTTCCCAGTGTTCATCCACAGATAGGTCGTCCCATGCTAAGGGCCAGTCTGCGTCGGACAAGAGCCTCCGCATTTCAGCATAGTCAGCCTTGCTGTAGCACAGACATGGTCGCGTAGCATCCCACTGCAAACGCTCACGGAGAACAAGATCGAAACCTATGACTGCATGGTCACTACTTCCCAGAGGAGTCATGATCTGGACCTTTTCGACGAGTAGTTGGTCACTAGTTAGAATATAATCTAGTTTTGATGACTTTCCACTAGGGCCCCACCCAGTGTCGTCTCCAACATTCTCAGTCAGTCCCGTGTTTCGAATAGTTTGCAGTAGGTTTCGGCCAAATTTTCCCTTAGCACACCCGGAGCCGAGGTTCAGTGATGGAGCATTGAAATCTCCAGCTATGGTGATTTGGTCGTAGCCCAAATCTCGTATCCCTGTGATAGTGCTGAGCAGTAGCTGATTGTGCTCTGCCCCACAGGTGGGAGATCGGTAGATGCCACCCAGTAAGTGGTTGGTGTGGCCTACGGTGAAATGACACCATATGGAGTCTGGGAGTTCAATAAGTGGTGGGTCCGTTGCGCGCAGACATTTAAGTTGCCTATCAAAGTATATAGCAACTCCCCCTCCTTCCTTATTATCCCCGTCTCTTCTGACCAGTACCATATCACCTATACTGATTTCATTGTCGGCGATAGTGGGGTTTAGCCACGTTTCAGTGAGAATGATTATTTTCAGTTGAAGGTGTGCTTGGAGATTTCGGAGTTCACCTACTTTTCCTCTCAGCCCCCTCACATTGCTATATAGGCAACTGACAGTGAGTCTAACAACCTCAGAGTGTTGTGGGGTAGTTGACGTGAAACCGTCTGCTGGTGGGGGACTTGATGTTGGAACTAGTTGGCCGATTCCGATAGAACCGGCCCGTTGTAGTTTTTTTCAATGGATTTAGGCAGGACACTTGGGTGATACAGACTGTTATTCTCAGAGCTGCATCGCTCTAGTGTCACCGAAGCTTGGGGTCGTATTAAAGCCTCAGTTTGCTGCCTCCTTATATTTCTGGGTCTGCTTTCACAGCATCCGATGTGTCCTCCAATTTTTCCCTTGGTCTCATACCACCGTTGAAGTGCTATGGACAACTGCTCCGGGGAGTTGAATGTGACACATAGCAGATTTGGAGAGTTAATCAGTGTTAGATGAGCGGGACGAGGTAGTCGGAAAATAGAGATGGCTCCAGAAGCGGCAGGGGCCATCTCCATTGCTGTACGTCGTGCATGTTTTTCACAAGCAGTGCCGGTTTCCAGCTCCGGAACACCGTGTACCACCATAGAGGTGAAGGGCATCAATTCCGGTGACTCCCTCGCCATATTTCTGATAGCCCATGGTCTATCTTGCCTCGCCCTTATGTTAGAACTTCTGTCCAGGGCTAGTACCTGAGCCATTAACAGTACTTTTTCGGCCTCTTCGGCAGAGTCCAGTGTAACCCGTAATGGGGGTGGCTTACCCTGAAGCGTGTGGACACCCCTGTACAATCTGCACAATTTTGCTGAACTAATGTTCAGACCTAGTTTGCTGCACAGGTTGGACCACTGTTCCTGATCAAACAGGGCCCGTTGTTCGAGCAAGCTATCCTTGCTCACAGGTACGTTTAAGAGGATGAGAGAGTTAGACCGACTACCCTCAGACTTAGGTTTGGCCTTCGGCTTCTTGCAGTCCTTTGCACCATTAGCAACATTAGGCTTCATCGGTATCTGGACAGCCTTTTTTGTGTTGCCAGGCTTGCTAGTGGATGCAAGTGGTGCCTTTGTAATTTTGCCTTCCCCTGATGTGGATGCAACCTTGCTAATCTTCACCTTGTGAAAATTGCCACTTCCAGTCAGTAAGGCTGGTGTGTCCTTCTTTGACCATTTTTGGCAGTGCGATTTTAGCAGGGGTGGAGCTGCATGAGACTGTGTTGGGGCACAAGAGCGTGTTGTTTCTGCTATCCCCAGACACGCTTTGTGGGACTATGCCAGGGCGACAAAGTGGACACGTACCAAAACCATGGGCATGGGTTATTTCTCATAAACTCATAGTATGCTTTCGGTACTTCTTTGTCACAACGGCAGTCCACCCATCGTTTGCAAAAATTGCATTCAAACGCTGAATCAGTTTTAGAAACTGTGATGCTGCACGCCTGACATTCATCTCCTTTCCTTGATGACGCCTTCGAGGTCTTATGACGTCTTGAACGTTTCCTTTTAGGCTTGATGTGTTTCACACACTGGCCTACAGTTGATGCAGGTGTAGGATCCTGTCCTTCTGGTATTGCCTGTGCCGTTTCAGTACTAGACTGTGGCAATGCAGGCGTAGTATCAGGACAGACGAAAGCTACACGAGACTTTAGGATCGGTATGCGGGAAGGGGTTGAAATCCCTGGATTTTTTCCTTCCCTGGCTGAAGCCCTTGTGACTACAGAGTACGGTATTCTAGTGGCTTTTTTAAGGCTGCTTTCGACAACCATATTAACAATCACTATAAGTTATGCTATATACGACTAATAGAGCAACAGTTTCTATCCAAAAGAGCAAGAATAAGACTGAAAAAGTATAAGGCAAGGAAAAGAAAAGGTTTTCGACTTTACCTAGTACTTTCTGGATGATCGGCTTCACGGCAATCACGCGGTAGACCAACAAGTCTTGTTTCTCTGAACGAGTGAGGAAGATGCTGCTACAGAAGTAGCACCTGAAGCTTTGGCAGTAGTTCGAGACAGCTGGACTTACCACACAGAGATTTATTATGTAAGTAATGGTTGAATTAAATTCACCGGCTAGGAAGACCAGGTTTCCCAAACGGATAATTCACAGAATTGGTATTTTCCGGTTGGAGAGGAAAAAGCACGTCGTATTCAAGGAGCGCGCGTTGGCTTTCAGTGTGTTCACAAAATTCTGTCTGTTCATTGTATTTTTTAGCCTAAGGAGACATGTTAACATGTGTATAAATTTCACAGATGTGATAAGCATTGGATCCCCACGTACAAGAAGAATATCACTGGGTAACTTAATCAAAGAAGTATTAATTTCGAAGATTCGATCTCTTTCAGCTGGTTGTGTAACGCATGAATAAGAGTCACTTGTATAATATATGCTTCTTACAGAAGAGAAAGTGTGACAGGTGATTTGGAAGTTCCACATTTCTCCAAATCTATCGTGGAATATATATGGGCGACTAATCTATCTATAGAATTTCACCAACTCTGCATGTGAGTGTTCCCTTCCTTGTTCACATATTCAGTGTGGCTAAGATAAGGAATTGTTCACCAGAGGTAAGATTAGTTTACCTGCCATGTATAATATATCCTCAGATATTTCTCAAAACGGCTGAAAGTATTCGAAGGAATACAATCTCAATCTCTGCATGGATGCTTGAAAAGTTCGCATCCAGTGTCTCCGAACGGATCTGGTGGTGACGAAAACTGCAAAGACTGGTCCAAGCCCAACACCACTACCAACGGAGGCAAACAGATGTTGTGTATAGAGTGTTTAGCGGACTTCATGATGACTATGACGCAGCCAGACAAACTCTACAACTGTGATTTTTTTCCCTGGATTGTTAATAACTCTTTTGAGTTTAGATATGTACTCTTTCATGCTAAATTACTTTTAACCTGATTGATTATTGTTTCGTTGCAAATATATGCATTTATGTCGACTAACTCTCTTGTCTCTTTTACTTGTCATTTTGAGGACATTGCATAGCAACGTAGTAAGGCATGCTTGTGTAAAATGCGTCAAAGTCTTAGATCGTTATTATTTCCTCAGTGAGTCATGACGTTTTCCGTGAAATGCTTCAGTTACATTTAATTTAATCCGGTTGCGCATATTCCTAGTATGCATTAGTGTTAAGAGAAAAACTAGCCGTTGAAAATCGGTTTCAACTGTAATAGCGAGACAGCCTAGGATACGTAGCTTCTATGAGTACACGACTTTTATTGGTAGTCTAGTCACTTCAAGTACAGTGTGCAACGTATATCCTATTTCATATGAACTGTGATCAAGATTTGACCGGATAGTTGCAAAATAATTGAGCGCTGAGAGAGAAGTAGACATTTATAAAGTTATATTTGATCATCTTAATGATCTATGTTGAATCCAGACAGACATCTTAATGATGGACCTTGGGAAAAATTCAACGTGAATAAATCAAGGGCTACATTAAATATGATGAGGGCTGAAACAAGCAAAATGTTTCAGTCAATAAAAGAAAAGCTCGGTGTATCACTTTGGTCTACTCTGGCTCCAAAAGGTTGTAGCCCTTGTAGATTTTGTGGGTTACCAAAAATACACAAACCAGAAGTACCATTACGTCCAGTAGTGGATTTTACTAACTCTCCAACATACAAACTCTCAAAATACATTTATCGAATTCTTAGCCCATATGAAATGAAAGTGGAGCATGGAGTGAAAAATTCGTATGAATTTAAGAGGAAAATAAATTTGACTAATATTGAAGAAGATGAAATAATGTCAAGTTTCGATGTTTATTCATTATTCACGAATGTACCCGTTAATGATTCATTAAGTATTATTTATAATATACTTTGTGCTGACGATGAACTCAGTGATCGTTGTCCTTTAAATCCCGACGAAATTATGAAGGTATTAGAGTTGTGTCTTCAATCCACGTTATTTACGTTCAGAGGGGTTCTTTATCGTCAAACAGGAGGCATTGCTATGGGATCACCAGTATCTCCGCTAGTCGCCAGTCTATTTATGCACTCATTAGAAACAAATGCAATTATGAGATGCCCTAGTCCCCCAAAGATGTGGTTAAGATACGTAGATGATACCTTCATCATAATCAAACGTAGTTTGTTAAATGAACTTTTTCACTTAATAAACAATATGTCAGAAGCCATCAAGTTTTCCAAAGAGGTTGAATCCGATGAAAATGAGTTAGCGTTCCTGGACTGTTTAGTAAAAAGAAAATTAAAATTTAAAATACCTAGATTACTACCACCAAAGTAACTGTGACCAAGAATCTGATCAACAGAACCAAACGTCTAGTTACTGAGGAGGAAGATTTTAGCAAGGAACTAAAATTGGTTCAATCCACTCTTGAATCAAATAATTATCCTAAAGCCTTCATTAAAAGATATTTAAAATGTGAAGATAAGAATGAATCAAAACCTGCTTCTAAGAATTGGGTTAGTACAGCGGTGGTTCCTTACCGCAAAGAAACATCCGATTAAATAAAGCGAATCCTTAACGAACATAACATAAGAGTGTACTTTCGTGCATCTAACACCTTATGCTCATTACTGGTGAAGGTTAAGGATAAAATAGAGCAAGAAAACCAGCAGAATTGCGTATACCAGATCAATTGTGGGGATTGTAACGCAGTATATGTCGGAGAAACTTCTAGACAGGTATATATAAGAGTGAACGAGCATAAACAATGTCTAAAGGTGGTTCCAAAGAGCTCTGCAGACTTGAAGAAGCTAGAAAACAACTCAGCGATTGCGCTACATTCAATAGAAACGGGACACAAAATCGACTTTGATAAGACTAAGGTTTTACAAAAGGTTTTGTTTCATATCAAGAAAGACTGACTGCAGAAGCCCTACGTATATGGGTGAATCCCAACAGTTTAAACAGACGTGAAGGTGTGATGTTAGCTGATGCATGGCAAATCCTGATTAATAAATAAAATAAAAATTTGATATGTATGAACAAGTAGTCACACTTGGTCAAATTCCCGATTGTCTGCGTCTTCTTATGGAGAGAATAACAAATTTATAAAAATTACATTATATTTGTTAAAATCTCAATTATTTTGCAACTATCCGGTCAAATCTTGATCACAGGTCATATGAGAATAGCAAATGTTTTATGACTGTTCACCCACACACATACACACACCATTGTATACTGCATATACACATATATTTTAACAAAAGTAGACAAATCAAATGAACTGTAGTCAAGATTTGACAGAATAGTTCTATAATATTTGGGCGCCGAGTGAGAAGTAGACATTTGAACAGACATGAAGGTGTGATGTTAGATGACGCATAGGAAATCCTGATTAATAAATAAGAATGGATATGTATCACTAACTAATAATACTTGGTCAAAGTTTCCCGACTGTCTATATCTACTTATGGAGACGTTAAGACATTGTTTTACAACTGTTTATCCGCACACACACACACATACACACTGTGTTTAAAGTGTTTGACAAAGGTAGATCAATATTTGTAAGTCTGAGGTCAAATTTTGATCACAACTCGTACAATTTTGTTTATTATACTTGTTAATATTTGTTTTATGAATCATGATTGGACAAAGTTTTTAAAAACTAAAGATGTTCCTTTTATAAATAAACCTGTTATGTTAATTTCGATTAATTTCCCTGGAGAAGTTGGGACCAGATTGCCAAACGAAACGTTGAAATTAATCATTTCAATTTCTCTGAGATTTTACAAATATAACTTTATAAATGTATATCCTATTTATCACAAATAGTCTATTATTCTTATGTTGCGTTTAACACCAATACCTCAAAGGAAATAATTATGTAATAAAGAGATAGCTACATTACTCTTGTTGTGTTATCAGTTCGTATAAGCAGGCTCTCTCATGATCACACCAACACTTAGACTTGTGTTTTCATTGACCACGTCACTAGACTTCACTGATTATTTTGTTATCATAAAACACTGGAACTAATTAGATGGGCTTTTTTTGTACACATCGCACTTAATCAGTGGCCATTTACCTTGGAAAGTTCAAAAGCCTCCTTCTAAATTCACGCTTATTGAGATTAATGACCTTACCTTTTTAAATCCCACCAAATAGTCCTATCCTTTTTTCAGGTAAAAGCAGTCATACATCTGTTCATATTTGTGTGAATTGATAACTTCAGCTACTCCATTGAATCAAAATGCCCTGAACAAACGATGGAAAATCTTTAAGTGAGTGAAGTCGAACCTGTCAGGATATGATGACAAACGTTATCTCCATGTAGGCGTATTTCGTGGAAGGAAGCTCCATCACCTCTTCGACCAGTCTAAAACCTGCCTAATCAATAAATGTGTTAAGGTTTGCACAATTCGCAGATTACCCATTTCTGCAACACTTTACCCAGGTAGAGTGGCATACAGTTAATGATAGTGGTAACACTGATCCATAAATAAACAGCAATAATGAAATGCATAAATGTGGGAAATAGCTAAATAACTTAACCACTCAAGTTTCAAGTGTTGGTTTGTAGGGATTTTGATTGGTTACAGGATTTTCATCCTGAGCTGATATTAGTTAGAGAACCACTTGAAAACCTGTGGGGAGTACTGGACAGCTGTTTCGTCCTAGTTTGAGACTCTTCAGCAGTAAACCCCCACCCACCGCCAGGGTTCAAACCCAGGACCTTCTGGTTACAAGGCGAGTTAGCTCGTATACCATTAAGCCACTGGGACCCAATCCAATGGTCCAAAACTAGGACGAAACAGCTGTCCAGTACTCCCAGGTTTTCCAATGGTTCTCTAACTATTTATTTTCAGCTCATGATGAAAATCCTGTAACTCAAGTTTCAGTTGGTATGTCTTGCGTTTGAGCCCCATGGCACCTGCCTCAACCTTTTTTTTAACTTCATAGCATCATCAGACTTCACCTTATATGTGTATTTTTAGTCAGTCCCCGAGAATCTGAATTTGGTGGCATATTCTTACAGATAATTCTTGGATCGGTTAAATAGTAGATTTTTTAAAAGTTATGATTTCCTGAAATAAAGTGGCGTGATATTTTCGTACTACTGATAAAAATTTAATGGATACATTCTGGCGTCCAAGTCCGGCTATGTAAATACCATTGTGAGGATATCTTTCTAGTAGCTAGTGTTCTCCAACATGTATTACGTCTTCAGTGGTAGAGAATAGACACTACTTGAGGACGACCTTGGAACAATCGATTACGTCCTTCTAGGTGAAAAGTTGCATTTAGTTTATAAAAAAGTGTATTCGTAATATATGTGGGCAATGAGGAAACAGGCATAAAATGGACTCGCACAAAAAACTTGGAGGATCTGGACTTCTCCGATGATATATGCCTGATTTCCCGCAAACTGGAAGATATGCAAGTGAAAAGCAACAAGCTGGCAGAAGAAGCATCAAAGACAGGACTTCAAGTGAACACAGATAAAACAGAGGTGATGAAGATTCCTGGCCAAAAGCAACAACAGACGACAATCAGCATAAATGGGAGGAACCTGAAAGAAACAACCTCCTTCACCTACCCGGGAAGCATCGCTTCAACTACAGGCGGATGGAACTGATGAGGATATCAAAGCACGAGGGTCGGGAAAGCAAGGCAACCTTTCATTACTCTTAAGTCTGTGTGGAGGTCAGCATCACTCAGCATCAAAAATAAGATCCGGATTTTCAACTCCAATGTGAAGTCAGTGCTACTTTATGGATCAGAGACTTGGTGCATCATAAAGAGCATCTCAAACAAACTTCAGACCTTCATTAACAGCTAGCTATCTTCGCTCAATACTCAAGATCAGATGGCCGGCCAAAAGAGGTCAGCAACAGGGATCTCTGGTAATGAGTGAACCAACCAGGAACCGATTGTGAAACAAACAGGCAGGAAGAAATGGAGATGGATTGGCCATAATCTGAGGAAACAAACCATCAAGTGACATCACTAGACAAGCCATTGCTCGAGTGGAACCCGCCGAAAGGGAAGCGGCGAGTTGGTCGTCACAGCAAGGGTGACTTGGGGGAGGTCATGTGAGGAGAAGATGAAAGCATGTGGGCAGACTTGGAGCGGAGTGAAAAAGTTGGCAGAAGACAGAAGGCAATGGAGACGCGCAGCTGAAGCCCTATGTTCCTCTAGGAATTAAAGGATATAATGATAATAATGTGTATTAAAAATGAATTATACAGCGTATATATCTCTAATATGCTGCAAAAGTCAGTCCCAGTTTCTCATAGGAGTCGTTATAGATACATATCAAACCAACATCGATACAAAATGCTCATCTAAGTGGCTAGATACCAAATCATTTCGGGAACCGTTAACCATTCTAACACGTGTTTTCAGATGGTCCCAGAATCCTTCAATGGAATTTGTATGGGTTCCACTAATAGGATTCATAAAAACGGTTGACCTATTGACGAATATAGCCTAGTGATTATAATTGGGAATAACCTCTCCACTCATCTGTGTGAATGGTAGTGAGTGCCTGGGAGAACTAGTCATTGTATAATTGGTATTAAAACATCAGCACACTTATGTTCGGGACGCGTTCTACAAACCCTTTTCAGAGATTTGAATCGTACGACGACTCATCTCTTGTCCAATAAGTACTGCTTCGTCAATAGAACTGACAACACCAACCCGTCCAAATGCAGAAGTAATTCCATTGATCTTTTGTGACGCACTATCACGATAGCGCTGATACGACTGTACTTTTGACACTTAAGTATTCTCTCTCTCTCTGCAGCTGTAGCAGATACTGGTCGCCTGAATAGTCAGTTCTGACATGTACGCAATATTTCAATAAGGAAGTGTGTCGGTGGCACAGTGGCTAGGACTCTCAACGACCATGCACATGGTCCGAGGTTCGATCCCCTGCCGACGCACGCATACCTGATATCTATGGTCGGCCTGCGAAATATGGGCTACCGATATCCATGCTGAAAATTCCATACTTGTACCAAAAATACAGTGTGGAATCAAGCTGTAATCAAAAATAAAAATAAATAAACTTCGAGAAGAAAGTATCTAAAAAGTCACCATAATGTATGACTTACCAACTCTTACACACTTCCTTACATAACAGTGGTTGCAACTGAATGCATAAACATCAGTATTCGGGCAGTTATTTTTGCATAGTCATTATCTTTCCACATATGCATAGAAGTCAAAAACCAAATCTAGTTAAAATTTACAACGAAGATTTTGGACATCATCCATTTGTAAAACCTGAGTGTTTTGATTGGTTGGTTCAAGGTAATTTGATTGTGGTGTCTATTGTTTTCTTCTGTCAGATTAGTGTTTCTGTCGATATAGGATGCCGGCCAACACTCAAGATAAAACTGTATGATAATGTGCCTATTCATCATCGAACCTCTAGTGTACTTGTACCACGTGAGTAGAGAACAGTTGAATAGCGGAATCAGAAGAATAACTTGATCGTCCAAGATGTGAAATACATTGCAGGTTTGTACATTTCGAGCGATGATGTCTGCTTAGCTAACTACAGAATGTAAATGAACAGCCGGACCCTAATATGATAGCGTGTCTAAAATGGCAGGGATGCTTGACTATACACCGCCAGCTTGGTCAGTCCACTTAAACAGTGAAGATCAGCACCAATGATGAACAATGAGAGCTGTAGGCTGACAACTTTGAAGAATTGTCTACTGCTACAGGCTTTTATTCTTTCTTCAATCGTAGTCACACTTCAGAATTCAGTTGAACTATATTGTTCAAAACTATAACTATCCGTTCAATAGCATTTATAGAATACTATCGTCTCTATGTGATGTAACTCTGCTTTACATTGTAATACATGATAACCTGACATTAAACAATGTACAAGTCAGTGGGCAACAGAAATGTAGACTTGAGTCTCATAATTATTGGCACCAATTACCTGAGTTTATCTGCATACTATTCACACCTAAACAGTGTGATGATGAAGGGTGACTTCCCGGAATTATTGGCTAAAGCATTCGTCACTGAACACTGGATGCTGACCCTCACTGTTTTAGTCGATTTGTTTATCTGAAGGATTACGGTCAAACATCCACGCCATTCGACACGCTGTTGTGTTACGTTCGTTCATTCGTGGATGATCCCTAGTTAGTTAATCAATCATCTCGCCCTAGAATTTGGTCCCGAAATATACTTCGTAATTTGGACGATCAATTCCAGTGTTTTGCTTTTTTTGCCTTTTGTCTACGCGAGACGAATACTATAGAAGTTGTGGGTGTCGGTTGGATCTTGCGTGAGTATGCTTCGTGCTGTTCATGAATGTCAACACTCTCGGCCTGTAAAAGGGCTTTACTTCACTGGTAAATAACACTGAATCAGTTCATTGAGTTAGAATAACTTTTGCTCTAACCAGAGATTTGCTGAATTGACCAGTTTAGATCACCTAGGACCTAGTCAATTGGTTCAAACAACTGACCATTTTCAGTGTTAATCGTCATCATTACACACAAATGTAGAGGTGTACAAAATTTCTTTCCCAATTTTAGAAGTGTTTGTCTTCGATCAATATATAAAATTATTTACATGCAACAGACTGATCTAACGTTTTGTTTTCACAATGAATGACAAATAAAGTAAATAAAAATATTAGATTTCAGGCATTTTGTTAAAACAAATAAATCAACGTTGAGTATAAAAGGCATGTTTATAGCATGCGTGAACATGAAATAAAAGTGATCAATAGTGTAGAGATTTCTCCAAATGGCCAATAAAGTGATTCTTTTCTCCGCTATCTTCCTTCTTGCTGTACTGTTCGCGTTTCACACAACAGAAGGTGAGTCAGTTAGACAATCTTTAACTGTTATCATTGATGTAAACTAGCTATTAGCATTAAACATGGAGCCTCTGTTGCTTGAGATTTATTACAGCTTAAAATGACTTACGAACGTTTTCATTATTATAATTGATTTTGTATTTCCTAATAAATGAATGAAAAAGAGCAAAACGACAGTGTTGTTTTTACTGACGTTTCGCTATTTATACGCTGCTGATCTATCAAAGTATTATTAAACCGGAATTCACAAAATCCACTCAGCTTATATATAAGAACTTAATCATCGTTCATCAGCATGGTAGCATTTTTGTGTTGTCAAGTTGGTCGGTTGGTAGATTGTTGTATTTGATAAGTGTATAAAATTATTAAAGCAGCATGTGTTTACATAATGAAATTGCTTACCACACATTCGTGTTGATTTTGTCATTTCATGGGTCGGTATAACCAGGGCAAATTCTACTTTATTCCGTCGTTCATTCCTATTCAGACAATATACATTCCATTTGCTATGAAGTGCTTCTGATGATGTGAGACGTTCTTTGTGACTTATGAATTTCTCTGAATTATTTCAATATCGTCAAAATCAATTCTGTGTTCTGATTCTATAGCGTGTAGACGAGCTATGGCTGATGATTAATCAAGCTTTTCTAGTTCAACTGGATTTGCTTCTCGGTGGTTCAATAGAGGCGTCTCTGCGGTGTTTATTTCTTCTGATTTTGATTTCCCGAGATGTTTGTTCGATGTATATCGCATCACACATTCCAGGCACTTTATTTTATAAACACAATTAGTTAGAGAATCGTTAGGGATTTGGTCATTTACATGGGCAAAGTTACTTAGCGGTGTGTCTGATATTTTGAATAAAACTCTGATGTCGAGCTTATTGAGTACTCTTTTGATATCGGCTGACGTCTCTGATGAGGCCCATGTCTTCGACCATATTTAATGTCAGTGTTGATTTTGTTGATGAAGTTCTTTGGGTAATTATTTCGCTTGAGAGTTTCAGCAATGTTTGATATTTCTTCTTCTTTTTCTTTCTCATCAGTTAACATCAGGGAGTGTGCCCGTCTAAGACTACCTGAAACATTTCGAAGGTATGAGTTATGAATAAATAGCTTCGGAGTCTCTCTGTACAGTTCGTCCCGAAGAAGTTATGTTATAGCTTTGAGCAGTCACCACCAATCTTGAATTCAAATGGATTAATTCCGGGTGTGATACACGCTGTTTAAATTTTATTCTAAATTAGATTAACCTTGAAGCAAAAGAAATACGTTGATTGGCTTTATGTTATCATTGTATGGTAGAGAAGTTTGATTATGGGTATTCGTAAGCGGTGTTCCACTTAAATATCAAACATTTGAGTTGTCGAAATTATTTTATGTACCCCTTCAACTGGTTCATAATGCATCGAAATTCTTGGTCTCTGTTGTTATGCTGGCTTTGTGTACGGACTCCTCGAAGATGTCTGAAGGTTAACGTGAGCACCTCGCGTTCAGTATCAATATCAACCAACGGGAAATAGAAGAGAACTTTCATGGATGACAACTGATATCTGTCAGACAAGAATTGGCTTCCGTGATCTGGTGGATCACGCTTTAGAGATTGAAAGTGATGACAGCTGGGTTGAAGTATAATCGGGAACACCCTCACGTACGTCCAGCTGACGACTCCTCGACAGGATGGACAGCGTCGTATACCCACCCTCCTTAAGGTATATGACACCATGCAATTACAAAAGTGTATTTCATGTTAACCACATTGACTAGAGTATGATTGAGTTAACGGTTCGAGATTCGAGTGAGCAAGACTGATCTTGAGGCATCCAATTAGACTTTGTGTCGAGATATTCATAGCGTTATGAGGGATAAACCGAGTTTTTCACTATTATTATTAATAATAATAAACAACGTTCAGGTCTTAGGGAAAGATATCAACCAGTAATTCTTAGTCCTGATCTAATCGTAACCATGATCTCCAGCCTGTGAATCGGAACGTTAGGCGTTTGAATGAATACCAAATTTTGGTAATGGTGGCAGTCAGTATTTTTCGATAGTCATGTCATATCTAGGCAGCAGGTTTCAGAGTTAATCACTAAAAACTGAGTCTTCATTGTCCCATGTTAGTTCTAAATTGTCTTACTCACTCAAATTGGTGTACTTTGAGGTGGGGTGGGGTGTGTAATATCATCGTCCAAAGTAGTGTTGGATAGCCATTTCTTTTCATCGCTGCATTCTGTTTGTTCGATAGTTGCGTGCATAATATGCAATCAACTGTTCCTTGCCCATTGGAGCTTATGTTGTCATTTCATCCTTCAAAAATGTGTCCTCTCGACAGGGGTACTAACAAGCTGACTGTTGATTTCACCTTCTGAGATAATCGTTATCTTAGAATACTGCTCATCTTTGAAATAACAAGGAATATTTACAGCTTAACATGGAGATGTAAGCTGTCTGCAGATGCTCACTGACGCTTTGATTTTTGATCACGTATATTTAATCATCAGGCCAAGGGACAACTTCAGCAGTACTGATCAACTCATTAAATCAGACGAAATATTGGAAGTCAATAGAAATCAGTATAGTGGTGATTTACGCAATTATGGGACGAGTTTTCAATTTTTACCACGAATTAACTTCATTTAGAGAATCACTGTAAACCAGAGATTACTGGAGAGCTGTCTCGTCCTTGAGTGAAGCTCTTCAGCAGTTCGCACTCCACCAGAAATCTAACCTGTAAAACCTCAACCAGTTGCATGGAATCCAATGGCCGATCAATTCTAATGTCTTCCAGCAAATTTTCACTAAGATGGCTGAGCGCTTCCACCTGTTTAAGAGTTAGCAGTTTTGAGGTTTGTTGGACTTAAAAGTTGTTCTTAAATTGAAAAAAATACCCTCGGCTACAGAGTTAAAGCTACATGCGCCGAAGAAGTAATTGAAGATGAATTAAGCGTTGAACATGATACTTTGATTGAAAATGACTTTCCCGAAAAATTTATCAAGAAACACATGACAAAGAAAGCGGAAAAGAACTACTCACTATCTGTAAACAGGAAGCCTCTTTATATACGACTGCAATTCAAGTACGATATACCAAGCGAAAAAATTACGAAGAAGTTCAAAGTACTTTCAATGCTGACGAATTTCACGTTTTATTCTCTACACTACTGATGGTTATTCCCCAGCTGAAAGATGAAGTACCTGGACTAGCCACTTCAAACGGCATCTACCAATTCAACCGCGCTTGTGGTGGAGCGAGTTATATCGGCCGTCGTTCTAGGAACTTGATTTTTCGTGCTCCCTCGACAAAATCTCCCAGTATGGCTAAGTGAAGGTGTAGTTAAAACCATCAACATTTCGATATCAGACCATCTTGTCCAAACCGGCCACAAAGCCAGCGTTGAAGAACCCTTCTCTGTCATCTACCGGATCCCTTATAAATTACCAAATACGTCGAAGCACCACGTGTTCCAAACAGCAGAGGCTATTGTCATTTGCGTGAAAAAACCGGTGCTTTGTGTGTAAAAGAAGCAAGTCCAGTCAGCCACTACTACTGCCCTGGCCGGCCTTCAGTAGAGACTATAAGCTCATGAATTTGTAATATGATCTTTCCTAATTTTTCTGACATTCAGCTTAATTTATGTTGATGCTATTGAGCTGTAATCTATCAATATTATTATTGATTCGATGTTATTTAAACATTAACTTTGTTGAAAACGCTAATTCATTCATTCACTATAATGTATATATAACTGTAGAGCCTGATGATGATGAAATTATCGAAAAGAGTATTCTTTGTTCAGTATCCATTCTTTTGAAAAAAAATCTACTCAAAAATATATGTTTCTTTCTTTGTAGGTATACACCCAGAAAATCAGTAAGTTATCAGTGAATGAAATGCCTTTTGAGAAACTCAACTTGTCCTAATACTCTCAAGCAGATGAAAGTAATTGTGATCACCAAAAAAATAAATTGACTGTCATTCTTCTAGTATTATTAGTGCAACTGTATTCTCTAAGTTGAATATTTTAGGTTGAAAAGCTGTCATTATCCTTTTCAATAACATCTCCACTGGCAATTTGATTGTGAAGTGTTCACTCGTATCTGTCTGTGTATCAATATCCCGTAGATAGGTAGGACACGTGTCACGAATGACAAGTCATCGACTTCCTCTTCAAGCAATGCTCGTCGATGCAGGATTAAGTTGGGAAAGAATTATGGGTGGTCAAATCAAAACACTGACACCAATCTATGAAGCGTTTCACCGTTGTTTTGAGCCACATAGAGAGAATGTAAAGTCCCTAGCTTGGTTCATCGAGACACTATGAATCAATGTCGCAGGACTGATGGTCATATGGTTCAAAATCGTTGTCAGTGGTGCAGATCCACCTATTTTTCCTGATCTCATATCTCTCCTTGTAATTATTCCTTCTGTTTGATGATATTAGATGATTGGAGGCAATCGGCCACAGGAAGCCTCACCTGACCTAGGTTTCGTGCTAGTTGGCACTCACCAGTCGACGAGGCGTATCTGCAAACTTGAAGGAAGTCTTGTCCCCCTTCAGAGATTCGAAGCCACATCAGCCGGTGCAGCATGCAATCAGAGATGTTACCACTGAGGAGGTATTCAGGCTCGTGATTGACCTTCTGTAGGACTGTAATGGATACTTTGATTGGACACTAGTAACTTCCTTCTTTTATACACTTACGTTTATAATAGTTCGTCTGCATTTTTATTTCTGTTGTGCGTGTCTGTGTTTTATGAAGTGCGCCAACTTGAACTGCTGCGGTTGTGTGTAAAGTTCAACTTTTAAATTTTAGTTTACAAGGTTTCTTTTTTGGCTGGGAATAATCAAAATATTAGTACAAATGATATAAGTAAATCTTTTGCAGCTGGTTTTGTTCAAAATTCATATTTCCCTCCTTTTGACCCTTGAATACTAGATAATAATATAAAAACTCCTAGTGTTGATGAACAGTGTGACTAGAAAAAGAGATTAATTATTCAGCTAAGAAATGATTGACTAGTTATGCCTTCCATCTGATAAAGGTTTAACACATTTCAGATATCCATTCGTGGATTTAAACAGTTACAGTTACCTTGTGGTTTAGATTCAACTGGAGTGTTGTTGCGTTCTAGTGTAAAGATGCTTCTCCGTAAGCGTAAATTTTCGCTTAGTCCTCAGAGGTTATTCTAAGTGTTTGCTGCTTGGTGATGAAGTCAACATCAAAATCAATCAGGTACGCACAAAGGCAACAATCACCTTCTTGCCTATTGCCTCCAACAATCTCCAACATACAAAGTCTATCTGATGGCGGAGTGATAACAGTTAGAGAACTATTGGAAGTCATGGAGTAATGGACAACTGTTTCATCGTAGTTTTGAACTCTTCGTCAGCAAACATCCATGTTTTAGTGAGTTCTACTGAGAATTGATGATAAGTGGGGTTCATCAGACTGGGTGCAAGGACAAATAATATTGGCTGATGGTATCAGCTGGAGGTTGCACTAGAGTCGTAGATTGACAGAAGTTAGAATTCATCGGCCGTTGGATTCCTTCGCAGTGGCGGCGGAACGGTCAACAAGCTCGTCAGGTAAGCCGAAAGTGTTGCGTTCTATTCCTAGCTGGAGTGATGGGTATGTACTGGCTAACAGAGTCTAACTAGGACGAAAGAGCTCTCCAGTCCTCCATGGTTTTCAATGGTTCTCTAGCTGATATCGATCCATGATCAGAGTTGAAACAAAGCAAATCCCAAAAACTAATTCGTGAAGATATATGTATACACTAAAATGATGAGTTTGTAGGACATGATTGTTCCAGATACAAACTATGTTACAGATCAAAATAAGTTGGATGAGCCATTGAAACAAAAGACCATTGGACAGTTGCCTTGGCTCAGCCTGCTAGTTTTTTGAGGTGAAGAACCAGCATCTCATGATGTGGTGAGAGCTGTCTGCGAACAAGCCAAAATTGTAGGCAACAATTTACGTCAATGTTCACGTCCCGAATCGGGGTCATGAGAAAAGCAATAATGGACCTTAACCTCGAGGAACTCACCAACCGATCACAGCATAATTAGGGTGTGCAAATATGATTCGCAGATATATATGGCTTAACTTTCTGAGAAACGGTCAAAAGCAGTACAGAGTAACTTCCAGCAAAAAACAACAAATCAGAAGACTCTGCTTCTCCGATGACGATAATGTACGTAAAAATCTATAAACATCCATTGGTTATCTCAATAAACGATCTGCTGCCTGGCCCTTGTCTTCTGTCGTTACAATGAGACCAGAATGTCATAATCAGATCTAAGGACTTCACAACAAAGACTCGTGACCTCTAGCTTCTATCGGTGTATAATATGATGTCTCATGACTCCATTTCATCATTTAGTAACTGTTCTTCTGCTCAGTATTATTCACACCTTCGGTCACAATGTTTCATTGGAAGTTTCCAGCCTCTTGAAAGCTTAACTAATAACCAATAACATTCAGATTAGCCAGATCTTATTACTGAAATAGAAGTGCACTAGATGTTGAAGAATTCGAAGTAGGGTTGACAACCAAATTCATCCTAAAGAAATGTGATCCCTGAAGGCATTTGGTTGATATCCTCCTTACATCCCTGTTTAACAGAAATTGGAAAGCATAGACCACCATATTCGAAGTGTTGCTTTCCAAAGACTTAACTGTTTATTGAAATCAGATTTTGTCTCGGACTGACGTCGGTTAAAGAATTACAGAAAACCAAGGGGGATTAGAAAAGTGTTTCATTGTAGAACGAAATACACATCCTGACTGGATTCCACACTGCTAATCACCATCCACCAATTAAATTTTAATTACATGCCCAGACATCGTCGAAGCATCTTCACAAGAAGCCGACATGTCAAACTGAGACTGGACACTTCGGTTCAATCAATCGATGGGAAATTCTAAAACTCTATTACATATTTAATATGACCCGTTACACAAGAGGTGGCTCCCGTGGCCCAAGTAGTCTAGTGGATAATGCTCTGATTTCTGAAACTATGGGCACTGGGTTTGAGCCTCGGTGGGAACATCATCATCGCTCACTGGGGAATGCAGGTACATCCCCGCTGGAGGATGAGTCCCAAATAGGACGAAATGCGCGTTCTGTCTGAATTCCACTGCTGGTTACCACTCACCAACTAAGTTCCGTTTCGTTGTAATTCAGAACTCTTTTGTAGTATAAAATCGTGACTCGATTGAAGATCTAAAATAGGACCTCTAGGTTGGGAGATGAGTGGCAACAGATACTCGCCGGTGGTAACAGACGTTAGTAGAGCTGTGCAGAAGTTAGAATTCATGAGCCATCTAATTCCATCTAAGTGTTTGAATGACCAATGGACTCAACTCATATCCTGGAGGTCCTGAATTCGATCCGTGGTTTAGTCATGAATGAAAAGTCCCATACAAGGATGAAAAAGCATCTTGTGATATCCCTTGGTTTCCATTTGCTATCTAATTGATGTTGCCTCAAGATGAAATCCGACGTTTGAATTCTGTCTAGTGGTTGAATACTAGTGTGTTCAGAGTTAGAACAAATATTTTCACTATCGGCTTTCCAGCACAACACAGTTTACACCATATCAATCAGCCTCTGAGTTACATCATGTAATATTTGTCTTGACTAATGATTGGACAAAATTTTAAAAAACAAGATGTGTCCCTTTATATATAAACTTTGTTATGTTAATTTCGATTAATTTCCCTGAAGAAGTTCGGACGAGATTGCCGAACGAAACGTTGGAATTAATCATTTCAATTTCGCTGAGATTTTACAAATATAACTTTATAAATGTCTACTTCTCACTCAGCGCTCAATTATTTTGCAACTATCCGGTCAAATCTTGATCACAGTTCGTATGAATATTTGTCTTGTGGTTAGAAATCTTTTTGTTTGGCAATATTAACTGACAATCTTGGTTGTGAATGCTATTATCACCATCTTAAAAATTTTGTATTATGCAGGATTACTCACACTACCGCTACAAACACCGCATTAGATCTGACAATAAAAAAACCCTGAAATGTTTATTTTATGATTGTTTAGTGTTGTTCAATCAAATTAACTGATCATCTTGGCGATAAACATTCTACTAAATATCATTTCATAACTTCTTGTATGATTATAGCTGTGTTACTGTTCATCACGCATAAACATATCACAGCTTCCACTACCCAATACTGAGGTATTATTTATTATTGTAGTTTATTTTCTTTTCCACTTCTTGGTATTTCTTTCGCATTTTTAATTATTTTTGTATTTTTTTGTTTTTGTTGTTGCTGTTTTTATATTTATTTTTTGAAATACTCCTTTTAAATGTTCGATAAAATTAGATGCAATATTGTAGATAAGTGCTGAAAATTCCACATTGTACCACACTAGTACTGTTTCTGGAATAAAGCAAATTATAATTATTATTATATGTCATGGATTTATCGAAATCCTAAACATCTGCATGCTTTATGAACTGTTCAACAGAGAAAAATTAAGGTAAGTTATTAATTTTCAAGTATTGGTTTTGTAGGGTTTGAACCCCGGTGGGTGCGTACTGCTGAAGAGTCCCAAACTAGGACAAAACAGCTGTCCAGTACTTCCAGGTTTTCCAGTGGTTCTCTAACTGATGTCAGCTCATGGTGAAATCCTCCATGCAGTTATTAATTTGTTTATATGTTAAAAGCATGTCAAAACAATTCATCATAGTATTTGTTTCGATTCAACCAACTTATAAACTTTTCTAGACAGAACCTACCTACCTCTACAGCTTGTATGATGATGCATGCATTCTAAACGTTATTCTACTAAAGTCCCTGGCTTCTTATACTTTTTGCAAGTTATTTGTTGCTGCACAAAATCTCGAGGCAAGGCCTACTTCGTATCTGATTCACATTTTGTCAAGATAGACAAGTTTCTTTCCTAGGCGTGAAATCATCAAACGTGCATGCATTGGCGTAGCGACCTGATTGGACAGATTTTGACTCGTTTATTTATCAAAAACAATTAGCCCCTTTGATAAATTTGAATAAGACATTTAGAAGAGAAATTTCGCGAGATGATATCGTCATTTCGTAGTCGTTTCTTTGCAACCTCTTTACACAACTAACATGGATCACATTAGTAAAATAAAATAAAATAGAATGCATGACAATTACTCAGTTGTGATATATAAAACAAAAGTGCATACTAATGACGAATCATATATTTAAATAGGTCGAGCAGTCAGTTCATGGTAGGCAACGGGGAGCCATCTTGGTCACCTAATAGCAGATATATATTCATGTCAAAATTGGAGAAACAAACGCAAGGTATATTTTGAGAATTTATGCTATATAAACGTTCCGTGGATGATACACTCACTATTGGCAGTAATAGTAAGTCTATTGGAAACCTTATCACCCTATTTAATAATATCCATCCGAATATCCGAGTGACTTCCGAACTCGAATTGAATAACAAACTCGGTTTCCTGGATATAACAATGACCAGTAGCGACGATGGAACGATTAGGCGATCTATTTTTCATAAGCAGATATAGAGTGGACAATATCTTCACTTCACCAGTTTTGTTCCTATCCAATGTAAATGTTCCCTAGTGAACAGTTTGTTTTCAAGGGATCGCAAAACATGTACGAGCGACATATTGATGGATGAACTTCGACATATACATTCAGTTTTATTAGCTAATGGTTATCCAGGAAACTTTATCAGTTGTCACAGTAAGGATAGACCACTTCTTGAAAAGACAGCTTATGTACCAAAGAAAGCTATCTTTATTAGCCTGCCACAATTCAAGGGTGATAAAATTAAGCAGTTGACAGCTAGCTCAAATACTTAGGTCAGCCATAAAACACACATTTTACACCGTATCTCTTTCTCTCACATCTTGGACATTTTCGATCCCTGTACCTAGAATTAAAGGACGACATTTTGTGGACTCTACTTCATTCACACTGTATCTGCAAAGTCACCTGCAGTTTCTGGGACACTTATGTAGGTAGAACCAACAGAATATTCCAATGTTATCGAAAAGAACATGCTCCAAAATGGCTATTAAGACACATAGAAAATCCCAATGCAATTAATAATCTGAATTGAAATCCAGCATCATCCATTGCAAAGCACTTATTAAAGTCAGGTCACAAAATCAATATTAATTAATGACTGCTTCACAATTATTCCACCACATACCTCTGATTCAAGGTTTTTACAGGTGATGGAAGCACTTTTGGGGATTAATCACATACATCCTATACTGTGTGTACAGAAAACAATAGACTTCAACCTTCCTTTGTCCACCATGAATTGACTACTTGACCTTTTTAAATATATGATTCGTCCTTAGTATGTACTTTTGGTTTTATAAATACCTGAGTACTTGTCATGCATGTTATTTCATTTTATTATTGTGAAACATGTTAGTTGTTTAAAGTGGTTGTAAAGAAACTACGAAGTGATGATATCATCTCGTGAAATTTGTCGTTTTAATTATGTCTTGAATTCCTGAAGTTTCGAAAATATGACATACCATATATTTTGTCTAACGCTGTTGAATCGAACTCTCTTTTTTGTTTCTCTAAGTGTGTGTGTGTGTGTTTGTGAGCTGTGGGAATGTTTCCAATTAATCAGTTGGTTATATTAGTGTCTTGTTGTGAAGGCTCATTCCAGTCAATTTAGACAACTCCACAAATCAATCAGTAACACTCCGTCATTTAACTAGCCTGCTGATTACGACTATTGCTGAATGCTTTTCATCTCAGTGAAACTTGGTAACAGGCATACATGGACAAAAACACACCTATGAGCAATTCTCATCACGTCCCGACAGATAGTTTAGATTGTTGGTATGAAAACCTCATTTTGAAACAATAGTATGTATACCTCATAAACGGCTAGTTGAGATTTGCGAAATTCTTATCGCCTTTGAATAAAAAAATAAAGAAAAATATTTGCAGACAGCATAATACGAGATCGTTTATATTTCGTGGATCCTCTTCAGCTGCGCACACCCTTTCAACAAAATCAATTCTTTATAATAAAGGTTTTTCTGTATTTCCCACTCAATGAATTAAAAACAAAACGATATTGTTGTTTTTACTGACGTTTCGCTATCTAATATTAATAGCCTTATCAAAGTATTATTAAACCGGAATTTACAAAATCCACTCAGCTTATATATAACAAAGAGTTAAGGATGAGAAAAATAGGCTTAGTTCAACTTAAAAGGACATATTGAAAGTCAAAAAAACAATGAAGATCACTCAAACCAAATATCAAAGGTAATAGTACATCTGTTATTATATCAAAACAAAGTTTACTAACTTGATCATCGTTGGTTAGTCTGGGGTCATTTTTGGTTGTCAAGTTGGTGAATTGGTAAAGATAACAAAACTAAGTGTAGATTGTTGGATTTTATTACTGTGTAAAATTATAAAAGTAGTGTGTGTTTACATAGTGAACTTGCTTATCATGAAGTGGCAAAATCAACACGAATGTGATAAGCAAGTTCACTATGTAAACACACACTACTTTTATAATTTTACACAGTAATAAAATCCAACAATCTACACTTAGTTTTGTTATCTTTACCAATTCACCAACTTGACAACCAAAAATGACCCCAGACTAACCAACGATGATCAAGTTAGTAAACTTTGTTTTGATATAATAACAGATATACTATTGTGGTGAGAGCAGGCTGCTAGCCGATTGGTTGGCACTAATCTACGTTAAGGTCTAGGTCACTAATATGGGCCGTGAGAAAATATGAACAAGCCTGAGTCAACAACCAATCACAGCAAAGTTAACGTGGCAAAATGTGATTCGCAGAGAGAACTCTATTTGTCAAGGAATCCCGAAACAACCAATCAGAAGCCTGCGTTTGTCTACCTAAACAACCAATCAGATGACTGCGCTTGTCTATAATAATGTAGTTGAAAGATGTATAAATACGTGTTGATTTTCATAATAAACGATCTGTTGCCTGGCCCTTGTCTTCTGTTGTTACATTTGGTGTCGCTGCCTACCGACAAATGGAAAGCCTATACCCTGCAGTTTTTGATGGAGACATATGGATCTTCGGGCAGGACTTCAAGGCTTCTGCGCAGTTGAGTGGCGTTCAAGATCTGTCAGCGATGGAGCTGCTACTGGGGACGCTGCTGGGAGGTCGTGTGAAAGCAGCATGTGAAAGTGTGAGCCGAAGTATGGACGAATGTTCGACAGGGTCAGGCAAACAGTTTCCAAAGTGGGAAGGACCATATATGGTCACTTCGAGATGGGGTTACGCAGACACAGTCGCAATGGCGAACAATGAGAGGCGCGTGAACGTCAGCGAGCTCCAGAAATGGATACAGCGAGACAAGCCAACGATGACGCCTGCACCAAGTAGATCAAGCCGACTTCAGTCGCACGTATTTGACGGGGGGACGAGTGTGGTGAGAGCAGGCTGCTAGCCGATTGGTTGGCACTAATCTACGTTAAGGTCTAGGTCACTAATATGGGCCGTGAGAAAATATGAACAAGCCTGAGTCAACAACCAATCACAGCAAAGTTAACGTGGCAAAATGTGATTCGCAGAGAGAACTCTATTTGTCAAGGAATCCCGAAACAACCAATCAGAAGCCTGCGTTTGTCTACCTAAACAACCAATCAGATGACTGCGCTTGTCTATAATAATGTAGTTGAAAGATGTATAAATACGTGTTGATTTTCATAATAAACGATCTGTTGCCTGGCCCTTGTCTTCTGTTGTTACACTATTACCTTTGATATTTGGTTTGAGTGATCTTCATTGTTTTTTTGACTTTCAATATGTCCTTTTAAGTTGAACTTAGTCTATTTTTGATTAGTATACAATTGGTGGATGGTGGCTAGCAGTGGAATTCAGGATTCGCATTTCGTCCTATTTGGGACTTGTCAGCCAGTGGATGTACCTGCATTTCTCAGTGAGTGATGATGTTCCCACCGAGGCTCGAACCCAGTGCCCATAGTTTCAAACGCCAAAGCGTTATCCACTAGACCACTTGGGCCACGAGAGCCACCTCTTGTGCAACGGGTCATATTAATTATTGAATTGAATTTTTGATTTTCCCGTCGATTGATTGGACCGAAGTGCTCGGTCTCAGGTTGACATGTCGGCTTCTTGTGCAGATGCTTCGACGATGTCTGGGTATTTAATTAGTATACAATTGGTGGATGGTGGTTAGCCGAGCTCTTCGGTCCAATCAATCGATGGGAAAATCGAAAATTCAATTCAATAAGTTCATTTTTCTCACCCTTAACTCTTTGTTATATAAATAAGCTGAGTGGATTTTGTAAATTCCGGTTTAATAATACTTTGATAAGGCTATTAATATTAGATAGCGAAACGTCAGTAAAAACAACAATATCGTTTTGTTTTTAAATCATTGAGTGGGAAATTGTTATGTTCTAGTTTCCCCGTAGCCAAATTGTTATGTACTCGTCGCTAAATTATTGTTATGGTCTGGTCGAGAAACTAATAGTCCTGACGCGAGAAGGCGGAAATCAGAAGACCACTAGGTTTGCGATGATACTTCTATTGTCCAAACACAAGGAGACGAAAATAAAATGGTCTCAAACCAAAGTGGTAAGTAAGTAAAGTAAAGTAGTTGTAAAGTAGTTCACACAAATTTTGAATGCGAATATATATAAATGTTCCAGACAAAGCGTGGGAAAAATCATTAGACAGTCTTAACATGAATGGCTAATTATAATGGAGTGTCGATCCAAATATACATAGCGAATATAGCAGACATGTGAACAACCATATATGGGTATATGTCACCAAGCGACGGACTGTCAACAAACACTCATTATATATAATATAAATGGAATATACATTGTTAAAGGAGACAGGTTCATACAAGTGAAGTGGTCACAGACTAACCGAGCAAACAGAAAGAGAGACCAACATGCACACACACACACATAAATATATGTATATGTGGATACATATCAGAAATACAAAAAAAGCCTTTATTATAATGCATATCATATACCCAATACCGAAATTTTTTCAAACCGTTAAAAGTGAACTTGGTTTGGACCTATATCAAATCAAATCTTAGTTACAAAATAGTGTCTGAACATAATTTTAAAATGACTTTGAGTCAAAGATAGAAAGTATACGCAACATAATTCCAAAAATGATGTAAGTAGACGAATTATTTAGTGTGTTAGAAGAGTAACTGTTTATAGAATAATTTGACATAGCTGGAGAGAGTGGGGAGTAGAGTTCAGATTTCGCTTCGAAACAGGGCTTGATTAGAGACAAAATTCAAGATGGAACAACATAATGAATTCACACATAGCATGATAGGGAGTTTAGTAGGTTGGGTGGTGAACGGTAAAGTAAAATTATAACATTGTTATTGGGAAGGTCCTGGGATCGAACTCCAATTGGTGCGTACTGCCGATGATTCCCAAACTAGGCTGATGAAACAGCTGTCCAGAGCTCCAGTGCTGATTTTCAATGGTTCTCTAACTGATAACAATCCGTGATCAGCTCGTAAAAACAAATCTAATCCTCACAAACCAACTACTGGAAATTAATCTGATGCCCGCCATTGACTTGCTACTGGATGGAGTTTCCTGGAGTTCTAGTGAGAAGTTGTGACCAGTGAGGTCCAGCCAGTCAAGAGTGAGGATGGATGTCCCATTGATGACATGGGTTGGTGGTTGCGATAGAATTGCTAGAAGTCAGAATTCATGGACTGACCATTGAGGAGTTGGGTCACAGTGGTTGAGTGTTACATCAGCTTGCTTTATAACCGGAAGGTCCTGGATTCGAACTCTGGCGATGGATGAGTACTGTCAATGATTCCCCAAATAGGGTGAAACAGCTCTTCAGTATTCCCTGGATTTCAGTGGTTCTCTAACTGATATCAATCCTTGATCAACTCGTCGAAATAAACAAAACAATTAAGTAGATTTGGAAACTTAATAGTGAGTTAAACTCATTAAGCGAAAATCAAAATTAAGTGGAATGCTACTCGACACAACAAACCACAAAAGCAAATGAAAAAACTCTATCCCATTGTCTAGTTATTCTATAAATAGTTACTCTCTTTTAACATGGAATAATTCGTCTGCTTATATCGTTTTTGAAACTATGTTGCCTACACTTTCTGTCTCTATAACTTGAAGTCATTGTGGAACAAATATGTTCAGATAACATTTTATAACTTGGAATTGATTGTGTTTAGGAGGTGTACGCAGTTGAAGAGAATCCACGGATTGTAAGCGAGCTCGTATTCTCCTGTCTCCAAATAGGTTTTTTATTTCCTTATTCAGACTGAAAATAGGGAACCGGTTGTATGAAATTCTTATTGACTTTGTTTAAATGAATGCAAAATGGCGGAATAATAGACTTCTGATAAGAGACTTATATTGGTGGATGACTGCTGAAAATCGCTGTCAAAGTGATGCATTTCACAAGTGATAAGACTGTTTCTAATGCTTTCAGTGTTCATGTTCACTAAGGGATTGCCATTTCATTTTGTAACTACAAGAATTTCAGATTTTATGCCCTCATTTCATTGCTGTACACACACCCCAATGGGGGCGACACGAGTACTGTACAAAAAGATTCCGAGATATGTAACAGGTACTGGATTACTATTGTTATTGTTTCCCTTAGTTCCTAGAGGAACACAGGGCTTGAGCCAAAAGTGTCCATGGAGTTCGGTTCTCTGCCAGTGTTTTGATCTCCTCTTCACATGACCTCTTCCATATCATCCTCACTCTGATGATCAACTCGCCGTTTCTCACTCAGGTTCCAATCGAACAATGGTATGGTGTGTGATGTCACTCACTTGATGGTTTGTTTCCTTAGAGTATGGCCACCAATCCACCTCCATTTCTTCCTGCATATTTCTTTCACAATTAGTTGCTTCTGTGTTGGTTCACTAATTGTCAGAGATTCCTCCCTGTTGCTGATATTTTCCGGCCAGTCATCTGATCTTGAGTAGTAGTGAGCGAAGACAGCTGTTGATGAAGGTCTGTAGTTTGTTCAAAGTGCCATTCGTTACGTGGCATGGCACCAAGTCTCTGATCCGTATAGTAAGTAGCACTGACTTTACACTGGAGTTGAAAATCAGGATCTTATTTTTCATGCTGAGTAGGGCTGTTGCTTTACACATAGACTTAAATTGATGTTTCCCAGGCAGGTAGATAAAGGAGGTTGCTTCTTTTAGATTTCTCCCATTTATGCTGGCTGACTGTTGTCTGTTGTTGTTGTTGCTGTTGGCCAAGAATCTTCATCACTTCTGTTTTCTCTATGCTCACCTGAAAAACTATCATCTCTGGATGCTTCTTCTGCCAACTTGTTGCTTCTCACTTCCATATCTTCCAGTTTATGGGATACTTGTAGAATATCAGTATCATCAAATTAATCGTTGAAAGCCTTCATTGTTGATGCTGAGACCACCAGAGATAGTCTTCAGTTGATAGACTAAATTTCATGTATGGTGTAATGATTCAAGTTTAACTTATCCTCCAAGTCGCGGCAGAATTCTGACCAAACACCTCTAAACTGTTAGTCGCGCCATCTATCTATCTACTAGTTAAGCTTTATTGATGACATCTTATTAAATTACACTTCCCACTTCTTTTGTCATCTTATATTTGTCATTCAACTAAATTTCTTGATTTCTTGACTTTTCTTATGACAGTAGAATAATCAAAGTACTCAAGTAAGACTGAAGTGGCATTTCACTTTTATATTTATAATATTTTTCAAACTAAAAGTGAAATAAACGTTTTAAACAAAATAAGTTGCTCTCCGGGCTGAAGTGTTCTAGTTAAAGGATGCTTTGAATGCTGTGTTCGAGTTCCAGTGCGAATGCAATAACTCTCCATGGACTGAAGATACATACGTCCAGATGATCTGCCCCAAATAAAAACGAAACGCACATCTTAGATACCACTGCCAGTCATCATTTATCAAATAGCTCTAAAAATATTATTGATAACTGTGATCTCACTTCATATCCCACCCCCACCCCCAATACAGGTTCTAATTATTCTCTAACTCTTGTCATTAATTCTTCTGTCAACTGACTCACACACGCAGTATTAAACCTGTTTATATAACACAAAACAATCGAGAAAAGAATATTCTTTTTGATAAATTCCTCCTCTGGCTCTACATTTTTCCATGCGAACCTAGAAAATGGGCCTCTGAAGGATGTTATTAGTGATCTCGAATTTTATTGTCCGTACATGGATGATACTTTTTCGATTATGAAAAACAAGAAGGAAACAAAGAGCATCCTGGATAAATTAAATGAGGTACATCCTGCAATAAATTTTACTATTGAGAAAAAAAAAGACTCTAGTATTCCATTTTCAGACGTCTTTATGATCAGAAAAGAGGATGGCACAATAAGAAGAAGTGTTTATAGAAAACCTACATATCAACGGGTCAGTACACACACATTTTCTCAGCTTTGTGCCCTTGAAATACAAACGCAATCTGATAAAGTGCTTGTTCCTCCACAGAGCAAGAGCGATTTACTCGGACGAATGTCTTGATGAAGAACTGAATAATATTAAACGGTTGCTAAGTGAGAATGGTTATCCTGAAAAGTTTATTGATAAGAATATGAATTTGAAACCAAAGCGGCTGAAGTTCCCTACAGTTCCAAAAAAGTCCTTATTCTTACAGATGCAGTTCCTTGGGGACAACACTAGTGAGATACTAACACAGCACATTAGAAATGCGGTAAAACGAGCATTCCCTACTGCTGAATTACGTTGTATCTTTAAGACCACTCCTCTTCTGCGTTCGGGAGTAAAAGACAAACTGCTTAATTTCGCCTCATCCATGGGTATCTACCAATTTAACTGCTCCTGTGGATCTAGTTACATAGGCCACACAATTAGGCGTGTTTCTCATCGAATTTCCGAGCATCACCCTGCATGGTAGTGAACTTACTGTACAAATCGATATTATTTAAAAAAACACTAATATAGTTATAAACTACCCATCTTGAATGTTTTGTGTATATAAACATGCATATGTAATTGTAGAGCCAGAAGAGGAATTTATCGAAAGGAATATTCTTTGCTCGATTATTTTGTGTTTTATAGATGTCTGAATGAATATTTTTGCTATATTAAATCTGTTTGTTCATGATACTGATGAAAATGAGGTAACTCTGAACCATAAAAGCCCAAACCGAAACTACCCAGTGAACGCACAAATGACCTTGACAAGAAAAGCTTTGACCAATCAGAAGGCTCTATAAAAACAGCACATAATTATAATAAATCATTTGTATAGAAGTAACTCAATGTTAAGAAATAATTACAAAGGATAATTTTAGCGTATATGTTCCAAAAAAACCTCCCTATTTCTCATAGGAGTCTTGATACTTATGTTAAACCAAGTCCTGTACATAAACTCATCGAGATAACTGTGTATCACTGCATTTCTTGATCCATTCACAGATCTCATCCGTTTTTTGAGGTGACTCCAAAAACTTTCAGTGGAGTTAGTGTGAGTTCCATCGTAAAGATGAGGAAACCGTTTGTATGGTTGACGAGTTATTGATTATGTTTTTATTTTATTTATTTTTATTTTGATCTACAGCTTGATTCCACACCGTATTTTTGGTACAAGTTTGGAATTTACAGCATGGATATCGGTAGCCCAAATTTTGCAGGCCGACCATAGATATCAGGTGTCCGTCGGCAGGGGATCGAACCTCGGACCATGTGCATGGTCGTTGAGAGTCCTAACGACTGCGCCACCCAGAGTTGATAACTGACTATAACTACTCCATTCATCAGTATGCACAGTTGTACCAGGCAGCACTAAACGCTGGATAATAGGCAATAAGACATCTGTGCTGTGATTAGGGATCACCTCAATGTATCCTTTCTGAAGGCTGGTGTCATATATCCCCAATAACCGCAGCTGATTTGCACTTAATCTCCCTCGATTATATTTTCTTTTGATTAGCAACGTCTCATCCACCTGAAAAATAACTCCAACTCCGCCAAGTACTTGCTTGAGTCAGCCTGTTCATTTTCCACGATGATAGGTCTCTACAGTACTGCAAACATTGCACTGCAGATATTTCCGAATTTTCTGTTTCATAAGCTGTTTCTGTTACTGATCTTTTTCAGTACCCAGAAATGACACATCACTAAAATTTTCGATAGAGGTAATTTAGATTTTGAGAAAAAAGTACCCAGTGAATCTGTAAACTAAAAAAGAACGACATACCTTCTCGAATTGATTTTCTGGTTCAGCACCCACTGCACCTGTAAACAAACCTATCAATGCACCTAGTATGTCTTCGTATATGCATGACACCTCTACATTGACAATTTTTCGATCTTCCTATCAGTCTGTTCACAAACAGTAATCAAAAACAAGATCTGGAGCGAATTTGCAACGCAAAAGGTGTAGAGCCTCTATAATTACGTCTGGATAACACGGGGTCACCTGTTCCGTTGCTCAAGGCCATTTGTCCGTTCGCTAGGTAGTTTTAGTTTGGGCAGCTATAATTTAGAGTTACCGAAAATGACTTAAAGAAAACAAAATTAACTGTCTCTAACAGATGATCAAGTCATTATTGTTCCGTACACTGAACACGTACCATTCTGTCGTCTTTGTCTTATCTTATGCTAGTGTAAGCTACTAGTCATGGTATTTATTTCTGTGCAACTAACTATATAGCAGCCTTATTAAACTCAGTATGCGCAAATATACACTCAATGAGTACACTACTGTGGTAGACAGTAATTTACTACGTCAATGTTTACGTCCTAAATCGGAGTCATGAGAAAAAATCAACTTGAAGAAAGACTAACTCAACAACCAATCACGGCACACTTTGCGTGGGTGGATGCGATTCGCAGATATGTGGTCTGACCTTCAAAGAAACGCCCACAAAGAGGCGACAGAATAACCACCTTCAGCAAGAAAACAGCCAATCAGAAGACGCTGTCTCTGTGCTAATAAAAACGAATAATAATGTACATAAAAGTATATAAATATCTGTTGATTTGCTCAACAAACGATCCGTTTCCTGGCCCTTGTCTTCTGTCGTTACACACTAACTGTCTAGTGAGTATTAGTAAGAAGACAGAAATCATAAAGACTCAGTTATCTGGAAATCCACTAGTAATAAGTAGCATATTTAAACAGAATAAATTGTTAAGGTTGTTTAGGGGAAAGATTTTAGATCTCATTTGCCTTGTATGACTGAAGTATGTGGACTGCGAGGATGAGCGTGTTAACATCACAAGGAAGGGGTGCAAAACAACCTCTGAGTCTGGTTGGATGCTCACTTGTTAAAACTAAACTTTAAAAGAAACACCGAGAAGCATCTTTAGGCGCGTTAGACGTTAATTTAGTTGATCCATTTCAATTATCAAGTTTTGGTTTGCAGCAATGTGACCCGTTACAAGTTTGGTGACGAGCTGACATAAGTTTGCAAACAAGTCAAAAACCGCCAGAGAGTTTTGGACAGCTGTTTCTTATTAGTCTGGTACCCTCCAGTAGTAGGCATCCACTGGGATTTGAATCCACCACCTTTTGGTTACAAGGCGAGCTCGTAAATCATTCGGCTACTGGGACCTGATTCAAAGTCACATGAATTGCAACACAAGTGAAGGGTCTAAATGCTTGCTTTGTAACTGGAAGGTTGTGGGTTCTTACTGTCGTATAAGTCTCAGACGCGGATGAGACTTCTCTCTCCCCAGCACTCCCTGATGGTTTTCAATGGTTCTTTTACTGATATCAATCCGTGGTCAAAATTGAAATATGTATGTCTTATTCATATCGTGTGTTTATTCTGATGGCATTTTGTTAATATCTTTGAACTGGATTGAGAAACCTCAGTTTCCGAATATGTGTCTCACCACTGGCTTGATTTTCAATTTGGTTTCATTTATTCAGCGGTTAAAAAACACTGTCACTCTTTCAGACAATGGTACTTCTTTTGGATTCCACTGAAAGCTGCTACCAGGCAAATTAAAGCATACTCATACTTTGAGAGAGGATCTGTCTAATAGATCATCCCGCCATACACATATATTTATTAATAATATCTCTTTCACAGTAACTTACTTTATTTGGTCTACGAAACAGATACTAGTTGTCAAATTCACCCACTTAGCACAGAATTAGGTGATCAATATTGGATGAGGCGTATGATTTAAAAATCTGTCAGCTGAACTCTGTTCACCAGATGTTGGTTGGATAACATTACACAATCGGATTTCTTGTCATGAAACCACAGTTTTGTTAGTCATGTGTTTCGATTACTTGAAGCCAATTTTAACGGGATCATTGAGTCAGTTTTAGATTTTCCCATCGATTGATTAGACCGAAGTGCTCGGTCTTAGGTTGACATGTCGGCTACTTGTACAGATACTTCGATGATGATGTCTGGTAATGTAACACTAGAAGTTAGTTGGTGGATGGTGACTAACAGTGTGGAATCCACCAGGATGCGCATTTTGAAACTATGGGCACTGGGTTCAAGCCTCTATGGGAACACCATCAGTCATTGAGTGGGAAATGCAAGTACATCGAGCTGAAGGACGAGTCCCAAATTGGACGAAATTCACATCTTGGCTGGATTCCACTGACAGTCATTATCCACCAATTAACTAGCTGAAAATTGAGTTCACAATCTGTAATGTACAAAATTCAAGGGTCAATTGTTATACAATTACTCATATTTTCCCTCCTTTTTATTCTATAACATTTTAAGAACCAATCAAACAGCCAGAAATGAATTGGTTGACTTGTAAGTAAAAATAATAATTCTGTTTTAGTACAACTGATACTACTTACAATCTGGAAATAAGCATCCAGGAAGTTGGTGCTATTCTCTAGCCTCACGAACTACCTTCCCTCTTTACTGGGCTCACTTCCTGCTAATGGAGGTTTAGAAATGTATCAACCGGGATTTGAATCCCTGACCACTAGCACGGTTGGTGATGAACCCCGGGTGCACGTAATCACAAAGTGTCTTTATGAAATATGAGATAAGATAATTTCAAAACATTGATTAGCGAACAAACAATATTCCTTTTTCTCGATAACTTCCTCTTTAGATTCTACCTGCAGTTACGTAATAATATTAGTTAAGGAACGATTATCATTATTATTATTATTGACAGTATTGATGTAGCTTTTCAGATAACATTGAGTCATGAAAATGAAGGATCCAAGAGATATATGTGAACAGATTGTTACTAGATCACACGTTTTCTTATTCATCTGCCAGTGTGGCTAAATAAGGGTGTAACAAAAAACTATCAACAGTTCGATATTATCACAACTGGAGCTACACAGACCAAAACGCCACTACTGAAGAATCTTCTTCTGTCGTCTATCATGTATAGAATAAATCGCCAACAGCCACCAGATACTGAATACTCCAGACATCGGAATTTATAGCAATCTGGTAAAAACAGTCTGAGCTTTGTGTACAAGGGAAACTAGTTTAGCCATTATTATTGTTATACTGGCTTGCTGTGGAATTAGTAAATTCATAAATACTGTTTGCATTGCGTCATACCGTTCTGGATTTCAGTAGCTCAATGGTTTACAATCTTGCCTTGTAGCGTGCTGCTAAAGAGTCCAAAACTGTGACGAGACCACTACTCCTTGATGTTGTGCATCGTTAGTCCAACGGTGGACTGCTCTCTAATCACCCACGTGTGAATTTCTCAGACAGGTTTGCCCACTTTTCTAGATTATTTGGAAGTGGACATCAGTGGAGCTGTACTATACAACCACTTTCGACTGAATGTATAAACATCAAACTAGTGATTTACTTATATTGTCTTCTCAATAACAATTCTGAACAATGCTACACGCTTAAATTCGAAAATACTGCCTTACTACAAGGCTGTGTAACTGCCTTCGAGAAAAGCCAGGCCACTTGTAGCCACACACACAAACACACCCACACACCAATATGAAACGAAACGGAACACCACTCTTTCCATACACCAAAATATTACTTGTCTACTGAAGTTTTGATGGAATACTCTTGCTAGAGAATAACCTCAACATCTTTTGTCTATGGGGAAAGTCTACTGAGATAGATTTGCTTATTCATAGTATAGTTAGGCTTTCGGCAAACCCGTATAAATATCGTTTGACACAAATGCATATAAATATCGAAGGCTAATCTGTTCATTTTAAACTGTGTCATCTGGGTAGATCTCTCGTCATTCCAAATTACCAGTGAATGCATTAGAGTCCTCTTTTTCCCTGTTATATTTACACGATGACTTTCAGTAGATTGTTCTATCTAGACAGCAAGGAAATCGCTTTTATATCGAAGTAATTTTTATTTTTCGGGTGAATTATGAAATTGAATTTTGCCCTTGTTGTTACTGTTTATTACGCAATCGTTCTCACTCTGATCCACTTGAGTAGTGAGACAAAATTCGTAGAATTTCCCCATAATAGATTAGGAAACATTATCTTTAAAGAAGAAGCGTGAATATAGGCTTTTGAAGGAGAATTTTCCTTCAATGGAATATCAAACTTTTGTTTTAATGATCGAATGAATCTTTCTTCAGTGATCAGAATTTTCTGAAGTTAATACTGATAAAATGTCAAACCACAACAGCTTGTTACTACTATTATTATCCTTGTTAATTCTCTGCGTTCCAAATGAAGCATATATCTTCAGCATAACGACCCCACTGCACTCAGCTCTCTGTAGTCAGTTTTTTACTGGTCTTCTGACTGACTGCCAACAAGTTTTCATTTCTCCGTCATCGTCGGATGTGCAATTCGTCATTTATCATTCGAGTCCCATTCAAGGAAGTGGCCAGTGATGTCACTTAAATGTCTTCTCAGTGTGTATGTCCTGTTGAACTCTAATTCCTTGTGTATATTTGTTGAGCAATAGGTCTTTGGTTGATACCCTTACGGAGTCCTTTGTTGTGAAATATTTCTGACCATCTGCCCTTCATCATTGATAGAGACGTAATGAAAATGCTGATTAAAAACAAAGTTCATTTAAGAAAGGAAATATAACGTTCTTCAAAATAAATTTAAGAAATTTTTCTAAAAGTAAAGAAGAACATTAATTAGTTTGAGGCAATTGGCGACAGGAAGCCCCACATGACCTAAGTTTATTGCTTCTTGGCTCTCACTAGTTGTCAATGTAGCTGAAGATTGAACGATCAATTTATTGTTGTTTTACTGAAATCCAACTCCTCCATATTTTTCGGTGGAGTCGTCAATACAGCAGTCATCGTCTCATCGTTCGCTGTTCAGTGGAAGAGAGAAAACTATCAGAAGTATTATTGTGATTTATTGTTATAACATTTATTCTTAGACTTTGTGTACAATAACTTAATGGTTGGCTCTGTATTGGTGCAAGAATAAACGGTTCTTGAGTCACTAATTTACGTTCTGGTCTTTTGTGTTTGCTATTACGCATAGTTTCTGAAAGTCTTCCAAGAACAGCGTGAGGTCCAGCAAAGTACGACCTGGACATTGACACCAGTCAACTCAGCATATCTACATACTTCAAGGAACTCAATTCCTTCTTCTGAGACACGAAACCCTGTCACGTAGTGCAGCCTGCACTCAGAGACGTAACCACTGAGCTATTTGAGCTTGCGACTTCTATCAGTCAAGTTTTTAATGTGGCCACCATGCCAGTAGGTGGTTGGCCATCACAGTGTACTTTGAATTGTTGATATTAGATGGTTAGAGACAATCGGCAGTGCACCATGATGGTAAGCCTGTAGTACCCCTATACCAACTGTAAACATGCTTTTTAATCTAATTTGTATACTTGTATTATATGTGTATACAGACCGATTTTATATGTACTTCGCAAATATTTGTCAATTCACTGTTGAACATTACCTTGACACAATTTCGAATTTGACTACTGCTACAATACACATTCGTAATCTTCGCAAGTGCCTTTTGATTTACGTTGTGGGCGTCGAGTAGCCACAACGTCTGCGCACATGAATAAGAACGAAGAAATACTAGAATATATGTGTACGGCAGTTTAGTCAGACAACGCACGCAACAAAATTGGTGAGCCCGATGTGATTTTGGTGAGCCTCACGGAACAAGCCAACTAATATGGTAGAACAAGACACATTACACTTGACCAATCAAAAAAAAGAGAACATTTTCAATGTGTGATTCTATATAAAGCTGACTAATTAATATGAGTAGTTTGATATCAATCACATCAAACATGAGTGTTTCCTAGCCATATAGAAGTGAGCGAAACACCACACCGCCGCCGTTTTGCTTGTTTGAGGCTGAGATTATCAGAGGTGTAAAGTGTGTAGACTCTAAAAGACATTAATTGAGAGATTTGTATGGCTATTTTTCGTTTACAGATGAGGTCTGCTCACTTTCAGTTGTATTCATTTAAAATTGTAACTCCGGAAATACTTTGCATTACTTTAATGTTTATCTGCTTAACATAACAGTAGTAATAATAGTTTTTGTTAAATTTCGGTCTTATTACTTGTCCCAGGCTAACTGAAGCTATCCTGACACAGATATTCGGTTAAATGTACTGTATTTACTTAAAGAGCGCTGATGGTAATTTTCGTTGGACTATGCATACTATACATTTGAATAGTCTTCATAGTACTCTGCATGTACTCTTGATTGAATTGAGTAATATTATTTGTATTTAAGGCGAAATAAACGCATTCTATAACAAAGTAAATTTTTATAACGTCATTTTATGGATTACGTCTTGACGTTTACAATCTTCGTCGTAGTTGGTGATTGTTGCAGTTATCTCAATAGTATTTTCAAAGTTTTTGCTTAAAGCACATTTCGTTATCAACCAACATTAATTAGAATCACTAGATTACAAGGTGGCTCGTTGACTATCCATTCACTGATTTGGATTCTAATGGTCTATGAATTTCAGATTGTATCAATTCGCCACGAAATCTACACTAAAACCAATGGAAATCACTATATCAATTCCGGGCTCATTAGTGACTTGAGCATGGAAGTCATCACTCCTGGATTCCACTACGTGTAAGAGTAGATACTTAATAATGATGATAATAGATGTTGATGGCAGGCACCATTTTGGGAATCGGCAGAATTGAGGATTCACGGGTCATTAGATCCCACCACAAAATCTGAGTAATTGACAGTCTCATCTAGTAACCTGAAGGTCCCTGAAGTTAGATTTTCCTTTTAGGTTTAAAAAGTCCTGAAATTGGACAAAACAAATGCTCAGCATTTAAGGGTTCTCAGGGATTCTCCGTGTGAAGTCGCTTTCTACAGTGAAATGTTATTTTCACAGCTATCTGGAGACATTCCTAATCAGTAAATGACATTATGTTAAGGACAGTTGTGTGACTCAGTCACAGGTGAATCTTCGCCCGGGATATGGACAAACTAATGTGTACAGAACGTATCAGGCTGATTAATATTTAGCCATCGTCATCAAATGACCGTTAAGCGATATCACGCGACACGCCTGAATTCGAAATGACGAGTTAAGTATCCAAGGGTAACAAAGTGGAAACCGTAGGTACAAGAAATGAAAGCTTGTTGGCAGTCGTTGAGTTAGCTAAGAAAGACTTCAGAGAGCAGAGTGGAATCCGGATGTACTGCTGAAGCCCTATGTTCTAATGTCATCAAATCAGTGCGCACCGTGATGGCGAGCTACCTGGAATGGTGACCACATTGCAAATCTAACTGAGAGAATTCACAGTGCAACAAAGAGAGGACTAGACACATCACATTAGCTACTGGCGTCCAATCAGTGTCAAAGGTCATTACACGTATAAGTAAATATCATGCTTCGAAATTATTTCAACTCAGAAGGCTTTCAATAATTTCTAGTGTAGTATGAGAATATCGGACATAAATACGAGATATTTAATAATGTAACAACAGTATTTTCTATTACACTGGGATATAAGTGGAACATAGGGTTTCTAGTTACAGCTGTGAATTTCCAGCCACAGATGGTGTCAATGGAGTTGAAGATTGAACGATCAATTCTTGGTTGTTTGCTTAAAATCAACTTCCCCAATTTTCGCGGAAGCATCAATACGACAGTCATCGTCTCATCGGTCGCTGTTCAGAAAGAAGAGTGAAACATCGTCAGAAGTAATACGGAGATTTATTATTGTAATATTTGTTTTCAGACCTTAGTTTGCTTAGTGATACTTGATTTATATGCTGGTGTAACAATACATAATACTCAAGTCAACAATTGGTGTTTTGGTTTTTTCGTCCGTTGTTACTAAGCGTTTCTGAGAAATCTTCTAAGAACAGCGTGGGCCCGAGCGTAGCGAGAGCTGGGCATTAACGGTTTATGAGACGTAGCTGACAGTTTCTGACGATAGAAACAGATCTGGCGGATTGAAACAGTTGGTGAAAGTTTGGATAGTCGCCGTTCATTTTTCCTGGTGCCGGTCAAGTCCTCTTTGAACAAGCAATATCTGGAACTTTTTGGAATTGGGTCAAGTTCAACAATGCCTGGGTCAAAGAAGGGACAGAGTGTCTTGGATGCAAACAGGAAAGTAAGTCATGGTGACTTGTCTGTTAATTGTAACGATGTGTCTGATGTTAAGCATGACATGGTTGATGTTACTGTTTCGCCGTTCAGGGATAATAGGAACATCAAACTCCCTAAATTAGAACCACGATGTTTTGATGGAAACCCGGCTGATTATTTACAATTTGTAAAGGAGTTTGAGATCATGTTGAGTGGTTTTTTATTAAATGACGAATTGAAATTGATGTATTTGATGAGATATTGCACTGGAGATGCTGCAAGAGCTATACAGTGTTGTAAGTTTATGAAGCCAAAGGAGGGCTACGATGAGGCTATGAGCATATTACGCCAAAGGTTTGGAAGACCCTCGATGATTGCAGGGAAATTATTCGAGGCTGTTAAGGGTAATGGTGGTCAGTTACAGGATGACTCCCAGGCACTCACTGAGTTTTTAGATAATTTGCTAATTTACAAGAATGGAATGATTTCGATGAATCGCGTGAGTGACCTCAACTCGAGTTTTATACTAGAAGTAATAGCAAGACGTCTACCTACTCGACTGCAAAGGAAGTGGGTGAAGATAAGCTCCCGTATGGAGGATGAGGGTATCGAGCCAAAGTTTGATGATATCCTGAAACTGGTAAATACTAGTGTCAATCAATCTATGAGCAAGTTCGCCAGTCTGTTAGATCTCACCCATAGAATAGAGCAGTCTGAGGGTAAAACGCACTCATTGATGACGAATAAGCCTCAGAGAGGTGGATATCGAGAAGGCTCCATGATGTCTAGTAATGCATATAGATCTAGTGAGTGTAACAGGTTTCGTAGTACATCCTCAACAGATAAGTTGCAAGATGCAAGACAAACACGGTTGTGTTGTACTCGTTTGCAAGAGGTGCATACAAATGTGAACTGTGAACCAGTGAGCAAGTTCAGTGATAAGCTAAATGTAAACTCCAGGCCTGACTCCGAATTGTGTGACGATAACGGTGCGGTGAAGAAGTCTGTAGTTGCAACTGGTAAGCCGTTGTTGAATAGAGTGTCACAGAATAGAGTTACTGCTTCAGAGTGGAGTTCTGACTCCAAAAGTTTACAAAGTATAACTAGTCAGAGTGAAGATATAAAACCTTTAATGATTTGTGAGGAGGAACCAAAATTGTCTACTTCTGTTATTAAAGAGTTTGAAAATGATGAACTTGACGGTAAATTGGATATATGTGATAATGATCATGATAGTGCAGATTTGTCTTTGGTTGATCATTATGAGATGCGGGATATGCCTACTACTGCTAAGTTAAATAAAGGTTCTGTACAACTTGAACGTGAAGTAGAAATTAATGCAGATTCAGTTGCAGAAGGCATGCATACTTGTGAGACCGTCAGTGTGAGTGATCAGCATGTAGCCCACCTATCATCAGATGATAGTGCTAAACCCGAACTAGTAGTGAAAGACAGCAGTGGTGGTAATCTTGCAGTTGGACAACTATCTGAGAGCCGAACAAGAACAGCTTCTGATCCACCACTAAGTTCATCACCTTGTGTCACTCAGTCATCGTTGGTGTTTTCATCCACAATGAAACAGATGCCCATCAACTCAAGTATCTTGTGCAATGACTATGGTAGTATCAGTTCGTTTGAAAGGACGAATATCAATGGTCAGTTTAGTGTGGATAAGCCAAGTGTAAAGGAGAGAGTTATTGTTAAATTGACTTGCACGAATAAAGGCATTTCTAGTTTCAAGTTACTATTTGAATGTTATTATCTTTGGTGTAAATTACTCTGTTTCTATACTTGGTTGATGAGATATGTCGTGTGTTTGTTGGTCATCTATATTCTACGATACAATGACATGGGCGTGTTACCGTTCAGATTTGAGGATATAGCTGATAGAAGGAAGTTAGCAAATGAACTCTGCGACGATTTTCCAACCTAGGGCGTCAACCTGAGAAGGGTTGTAGGCGTACTGCTGTAAGTCCTACAGTTCTTCAAAGGGTAGCGCATCAATGAGCAGCCCAATGTGCTTGGTGTATGATCTTGTACATATGTTCATATTGTATATACTGAATTGATATCATCTGTCATCTAGCTGTTGGTAATTCTGTTTGTGTCCGGACGACTTCCACTTGGATCATCAACCTGAGAAGGAATGTAGGCGTACTGCTGTAAGTCCTACAGTTCTTCAAGGGTAGTTTGTCGTGTCAGAATCCACAACATTTGATGTGTTGATTGTACATATGTTTGTGTTAAATAGTTGTGTGAGTTCCAATTGATGTAATTGTTGGTTAATCTTGTTTGTGTCTGGACATTCCACAACTTACAATCGTCAACCTGAGAAGGGTTGTAGGCGTACTGGTGTCAGTCCTGCAATTCTTCAAAGGAATTCCACCAAGACATGATCGACGAGGTTGCTTGCACTGTTTGTATATACGTGTGGTGTGTCATATCAATTGGTGTTTTTGGATTCATTGTGTTTACTCGTTGTTTTCGTATCTTGTTGTTATTGCGTAATTTTGTTAAAATTTTGGTCGGGATTACTTCTGAAGTTGTTTCGAGTCTTCTACATCCGTGAATGAATTGATTGATGTTAAGGACAGCAGATGGGTCGTATACGCCGGGGAGGCTATTGCTGAGAATGAAACGCACACGGAGATAATTGTTAGCTGCGGTCCGACACGCCGGGGAGGAAGAGTGTAAACGACTGAGGCTCGCATGCGTCACCGCTAATAGAACTGAGGCAGAATGAGTGACAAGCGATTGCAGTGGTAATTGGTAGTGAGTAATTAAGAGGATGTGCGTAGAGTATCGTGAGGTGGTGCTATGGTCACGTTGCATTCTGCAAGAGTCATTCTAGTAAGTGGAGACAGTGTTGCAAGATGTCAAGAGGAGGTCTCTGTCTGGAGGCGCAGGTCGTCATTGATGTGTGAGATTGTGCTGTGGGTATGCTTGTGGTGTGTTGGCTTTTCTGTTTGTTTTCCATTTCAGCTCTGTCCGTGTGACCCAGGTTCTCGCAATGGCTTTGGTTTTTTCGTCCGTTGTTACTAAGCGTTTCTGAGAAATCTTCTAAGAACAGCGTGGGCCCGAGCGTAGCGAGAGCTGGGCATTAACGGTTTATGAGACTTTGCTGACAGATGGAAAATGGCCATCAGTCTGTTACTGATTCTAGAGGACTTATCAGTGCCTTAGAATACTATGTGTGGTAACTGACTTGATTAGAAATCGGAAAACCGATTGGTAGTACGAGGATTGTTTATTTCTTCGGCGACAATGAACCAGAATAACAGGGTTACAAAGCATATAGTCCATAAATAAACATCAATATAATTCACAGTGACAGTTTCTGATAGCTCTTCTTCAGTCTTCTGCCAACTGCTGTACTACTGGGCAACGGCTCCCGTTGCTATTTCCCGCCAAATGGAGGTCGTTTCGAATAAACAAACAATATATTGTCCATTTAACATTCACTAGCAAATTAAGGTTGCTAGTATGTGGTCTAGCCTTCCATTATTTATGCAGGCTTACTACCTACCAACCAGGCGACGCTCAGAAGTGCATCGGTAAGGAATGGTACCAATAAGTCACTGGAATCCGGCCCAGTTGCCGGAGGGTCCCTAGTTTGAACCCTGGCGAAGGGGACTTTCTAATAAGGAGTCCAAACTAGAAAGAAAGAGCTGTTCAATACTCCCTGTTGGTTTAGCAATGTTTCCCTAATTGCTGTCGGCTCATAATGAGATCCTGTCACCAATCAAATCCTCGTAAACTAACACTTGAAAATAGATTTTCGCATGATGGTAGCATCGCATGAGTGTGTTGCGTGCGTTGTCTGACTGAACTGCCGTACACATATATTCTAGTATTTCTTCGTTCTTATTCATGTGCGCAGACGTTGTGGCTACTCGATGCCCACAACGTAAATCAAAAGGCACTTGCGAAGATTACGAATGTGTATTGTAGCAGTAGTCAAATTCGAAATTGTGTCAAGGTAATGTTCAACAGTGAATTGACAAATATTTGCGAAGTACATATAAAATCGGTCTGTATACACATATAATACAAGTATACAAATTAGATTAAAAAGCATGTTTACAGTTGGTATAGGGGTACTACATAATTCCCCCACCAGAACACTAAAATATTAAAAAAATACATTTAAGTGTTCGAAAATAACATGCGTCAGCGTAATACGTAGCAGCGATAGTACACAGAAGGCGATTTATTAAGCTGAAAAATGAGCAGTTTAATGCGGTTAATAACATCGATAATAAATGCGATAATCTAGGGAAAGTGGAATTGCTAATCGTAATAGAATATATAAGGAACGATAAAATTGTCCGGGGATCTGTAGTCGGTAGACGAAAACGATACGTGAATAATATACGAGATGTGATTAAATGTAATAATATAGGAAATATCGATGTTAAAATAATAGTGACGTGATTTATGCATGAAAATATTAATCAGTTAAATGAGTAATCAAATGACAATTACGAATAAAGATAATAAAAATGAAAATTCGTAGTAAGTTATATTTCGATGACTTGCACGTAACGTTTAGGCCAATGGACTCGTCTACCAGATCGTGTTGTTTTCGCAGGCTTCTCTGTCGACGTTGAAGCTTGTGTGGATGTAGGTGTTGGCACGTCGTTCAGCTGGTTCTTATCGTTGACTTCGAAATCGTCGAGGAACGCTGGTTTGACTCTGTCGATACTGATGGCTTCTGTTTTATTCAATCTTTCTATCGTGATAACTTTCGCGTTTCTGTTTAGAACTTTGAATGGGCCATCATAAGCGGGTTGAAGGGGTCGTTGTACACCTTCTCTCCTGACGAAGACGTGGGTGCAATCTGTCAGTTGTGACGGGATGTATGACGCTCGTTCCTGCTGACGTGGAAGTGATATCTTTAGCTCGTTCATGTGTCGTTTTAGCTGGTGCACGTAACCAGTCATATCGTGTGGAACTTCGTTACCCGGGGTGAAAAATTCTCCTGGTAATCGTAATGTTGTTCCATAGACTAGTTCGGAAACACAGCAGCCAATATCTTTCTTTATAGTAGCTCGTATACCAAGTAATACTAGTGGAAGTTTGGTTGACCAATCGTTTTGAGTCAAAGAAGCAGCGAGTGCAGCTTTGAGTTGTCGATGAAATCGTTCGACCATACCGTTGGAACTAGGATGATACGCTGTTGTTCGTATTCGTTTAATGCCTAGTAATTCAGTTAGTTGGTCAAAAAGTCGGCTTTCAAACTGGGCACCTCTGTCTGTAGTGATAATTGATGGGACACCAAAGTTGGCTATCCAGTTTTCGACTAAAGCTTTAGCTACCGTTTCAGCTGAGACGTCGATTAATGGAACTGCTATTGGCCAACGAGTAAATCTGTCAATGCAGGTTAGAATATAGTTGAAACCATTGGAAGGAGGCAGTGGACCAACTATGTCTACATGTACATGGTCAAATCTAGAGTCGGGGTTAGGGAAGCGACCAAGTGGTGCTTTGGTGTGCCGGTTGATTTTGACTCTTTGACAAGACAAGCAATTTCGTGTCCACTTCTTAACGTCGCTGTTAATGTTTGGCCAGATAAATCTTTCTCTTAGTAGCTTGGTAGTAGCGCTAACACCAGGATGCGACAAGTTATGTAACTTCTCGAATACTGTATGTCTCATAGCTATTGGAACGAAAGGTCGATATTTACCCGTAGAGGTGTCGCAGATAACTTTTGTCGTGCCGAAAGGAATTGCCTCGAGGTTTAGAGATGTTGTTTTAGAAGACATGATCTTTTTGAGTTCGGCGTCATCTCGTTGTAAGTTTGAGAGATGTTCGTAGTCGATGTCTGGGCATACAATGTTATCAATGTGCATACGTGATAAAGCGTCTGCCACTTCATTGTTTTTACCCTTTATGTGTCGCAGATCGGAGTTGACTTGGGATATATACTCGAGATGTCGTATTTCGCGCGGAGAGTAATTAACCTGCTTTGCTGATAAAGCTTTCATTGGAGCTTTATGGTCTGTTGATCGGAAAGATGGTTGTAGAATGTCAGGAAACTGATCTGCCGAGTCGGTATATGGAGGTGCTGGTGTGCGTGTGACCATCAAGTTCAACGATGATGCACGGCTAATCGTACCAGCGATGTACTTTTTATTGAGCGAGTCTATAAGCTTAGGGCTTACCGGATCAACTAGCAGTTTGTGTTGCTGTAGGAAATCTATACCAAGGATTGGGGATGGAACGTCTGCGATGATGAAAGACCAAGTGTAGGTATTCTGCAGACCAAAATCTAAAGTCATTCGTTTACTACCATATGTAACAATATTAGACTTATTAACGGCTTGGAGCGTAACTGCAGGGTCAGGATGTTGACGTTCCTGCGTAGACGGAGGGAGAACACTAACCTCTGCTCCTGTGTCGACTAAGAACGTAGTACCGGTATTTCTATCTGTTACATAAAACAAACGACTGCTAGATCGTAGATTGCCGACAGTAGAAGTTTTCATACATGACGATATATCTTTTGGTTTAGACTGAAAGTTGCAAGGTGAACGACACCGTCGTGCATTGCTTCCGTAACTACGGTGGTACCAGCAAATAGTATCGTGATGTCGTGACGTGCTGGGTGACCGAGAAAGACGTCGACGAGACGAGCTTCTAGAACGGCTTGGTCGTATGCGTGTGGTCAGTGCTGCTAACTGACTCAGTAAAGTGTCGACTTTGTGTTCTAGAGTCTGTATCCTATCGTGAGTGTCTGGTATTCTGCTAGTGGAAGCAACAGATTGAGGTGTTGACCTCTCGTACATGCGATCTGCAATTTTGGCGAGCTTTTCTATGTCAATGTCGTCGTCTCCGAAAGCAAGAACTTGTTGAATGTTTGCAGGAAGTCGTCGCAACCAAATTTGGTAAAAGAGACGTTTGTCGATATCTCTTCCTGCTACTAGGCTTTGCATATGCCTCATGAGTTGTGATGGGGTTTTATCACCTAGCTCTACATTGCTTAACAAACTATCGAGTGTTTGCCTATCAGAAAGCGAAGTGCATCGAAGTACCTCTTCCTTCAACTTGTCGTAAGGAGAGTTTGTGCTGGGCTGAACGATGCATTGTCGAACCTGTTCGGCGATTTCGTCTGGTAGTACTGTACTCAATATGCCGAATTTAGCCGTCTGTGACGTGAGCTTATTGGCAGTGAAATAATTTTCCAGTCGTGCAAACCAAAGATGAGGGTCTCTGGGCCTAAAAACTGGTACAGTAAGAGAAATGGTACTAACAGATCCCAGCTCTAAGTTATTAGAGGTATTGGAAGACATGATACAATTCGTAGAAAAATGGTTTAACAGTAACAAAATAGCAAAAATTATGCACACCAAGAATATGGTAAAACAGAAAAACATGCAATGCAGATGCTTACCACAGATTACTGCAAGTTGTGCGATGAGAAAGCACAAGAATGAGCTCGAAATGTCTATTATATGTATATATATCCGATAAAGTTAGAGTTTAAATAATCCAGCAAGTGTAATGATGCGTCCGGGTGAACAAAATGTCGTTGGAGTCAACAAGTTATCGTCGCAGTGAACAAGTTATCGTCGAGGTGAAAAAGTTGTCGTCGCGATGGACAATTTGTCGACGGGGTAGAAATTTGTCGTTGGGGTCAACAGTTTGTCGTCCGGGTGAACCAGTTATCGTCAAGGACACCAATTTGTCGTCGCTGTCGAAATGTCACGTCGGGCTCACCAATTTTGTTGCGTGCGTTGTCTGACTAAACTGCCGTACACATATATTCTAGTATTTCTTCGTTCTTATTCATGTGCGCAGACGTTGTGGCTACTCGATGCCCACAACGTAAATCAAAAGGCACTTGCGAAGATTACGAATGTGTATTGTAGCAGTAGTCAAATTCGAAACTGTGTCAAGGTAATATTCAACAGTGAATTAACAAATATTTGCGAAGTATATATAAAATCGGTCTGTATACACATATAATACAAGTATACAAATTAGATTAAAAAGCATGTTTACAGTTGGTATAGGGGTACTACAAGTGTCAGGTACTGCGTCAACTGTTATTCATAAACTCTGTGTCTATGGTTGCACGCTGTTGCTACACAGTTGTATAGCTGATATTTCGACTGGAGTGAGATTCTGTTGTCAGTTTCAACGTCGTCACCAACGGAACAATGAGATATTTTTTATCAGTTTTATTTAATGAGGGAAAAATCAGTTATACTGAAAATTATCAGAAGGGAAAATTTTTTTATCTATGAGAAATTCTCAGAGCTCTTTATGTATCTAAGTTAGCCCTGAGGATATCACCTGCAAAAACCACAAAAGGTTCGCAATTAAACCAATCAGCGCAGAGAACTCAACAATACCTAAAATTTTACTTATGTGTTAAATCTTAGATTGTATTGCACGATAGTGTCTTTTCACTTACCTACTGAAATATAGTCCTGCTTCATTCTGTTTCATAAGTATGCGTCCCCCTCCCCACCGCACAGACAGATAATCACAGTATGAAGAGTTTCAGTCACTAGTTAGTATTAAATCCCCAATAAAAATCCAATTATGACTCCTATTCATGCACTTATACACAGGTCAGAGTAGCATTTTTACAGATTACTGCTTTTAACTGGGGAATGAAAATCACTAAGGATGATTTATCCTAGTAGGAAGGTCTAATTTTCAACAGAATACAATTCAATACAATAAAGTCAGGTGGAGTGAAACCGCACAAATAAAATTGATCAGGTGATCAATTCGAATGTGGATGAAAGCTATCATAGGATATTTTGGTGCAGAGTATAGCAAACAGAGCAACAGAAATTCCAAATGTGTAAGAAATCGGAAACACTTATTCCCCGATACGATGATATGTAGATGACACATTTGTACTGTGCAACAGTGAAATCCATGCTTCCCACCTACTTGGATTGTTCAACGAGGTACATAGAAATATTGAACATACAATGGAACATGAAAATGATGAAAAATTTCATTTCCTTGACATTGCCATGCAACGCCCAGAAGATGGTTGTCTCCAGAGGTCAATTTATCGAAAGCCTACGCGGAACGGACAACACTAACGCTTTAATAGTTTTCGTCCAAATAGCTATAAACGAGTACTAATGAAAACTCTGTTTTACATAGTCAGGAGAAGGCCCTGTACAAATAAATTAGAAGAAGCATCCATGGTTTTCGAAAAGACTACCTACAGCCTAACCTGCAGATAAGCTGGTTCCCGTTTATCGGACAGCATACTCTTTGATGCAATCAAAAGTTGACAGACAACCCTTTTATGTCGACTCTAACTGTGTAAACAAATTTACATGTATCTGCTACCGCAGATACACTGGGAGAAGATGAAGAAAGGCACACACCAGATTTTCAAAACATGTACCAAAAGTCTACGTTTCGAAGGGATAAACGCTTTCAATAGTGCAAATGCCAGGCATCTTCTTGATACAGGTCAATAGATAGGCATCGCAAAATTCTCCAAAGTTATAAGTAGTAAAGATACCCGAGTTCTCCTCAAGTTTTCAGAAACAATCTCTAATAAACTCCTAAAATTCGATTAATGTGTTCATAAAGAACCCGTCTTCAGTCTTTCCTTTCCCTTGTAACTGGACGTCTTTATTCTCTCTTTCATCTTAATACGTAAACTTCGGTTTTAGCTTCCTGTATTCATTACGTCACTCATTAACCATTTAATGCATACACTGATGTTTCGTCTGAATTTGAACACTCTGTCAACTGACGTCATGTGCAATTTTGTATGTTGAAACTATTTCTGTATATTAACACAATGACATCTGTAGGCTGTAAGCAGACGATGAGGAGTTAACTAAATAAATGATAGTACCATCTTATTCTGCAAAAACTTTTGTTCAAAGACTAAAAAGGAAAGATTCAGTGAATTCAACAAATTTCGGTAGAACTCTTCAACTGAGAACCCTTAATACAGGGGTATGTATACAGTTAGAATTTCATTGGGAGAAATATACACAGTACATATTACTGATAGGTACGATTAGCGTACAAGGTGGTTTAAACAACAGCCATTATGTTGTAAGGTTGTTATGGTGATGAGCCATGAAAGCGTATATATATATATATGTGCGTGTCACCAGCTCCGTTTTTATATGAGGACGGGTTGCTTCCGGATCCCGATTTTTAACTCCAATGCTACTTACTATACGGATCAGAGACTTGGCATCACGTCACGAAGGGCACTTTGAGCAACAGCTGTCTTCTCCCAATACCACTCAAGATAGGATGGCTGGCCACAAAACATCAGCAACAAGGGTCTCTGGCGATGAGTGAGCCAACCTGGTAAGAACCAGTTGTGTAACAAACATGCAGAAGGAAATGGAGGGGGATTGGTGGCCATACTCTGAGAAACCAAACCACCAAGTGATTGACATCACACGCCGGGCCATCACTTGAGTGAAACCCGAATGGGAAGTGGCGAGTTGGTCGTCAGTGCGAGGGTGACTTGGGAGGAGGTCATGTGAAGAGGAGATGAATAATAATAATTTGCTATATTCCAAAACAGTACTTGTGATACAGAATGGAATTCTCAGCATTTTACTATAGTATCGCATCCAGTTAGCACATTAAGAATAAATAAAATCCTACATTGATTAAGGGTAATCCCGGTTAGTTTTGACAGAAACATATTAAGAAGACAAATTTCGCGAGATGATATCATTTCGTAGTTTCTTTACAACCGCTTTACCACACATGAGCATGACGGTAGCAAAGCCGAAATCGTACAGAGTGTTTGAAGGTTTTAGAAAACATGTGAAAGCAGGTGAGCAGATATGGAGCTATGTGAAAACATTGGCAGAGAACCGAACTCCGTATAGCCGTTTGGCAGAAGCCCTTTGTTTCTCCTGGAACTAAAGGAAACAATAATACTGTAAATAAAGCGTCAGGGGTAGAGACAATAGACTTAGGTCAAGTTAAAAAGATTAACAGAGGAAGATGGGAGATAATGGTATATCTGTCACGGAGTCAAAATAATATTTACCAAGTGTCAATGTAGTTGAAGACTGAACGATCTATTCATGGTTGTTTGCTCAAACCTAACTCCTCCATATTCTTCATGGGAGTTGTCAACCCAGCAGTCATCCATTCATTGTTCGCTGTTCGTTGGAAGAGAGAAAACTGTCAGAAGTATTATCGTGATCTATTGTTATAACATTTACTCTGAGACCTTGTGTGTAATAACCTTATTGTTGGTTACATTTTGGCGTAATAATATAGGATTCTCTGGACGCCATTCTGTGTTCTGGTTTTTTCGCGTTGGTTATTACCAATTGTTTCTGACAGTCTTCCAGGGACAACGTGAGGTCCAGCGTAGTAAGTCCTGGACATTAATACCCATTGAGTGATGAAGAAAATAAAGGACAAATTCAGCGGAGAAAATTTCCAATGGTTCTCTGACCAATGTCAGCTGATGATGAAAATCCTTTAACCAATCAAACAAATCCCTACAAACCAATACTTGAATATAAAATTTGTGTTTACACCTCCTTTAAACGAATCTGTAAAATTAAAACAATTAGTCCCTTTGATAAATTTGAATAAGGCGTTGTATAGCGGTTGTAAAGAAACTACGAAATGATATCATCTCGCGAAATTTGTCTTCTTAATGCCTTATTCGAATCTGTAAAAGGTGTTTTGGGGGAGCATTCTAAAGTTTAAGTAGGCCGTAGATATCAGAAATATTAAACCACATCTATGTGCTGAGAAACAATTTGCCACTACATTACACTTTCCTTGGTTTCAGCCAATTCTCAGAAACTGTCAATATCCAGCACTTACTACGCTGAATATCACGCTGTCCCTAGAAGACTTTAAGAAACAATCGGTAATAACCAACGCGAAAAAACCAGAACACAGACTGGCAACTGCAGAATCCTTTATTCTTAGGCCAATACGTAACAAACAATAAGGTTATCACACACAATGTCTAAGAATAAATGTTATAACAATAAATTACGATAATACTTCTGATAGATTTCTCTCTTCCACCGAACAGCGAACGACGAGACGATGACTGTCGTATTGATGACTCTCGCGAAAAATATGGAGTTGGGTTTGACCAAACAACAATGAAGTAACAGTGGACAACAATGGAAGTAATACTTCACGTCTGTACGGTCTGCCCAAAATACATAAACCAGGACTTCCTCTTCGTCCAGTCCTGGATATGTCAAACTCTACCTACCATGGAGTGGCAAAGTGGCTAGGTGAACTCCTCCAACCATTACACAAGATGGTAGTAAGTCATAGTGTTAAAGATGTTTTTGAATTTATTGCTAACGTGGATGATATTAATGTAAATGGAAAGCAAATGCTTTCCCTCGATGTAGCATCACTGTTTACCAATGTACCACTTATGGAGACCGTGGAATTCATATGCCAACAGATACTAGAAAAACAGATCGGCATCGGAATACCGGTTAGTAGTCTGAAAGAGTTGCTTTTAAGATGTACTATGAATGTACATTTCATATTTAACAACCTTTACTACAGGCAAATCGACGGTATTGCCATGAGTTCTCCGTTGGGGCCAATTTTAGCAGATTTCTTTCTTGCCAAGATTGAAAATGGTCCATTGAAAAAAGTAATAGAAAAAGCTGATTCTTATTTTCGTTATGTTGATGATACCTTTATTATTCTTGATGTGAAAGCTGACAAGAATGAAATGTTAAAAAAGTTTAACGAGGCACATCCATCGCTTATCTTCACTTGTGAAGAAGAATATGATGGTGGACTACATTTTCTTGACGTCCAATTGAGCAGAAGAGAGGATGGTTCACTAAAGAGAGATGTCTATAGAAAACCTACATCTGTAGGACAATATACACATTTCCTCAGTTATGTACCAATCCGTTACAAAATCAATTTGGTCAGATGCCTGACGAATAGAGCAAGACGCATCTGTACAGATGACTCTCTAGAGAATGAGTTAGGATACATCCAAAATACGTTAGTCCAAATGGGTTATCCTAGTAGATTTGTCAGGAGACACATGAATGCTAAGTACAATAAAAAGAAACCGACAACAGCTAAAAAGGAACAACTGTTCATCAAACTGCAATTTAATGGGGACGTGGCTAGTGAAGTCTTACATCAGAGATTATCGAGAGCGATAAAACGGACTTATACTGCCGCCACCCTCTGTTTGTCATTTTCCAGCCGGCCAATTTTGATTGCTGAAGTAAAAGATAAGTTACCTAGTTGTGCCACTTCCATGTGTATCTATAAATTTAGTTGCTCCTGTGGAGAAAGCTATATAGGCCGAACAACTAGACAGCTTAACAAACGCACTAATGAGCATCTTCCTTCATGGTTCGGAAAAGGTCAAATAAAGTCCATACGAAGTTCTATTTTGGCTCATTTGATTGATAGTGGTCACCAAGTGGACAAAAATAGTGCTTTCAAAGTTATTTACCGCATTCCATCAAGTCTTTCGAACGGAATCAGAACCCGTCTTTTACACTTAGCCGAAGCTATGGGAATTCAAGAGAACAATCCTAGTCTTTGTATACAAAAGAAATTTGTTCTACCTTTGTCTCTCCCTTGGCCTAGGTGAATTCTATTCAAAACCCTCCCACCCTTTCTTATCATCCCTCTCCTTCGTACTTTTATGATATTTATTTAAACTCTGATTATCGTTCCATTTGATTTGACCTAATTTATTCATTTATTGAATTGTCTACATATATGCATATACTAACTTTGTTATTCTTATCACCTATATAAGCCTTATTAACAATATTTTGTTATTATTATAATCATCGCTATTAACTTCGTTCAAAACATTTACCGCATTATTATTACTATTATTATTATGATTATTATTATTATTATGATTACTATTATTATTTGATCCACAAAATCACCGTCATTGGTTAAAATTTTATATGTATAAGTCTATGTAAATTAGAGTAAAGCCTGAAGAAGATCTAATTGAAAACAATACTGTTCGCTTATATGTCTTGTTCTAACAATGAATTGATCGTTGAATCATTAGAATGATGAATCGAAGTTGGTGTATTTGTTGAGGTACTGCAATTGAGTTACTGCGAGAGCTATACAGTTTTGTAAGTTCATGCCCCCCCCCAACGAAGGATATACTGAGGTGATGCGTATCCTGCGTCAGAGGTTTGGAAAACCCTCGATGATTGTAAGGAACGTGTTCGAGGCTGTTAAAGGTAATGGTAGTCAATTACAAAATGATTCCAAGGCACTCACTGAGTTTCTGGATAACCTGATGACTTACAAGAATACGTTGCTTTCGATGAATTGCATAAGCGATCTGAACTCAAGTTCCGTCCTAGAAGTAATAGTGAGACGCCTACCTACTCGACTGCAAAGGAAGTGGGTGAAGATAAGCACATTCCCAAAGACATCACGCAGCATGTGAGAAGGAATACCCCTTCCCGAACTAGAAGTAACATGCCTAACAACGCACATAACTTGGGAATGCAACGTAGAATGGATCCTCAGGATATATGGAGCACTAAACGGGACTCATATAGGCACCATATTAACGAAAATCCTCGTCCAAACTCTCGCACTATCTATGTTAAACCTCATCAACTTAATGAGAACAGGTCGGCACTTGATCCCCTCAATAACTTCACTCACACACGTGACGTGAGCCAATATGCATATGGCTATGAAAGCCCCATGAGGTACAACTACCAGGGTAATCTTAACACAGGGTACCTAGGTCCAGCAAACTACAACCCAAATTGCAGGGCAGACCATATATCACCAGTAGATGAACGCAGATGCCGACCCATGGATGCTAATAGTCAAAATATGCAACAGGATTATTTTCGGCTGCAGCAAACAATAGCCCCACTCGCTGCACAGTTCATCCAGGAAATAGTACACACACTGACTCTGTCTCACCTCAGAGCCCCTCCAAACATAACGTAGGGATAGTGACAAGTAACCATGTTAACCTCTCCTCCAATAACTCTGGTTTACTAACAATTATGCTCCTGAATGCTAGATCTCTCCTTAATAAAATAACAACGCTTCGCTGCCTGGCATACATAGAACGGCCAACACTAATAATGGTGACTGAAACCTGGCTTACTACTGATATACCTGACACAAAGCTAGTAATAGACAACTACGACATCTATAGGAACGATAGAGTTGACAAAAGAGGAGGCGGTTGCTTAATATATGCCTATAAATCCACTAACTCCAATACTTTCAATAACCCAAATACTGACAAACTCCCAGAATCTAAGTGGATAAGCATCCACACAAACGAAAGTAAAATTCTCGTGGGATGTATATACAGACCCCCCAATAGCCCTGAAATGACTGATATAACTATTGCAGAAATACTAGAGCATGTAGCCACGCTGGACTTCGACTACAAAGTAGTATGTGGAGATTTCAACTTACCTGGAGTAAACTGGGATACCTGTACAGGACCAAGAATCCATGAAGAGCTACTACAAGCTATAGACATAGGAGGATGGAAGCAGTGCGTGCGCCTCCCTACAAGGAACCAAAATACTCTTGACTTAATCCTCTGTCATAACATAGAGCCCATCTCGATAGAGGTGGGAAATAAACTCGATAACAGTGATCACAACATATTGTACTGCACGCTACCCCTCCGACTAACAACTAAATACACACCTAAAAATTCCCCGGTGCGCTATCAATATAGGGACTATAAGAATGCTGATTGGGAATTCCTATCAGATCTGTTGAGAAGTTCTGACTGGGAAGAATACTTCATCAACAATAACTTAGAAGTATCACTTGAGATTTTCTACAAAACAGTTGGCTCAGCAAGAGACACAATCGCGCCCCTAAAATCTGCCCTAAAGACACCAACTCCATTTATTGACCGGAAAACGCGACTAAAACTAAAGAAATTGAAAAGGAAATACCATGTATTTAAGGAATTTAATGCGTTAAACCAAATACATGAAACTCTTAAACTGCTTGAAGAGAAACACAAAATGAAGTCACAACATGAGGAAAATAAAGCGCTAATGGGTAACACCAAAACTCAGGAACTTTGTAGGATATTGCAAAAACGTCTAAAAAGCAGTAAAGACAATAATGTAAGCATCTTGGAACATAGGGGTGTAATATACAACGATCCCCAGGTTATAAGTGAACTCCTCAGTGAGTGGTTTTGCAATGACACCAGAGTGCACCCGACCCCAAATTTCCAAATGACCTGCAAAAGTAACCACAAATTAGGAGAAATAGATTTTAATATACAAAATATAGACTCAGCGATTAAGACATTGAAGTCAAATGGCAGTACTGGAACAGACGACATACCATCTGTCATATACAAAAATGGTAGCACGGAAATGGTAGTCTTGTTACTTAGAATATTTACTCTGTCACTGGAAACTGGAACTTATCCTGAAGTGTGGAAAACCACATACATACTACCTAAGCACAAAGCAGGGGCCAAAACCAGTGCATGCAACTATAGACCTATTAATATAACACCGGTAATATCACGAATAATGGAGAAAGTGGTTAAAGACCAAGTGTCAGACAACTTACTAGAACATGAACTTATCAACCCATCACAACACGGATTCCTCAAAAAGAGATCATGTGCGACCTGTCACATAGACTTTTTCAATGAAGTTACACGAAGCAGGGACAACAGAGAACTAGTAATTGTGCTATATTTCGATATAACAAAAGCCTTCGATAGAGTCCCCCATAATCTGCTAGTCAGCAGGTTATGCTCACTAGGGATATGTGACCCCCTCCTGAGCTGGATAAAATCATTTCTCTGTGACAGGAATCAGATAACAAAAGTTGGCTCGATAATCTCAAGGCCTAAACCTGTAAGTAGTGGTGTAATCCAGGGAAGTGTATTAGGCCCACTCCTATTCATAATATATATAAACAGTATCTGTGAATGCTTTAGTGTTGGTAAACCAATACTATATGCAGATGACTTAAAAGTGACCTATAAATGCAAGAACACAGATCTCGGAATAACAGTAAACGCCATACAGCAAGAATTAGAAAAAATGGATAGATGGTGTGACACCTGGCAACTCCAGTTTAATGTCGACAAATGTGGCTGGCTCTGCATAGGTTGCAACAATTTAGAACTTGACCTGACAATTCAAGGCCATGCACTCTTACGACTGGAATCTGTATTGGACCTAGGACTGAAATACTCACATGACTTATCATTTTCTGAACATATCTCCAAACAAGTGTCAAAGTCACGCAGACTTATCGGCTTTCTACTCAGGAACTTTTACAGAAATGAGTCCAGAATTCTGTTGTACAAGGTTTGTGTGCGTCCTTTATTTGATTACTGTTCATTCATGTATAGTAGTATACGCATAGAGGACAAATTGAAAGTCGAGGGAGTGCAGAGGTACTTCACGTCAAAATTACTCGGAACCGAAAATGGTGCGAACTACTCCACTAGATGTGACACCCTAGGATTAGAAACACTATGGCTAAGACGCCTGAGACTAAACTTAACACTTTACTATAAGCTTCTAAACCACTTAGTTTTTACCTCTACTAATGGCATTCGACTTTCAGATGACAGTGGCTACAAACTAAGACACACTAAGGGTACAGTAGCTATCGAACAATGTAAAACAGCTACCAGGCAAAAGTTTTATTTGATTAGGTATGCACAGATATGGAATAAACTACCAATGGAAATGCGTCAAGCAGGTACATTGGCCTCATTCAAAAAAGTGCTTAACGACAAACTACACGAGTTTGCAAACGACAGTAGTCCTAGTTCCTATCTGAGAGCCTCCGAAATTATAGGTCCATTTAATGTATAAGCTTAAATACTACACCTGTTGTTTTTTGCCTATATTTATAATTTTAGATAAAACATTAACGATTAAGATACTTACCCTCAAACAGACAAGAAGTTTCGTTTGTAAAACTTCTACCCAACACAATAAGTGGAATAAAATGGACATAAACCGACAACATGAAAAAGATATAACTCACCACAACATCACATGGACAGATGTACGCTCGTCGGGCATCTTATATACCTCACCAACTACAACTCAACATTCCTAAGATAATGTGATGAACTTATATCCGTAATGTTGCTGAGCAGTCAATATCCACAACTCCTGTCGGAACAACTAAAATTCAAAAACCCTCCTCAGGAGAAGTAAATACCCACAAGCAGTAGAAATCCATTAATTAATGCGTCTAAAGCTTATGTATTTTACTCCCAACAATGACATTGCAGATCAAATGAGATAAACATATCACTGATTTCAAAATAACACATCAATGAACTATAATTCAAGGATTCTGTACACAACAAAATTATGTATGAAAACTGACTTCAAGCTTTATTTTTTTCCCAGGCACTTATAACCCATCCACCAAAGACCTGGTTTTTTTGTTAATGCGAAGACAATACTTCTGTATTTCCTGATGTGTTGCACTCACTGACAATCTAGCGGATTTTTCCAACTATGCACAGAAATGATTGTACATAAGTGAAAAGGATGTTTTATACTATTGGGATTAACATTTATCAAGTGTATGTATAATCTCCAGTGTACATGTTAAACATATTTTGCTATCGACTGTAAATTGTGACTGAATAATATGGTCCTATTTCTGTAACAATTTGATGATGCCTGTAAACTGGCGTCCCTCATGTAATGCATCATGAGAATAAATTTATTTATAAGCTCCAGTATAAAGGATGAAGGTATTGAGCCAAAGTTCGATGATATTCTGAAACTGGTAAAAGATAGTGTCAATCAATCTATGAGCAAGTTTGCCAGTATATTGCATCCCACCCCTAGAATATAGCAGTCTGAGAGCAAAACGCAATCGTTTGTGACGAAAGGGTCTCAGCGAAGTGGATATCGAGAAAGCTTTATAGTGTCTAGTAATCCATATAAACTTAGTGAAATGTAGTAATTTATTGTAATCGGAATATTAGTATTTCGAGATGACCGAATTACAAGAATACAAACAAAACCCAGAGAGGGCAGAATTCAGGAATTTGTATTTAGCGAAATTATTATGCTGTCAGCTACGTCTCATAAACCGTTAATGCCCAGCTCTCGCTACGCTCGGGCCCACGCTGTTCCTTTGAGTTTCAGAAACGCTTAGTAATAACGGACGCAAAAACCAAAACACCGATCTGCCGCTTGTTATTTCTTTATTGTTACACCAACATATAAAAGGAATAAACGAACTAAGCAACTAAGGTCTGTAAACAAATATTACAATAATAAATCATAAGATTACTTCTGACGATGTTTCACTCTTCTTTCTGAACAGCGACCGATGAGACGATGACTGTCGTATTGATGCCTCCGCGAAAATCGAGGAAGTTGATTTTAAGCAAACAACCAAGAATTGATCGTTCAATCTTCAACTCCATTGACACTCCCCGGCAAAAAAGGGATCCAACCCTTTTTTCCTTCACGACCAATGCACGTCGACTTGGATGCCATTGCGAGAACCTGGGTCACACGGACAGAGCTGAAATGGAAAACAAACAGAAAAGCCAACACACCACAAGCATACCCACAGCACAATCTTACACATCAATGACAACCTGCGCGTCCAGACAGAGACCTCCTCTTGACATCTTGCAACACAATCGCCACTTGCTAGAATGACTCTCGCAGAATGCAAAGTGACCATGGCAGGACCTCATGATACTCTACGCACATCCTCTTAATTACTCACTACCAATTACCATTGAAATCGCTTGTCACTCATTCTGCCTCAGTTCTAGTAGCGGTGACGCATTCGAGCCTCAGTCGTTTACACTCTTTCTCCCCGGCGTGTCGGACCGCAGCTAACAATTATCTCCGTGTGCATTTCATTCTCAGCAATAGCCTAGCCTCCCCGGCGTATACGACCCATCTGCTGTCCTTAACATCAATCAATTCATTCATGGATGTAGAAGACTCGAAACAACTTCAGAAGTAATCACGACGAAAATTTTGACAAAATTGTGCAATAACAACAAGGCACGAAAACAACAAGTAAACACAACTGATCCAAAATCACAAATTGCGAAGACACACCACACGTATACACAAACAGTACAAATAACCTCGCGGATCATGTCTCGATGGAATTCCTTTAAAGAATTGCAGGACTTACACCAGTACGCCTGCAACCCTTCACAGGTTGACGATTGTAATTTGTGGAATGTACGGACACAAACAAGATTAACCAACAATTACGATAATTGGAACTCACATAATTATTTAACACAAACATATGTACAATCACCACATCAAATGTTGTGGATTCTGGCACGACAAACTACCCTTGAAGAACTGTAGGACTTACACCAGTACGCCTACAACCCTTCTCAGGTTGACGCCCTAGGTTGGAAAATCGTCGCAGAGTTCATTTGCTAACTTCCTTCTATCAGCTATATCCTCAAATCTGAACGGTAACACGCCCATGTCATTGTATCGTAGAATATAGATGACCAACAAACACACGACATATCTCATCAACCAAGTATAGAAACAGAGTAATTTACACCAAAGATAATAACATTCAAATAGTAACTTGAAACTGGAAATGCCTTTATTCGTGCAAGTCAATTTAACAATAACTCTCTCCTTTACACTTGGCTTATCCACACTAAACTGACCATTGATATTCGTCCTTTCAAACGAACTGATACTACCATAGTCATTGCACAAGATACTTGAGTTGATGGGCGTCTTTTTCATTGTGGATGAGAGCACCAACGATAACTGAGTGACACAAGGTGATGAACTTAGTGGTGGATCAGAAGCTGTTCTTGTTCGGCTCTCAGATAGTTGTCCAACTGCAAGATTACCACCACTGCTGTCTTTCACTACTAGTTCGGGTTTAGCACTATCATCTGATGATAGGTGGGCTACACGCTGATCAATTACACTGACTGTCTCACAAGTATGCACACCTTCTGGAACTGCATCTGCGTTCAATTCTACTTCACGTTGTAGTTGTACAGAACCTTTATTTAACTTAGCAGTAGTAGGCATATCCCTCATCTCATCATGATCAACCAAAGACAACTGTGAAGTATCATAATCATTATCACAAATATTCACTTTACCGTCAACTTCATCATTTTCAAACTCTTTAATAACAGAAGTAGACAATTTTGGTTCCTCCTCACAAATCATTAAAGGTTTTATAACTTCACTCTGACTAGTAATACCTTGTAAACTTGTAGGGTCAGAACTGCACTCTGAAGCAGCAACTCTATTCTGTGACACTTTATTCAACAACGGCTTACCAGTTGCAACAACAGACTTCTTCACAACAACGTTATCGTCACACAATTCGGAGTCAGACCTGGAGTTTACATTTAGCTTATCACTGAACTTGCTCACTGGTTCACAGTTCACTTCTGTATGCACCTCTTGCACACGTGTAAAACAAAGCCGTGTTTGTCTTGCATCTTGTAACTTATCTGTTGAGGATGTACCACGAAACCTGTTACACTCACTAGGTCTATATGCATTACTAGACATCATGGAGTCTTCTCGATGTCCACCTCTCTGAGGCCTACTCGTCATCAATGAGTGCGTTTTACCCTCAGACTGCTCTATTCTAGGGGTGAGATCTAATAGACTGGCGAACTTGCTCATAGATTCATTGACACTAGTATTTACCAGTTTCAGGATATCATCAATCTTTGGCTCGATACCCCCATCCTCCATACGGGAGCTTATCTTCACCCACTTCCTTTGCAGTCGAGTAGGTAGACGTCTTGCTATTACTTCTAGTATAAAACTCGAGTTGAGGTCACTCATGCGATTCATCGAAATCATTCCATTCTTGTAAAGTAGCAAATTATCCAAAAACTCAGTGAGTGCCTGGGAGTCATCCTGTAATTGACCACCATTACCCTTAACAGCCTCGAATAATTTCCCTGCAATCATCGAAGGTCTTCCAAACCTTTGACGTAATATGCTCAGAGCCTCGTAGTAGCCCTCTTTTGGCTTCATAAACGTACAGCACTGTATAGCTCTTGCAGCATCTCCAGTGCAATATCTCATCAAATACATTAACTTCAATTCATCATTTAATAAAATACCACTCAACATGATCTCAAACTCCTTTACAAATTGTAAATAATCGGCCGGGTTTCCATCAAAACACCGTGGTTCAAATCTAGGGAGTTTGATGTTCCTATTGTCCCTGAACGGCGAAACAATAACATCAACCATGTCATGCTTAACATCAGACACATCGTTACAATTAACAGACAAGTCAACATGACTTACTTTCCTGTTTGTATCCAAGACACTCTGTCCCTTCTTTGACCCAGGCATTGTTGAACTTCACCCAATTCCAAAAATGTTCCAGATATTGCTTGTTCAAAGAGGACTTGACCGGCACCAGGAAAAATGAATGGCAACTATCCAAACTTTCACCAACTGTTTCAATCCGCCAGATCTGTTTCTATCGTCAGAAACTGTCAGCTACGTCTCATAAACCGTTAATGCCCAGCTCTCGCTACGCTCGGGCCCACGCTGTTCCTTTGAGTTTCAGAAACGCTTAGTAATAACGGACGCAAAAACCAAAACACCGATCTGCCGCTTGTTATTTCTTTATTGTTACACCAACATATAAAAGGAATAAACGAACTAAGCAACTAAGGTCTGTAAACAAATATTACAATAATAAATCGTTATATTACTTCTGACGATGTTTCACTCTTCTTTCTGAACAGCGACCGATGAGACGGGTAGCCTGTCGACGGACGTAATTTTGAGTGACCGCGAATGAGATAAACAAGCGATTCGCTCGCTTTTGATTGGCCAGTTTGTCATTCGAGTTGAGGTAATTTCAAACATCATTTTGCTGCTTGGTTAAGTCCAGAATTTCCGTGAGCGTTTTATCAAATTGGAGAGATAACTGACAACACAAATGATTACAGCTCAGGAAAGAAATGATATAGCAGTTGATTTACTTGCTGAATTCAACGAATTCATTCCAAATTACTATCTAAGGACTTCTCATTAGTATCAAGAATGCAAACAATGTCCTGAAGAGGTAATAACTTCACGCAACTTCAATTATCGCTTGACCATTATTTTCAGAGATCCTTAAATAAGTATAATATACACAGTAGTCTGGCTAATCATGATAAAAATGTCATGGTTAATGCAGCATATATGTATACTTTTGTATATGTAGGTAAACCTAGATGAACTGTGTTCTTGTCACGAAGATCGGAAAGCAGGTACCAGATGTCTCAGTAAGCAGTGTAATACATGTAAGTTACATGTTTTTATTTGACGTAAACTGGATCTCCACTCACTTTTAGAATTAATCTTAAATTCAGTTGGAATAAGCTTGTTGAGCACATCAGTATTGAGAGAATACAGTGAAAGTAAGTAAACACATGCTTCTTAAGATTAAGTGATACATTTATTTGATATGATTTTATTATTGTTAGTTGTCTATCTAAGTTAATGTTGAATTCGTTGCGATAATAATACCCATTATTTTTTTTATAGTCACTACGAACATGAATGTTATTATTATTGCTGTCAAGACCTATTATTTGTCATAAAATTGTCATTTTTGCTAAAATATTTGTACAAGCTTTGGAAACTACTGCATATTTTGTCGTTAAATAATTTTATCATTTCATGATGCTTCGATGGACCTACTAGATATTGACAAACGATAAGTTGCGAAGTCCCTTAAGTTTAGTGAAAACTATTGGGCTACTTATACACATATTGATTGTAAAGTGATTATTTGTAAATGCTTATCAGGAAAATTTTTTATTCAGATCATACATGTAATACCCAAGTTAATTATGCTTTTCTTAAACCTTTTCAGACTTATGTAAAAACATATATGTGCCGTGTGAGCAGATGGAACTTACTAACGGTAACAGAGGACTACTCATCTGAATTATCTGTACATTTGAAATCTGATTTTTGTTTAATAAACAATTTTCAATGAATCTGTCTTCCTTCTGTTGTAATGCGATTGTGTTCCAGTAACATAAGTAGCACGTGCTAAGTTAGAAGTTGAGGGTAAACTGTTAGGAGTAAATACGGCGTCTGGAAGACTTTTGTTTACGTGATTATAAGAGCAGATAGCAACGTATCGTGTTCTTTGGCTGAGAACCCTAGGCATTCCGTTTTTAATTATTACGATAACCGTAGTTGCACTGAGTCATACATCTAACTGCATAGGTATAGTCTCTCCTTATGGTACATTGCGACATGCAGAAATCACAAGCAAACCATCTCAGGTAGATTTATTCTCAATTGGTGACTATGAATCGGGAATCAGTTTACGTATTCTGCTATGACGATATATAACTCGAGACGCTTTATAATCGCAAGACCTCCTCTACGGTTTAGGCATATTTACTTTATTTGACTACAACATAATCTTTTACCAATAGGCTTTTCCAAATATCTGCTCCTACTTAGTATTTCAAAGATAGCCTAATATACTCTACACTTCACATATTACGCAAGGGCTAATATTCGGTCTTATCAAGTAGAATAAACAAACGATTAACGAGGAATACATTTATTAATGAATTAACATGTAATACAAAATCGACAACAGTGCAGGCATCTTTTTCTTTATCACCGAAATCCATGAAATTCCCGAAAGTATATATTATCTGAAAAAGAAGATAAGAATTATACAGATGTAGATATTGTTACCAGTTTAAACACAATAATTAACCATTAAATATGCTTAAAATGACAAAATAATGATTTGAACTGTATATAATTATGTTAGTCAACATTTTTCAATAATGCAAAGTTGAGATTCCATCTGCCTGCTAACATCAACTTTATGCCATCAAATAAGGAAATACTATGCATATATAATTTTTATGTATTTTTGCAGATTTTTCTTAAAGGAATACATGTGGAGGAGCCCTGTCAGCATTTAGCCAAAGTATACAACAAAGTAAGTGAGATAATTACCAAAACGAGCTATCCCACCTCATCATGTCCATGTGTAATCCATTTAACTGCAAAATAAATTCACAAAAAGTCGTTATAACATGTGTCTTCAAGTAAGTAGACATTTTCTGAACGGAAAAGTACGTTATTTTCAACAAACTGTAAACTGCCTGTGACCTACGTCCGGATAAGAACACCACCATATGCTTTTTCTGCTAAATAGGCCGCATTTCATCAACTTTTAGCAGGAATATAGGTAAAAAAGTGTGAAAAACAACGAAAAATGACCTAACCTTGACATTTTTTCAATAAATAACGCCAATATCCATCAGCTGATCAAATGACCTGCGTCCGTCTACAGGCTGCCGATGAGACGATGACTGTCGTATTGATGCCTGCGCGAAAATTGGGGAAGTTGATTTTAAGCAAACAACCAAGAATTGATCGTTCAATCTTCAACTCCATTGACATATGCAATTCATATAAGAAACATATCAACAGTCAACAGTAAGTATTTTAAACAATACAGAGGTATAAATTGTCAATCAACACATGAGTGTAACAGTTTTCGTGGGACATCCCCAACAGATAGGTTACAAGTTGCGAGACAAACATGGTTGTGTTTCACAAAATTGCAGGAAGTGCACACAAAGGTGAACTGTGAAGAAGTGACCAAGATTATTGATCAGCTAAATGTGAAATCAAGGTCTGACTCCGAATTGTGTGACGATAATAGCGCAGTGAAGAAGCCTGTAGTTGCAACTGGTAAGCCATTGTTGAATAGAGTGTCACAGGCGACACTGCAGTTTGTGCAGGAGAAGAGAGTTACAGTTTCAGAGTCCAGTTCTGACTCCGCCAGTTTACAAGGTATTACTAGTCAGAGTAAAGGTATAAAACCTTTAAGGAATTGTGAGGAAGAACCCAAATCATCTACTGCTGTTGGTGGAGAGGTTGAAAATGATGAAGTTGACCAGATAGATGAGAGCAGTTGAATATTTGGGATCAGGATCATGATAGTACACTTTTGTCTTGGCTAATCAGGATGAGACGAGGGGAATGCCTACTACTGCTGAGTTGAACAAGGGTTCTGTACAACTTGAACGTGAAGTAGAATTAAAGGCAGTTGAGGTGCTTGAAGTGTGGCTAGAGCAGGCTGCTAGCCAATTGGTAGACATTAATCTACGCTAATTGGTAGACATTAATCTAGGCTGATTCAACAACCAATCACAGCAGACTTAAACGGGCAAATATGATTCGCAGATAAATGGCTCTACTTTCCGAGAAATATCGTAAACAGCCAATCAGAAGACTGCCTTTTCTGCTTGCATAAGCCTTGTTAATGTACATAAAATATATATACGTGTTGATTTTCGTAATAAAACGATCTGTTGCCTGGCCCTCGTCTTCTGTTGTTACATTTGGTGTCGCTGCCTACAGAAAAATGAAGATCCCGTGGTCAACTGCGTTTGAAGAAGGAGACATACGTAGCTTCTTACGTGACTTCGAGGCCGTCACTGAGCTGGTGGGTGTCAAGGAGCAGGCGTCGAAGACAGTTGTTCTGGGGACGCTGTTGATAGGCCGAGCGAAGGTGGCATATGACAGCGTAGACAGGTCAAATGGCACAGTATCTTGGAAGAAATTGGTTGAAAGTTCGGTGTCGGAGTTTAACAGCGCGACAGACAGACAGCTGGCGATGCAGCAGTTCCGGTCAACGAAGCTGGGACCTGATGGAGACCCGTCAGTATTGGCGGTGACATTGACGAATTTACTTCGACGGGCGCTTCCCACGTTGGATAAAGAATCAGAAGAGCAGTTACTATCTTCCCAATTCATCGAGAGTGTCCCAGACCACATTTCTCAGCAATTAAAACTGGTTAACGCAACGCAACCGATGGATATTAGTGAGCTAGCGAAGGTGACCAGACAGCTGCTGAGCACAACTCTAGCCGCCATAGAGCGGCCAAAACCAAACGAATATGAGCAGAAAATTGAGGCATTGCAGCGGGAAGTGGCGGCGTTAAAGTTTGGTGATAGAAAAGACCGATGTTTTGAATGCAGTAAGCCGGGACAATGGAGGAGAAACTGACCAGAAGGGCGAAAAATAAATAGTTTCAGACGGTACAATACGTATTATACGAGATTTAGTGGGGATTATTGAGAAAGGGGCTGTGTATTCGAAATTGCGAGTAAGTGACTGAGAAGTAGTATGCTTAGTAGATACAGGAGCGGCCGTGTCGTTAATAGATAAGAATTTATGTAAGAGTGTTAGTCCGTGTTCATTGACAGTACAAACAGTAGGCGGGCATGTGTTGCGTATAACGGGTAGATCGAACTGTGCGGTCATTGTTGACGGCTGCGAGGTGATGTTTCCTTTCATTGTTGTACCCGAACTACAGCGAACGATATTAGGAGCGGATTTTCTGCGTGAGACTGGTGCAATAATCGACACGTAAGCGAACGTGTCGGTTATTGCGACAAGGTGAATCATGAAATTCCATTAAGTGATCCGAAAGTAGGGGCATTTACAACGCGAAGAATGCCATGTCATCTGGAAGGCGAAGTGGAGCGACAAGTGCAAGAGATGTTAAAAGACGATATTATTGAGGAAGCTGATAGCCCGTACAACTCTCCAGTGCTGTTAGTAAAGAAAGTGAATGGGAAGTATAGATTCTGTGTTGATTTTCGACAGTTAAACAGTATGACAGAGTTAAGACCGTGTGCCACGCCAACAGTGGTAGAAACTTTAAATCGCCTGCAAGGCGCGAATGTGTTTTCGGTTTTCGATCTTCGCTCAGGACACTAGCAGATACCGATAAAACCAGGTGATAGAGATGAGACGGCATTCATCGTGGGCCAGACACAATATCGATTCAAACGCGTGCCGTCTGGACTAGCAGGTGCACCGTTTACGTTCAGAAGACTGATGGCGCTATTACTTAAGAACTTGAAAAACGTGGAGGTGTATGGTGATGATCTCGTCATATACAGCCAAGGCAAAAACGATCATGTGAACCATGTAGAAGCCGTGCTTCGACGCATCGAAGAGTTTGGACTGCGCATCAACAAAACCAAGTCCCAGATAGCCAAAAAGAATGTTACTCTGTTGGGACTTAAAGTGGGAAATGGTGAGATTAAACCACTACCGGAGTAAATTTTGACAATTTAAACGATTCCAGCCCGAATTGAAAGAGAAAATTGAGGCAATTCTTGGGTAGAGCGGCTTTTTATAGTCGATTCGTGAAGAACTTCAGTGAGATAGCGGCCCCTCTGTACAGGCTACTAGGTGAGCCGAAGTTTGTTTGGTCGGAGGAATCGCAGAGGACATTCGACAGAACTAAACACCTGTTCGACCACCAACAAATGACGCTAAAACTACCTGTACCTGGAAGACAGTTTACAGTGTGCACAGACGCCAGTGACTACGCCATAGGTGCGGTCCTAAGACAGGGTGAGGGAATCGTTGAGTATGCCAGTCGGGTTTTGACACTCACAGAGAGAAAGTATTCAACGATAGAGAAAGAATGTTTAGCAATGGTATGGGCAGTCGACAAATGGAGACCTTATTTACTCGGCCGGCGGTTCCACATCGAAACTGATCATAAGCCGCTACAATTTTCGAAGACAGCGAGAGGCCCACGGGGGAAGTTGTCACGGTGGATGTTGAGTCTTCAGGAGTACGATTTTACGATCTCACACGTTCCTGGAGGGGAGAATGTCTTGGCAGATTTGTTATCGAGACCAGAAGATGAGTCTGAGTTGCCCGAAGTCGCGTACGGAGTGCATGCTGTAGAACAAGACCCACTAAAACTTGCACGCAGGCAAAGGTTGGACGATACGCTGAATACAGTAATACAGGTGATCACCAACGGGATAGAAGTAGATCAAGCTACAGCGAGTAAAGAGCTAACCACACTACTCAGACAGAGAGATCGACTAAGAGTGAATGCCTACGGGACTCTGACCTGGCGAGAGAACGACGGAAGCTGGCTGGCTGTCATACCTCAGTCGTCGCGCCACGGCATGATAGAAGAATGTCACCAGCTAGCACATATAGGCGTGGCCAGAACAACCGACCTCCTAAGACAAAGCATGTACTGGTCAGGTATGAGAGAAGACGTAGCAAGATACGTACTTGGATGTCCACGGTGCTAGCTAATGAAAGGCGACCGGTGCATACGACCACCGCTTCAGTCGATTCCAGTTACCGCGATAGGTGGCTTGTGGTCCGTAGGTGTCATGGGTCCATTTCCTCAGGCATCCAGTGGTAATCAGTACCTCTTGATGATGACGGAACACGCGACGCGATGGGTAGACACCGTAGCGATCCCAGACCAGCGTGCAAAGACCGTGACAGACGCAGTCGTTAGACAAATCGTTGCAGACCACGGCGTACCAAAGACAATACTGACAGACCGAGGACCCTGTTTCGAGGGTGAACAATTTACTTCCCGTTTGCAACAGCTGGGCATCAAGAGGATCAGAACGACTCCATATCATCCACAAACGAATGGCCTAACGGTTAGAAACAACCGTACACTGAAGGAGTGGCTGGCCTCGAAGGGCGGTAACTGGGAAACGGAGCTTCCACAGATTTTACTAACACATCGGGCTACCACTCAGGAAACAACGAAGAAGTCACCCTTTAGACTGATGTATGGTAGAAAACCACGATTACCGATACACAATGAGACCTGGCCTCTTCACCAAAAGTGGAGTACGACGAAATTGAAAGCAGAGCGGAAAGACTAGGTCAAAAATAATGTCAATGGAGTTGAAGATTGAACGATCAATTCTTGGTTGTTTGCTCAAAATCAACTTCCCCAATTTTCGCGGAGGCATCAATACGACAGTCATCGTCTCATCGGTCGCTGTTCAGAAAGAAGAGTGAAACATCGTCAGAAACCTTAGTTGCTTAGTTCGTTTATTCCTTTTATATGTTGGTGTAACAATAAAGAAATAACAAGCGGCAGATCGGTGTTTTGGTTTTTGCGTCCGTTATTACTAAGCGTTTCTGAAACTCAAAGGAACAGCGTGGGCCCGAGCGTAGCGAGAGCTGGGCATTAACGGTTTATGAGACGTAGCTGACAGTTTCTGACGATAGAAACAGATCTGGCGGATTGAAACAGTTGGTGAAAGTTTGGATAGTTGCCATTCATTTTTCCTGGTGCCGGTCAAGTCCTCTTTGAACAAGCAATATCTGGAACTTTTTGGAATTGGGTCAAGTTCAACAATGCCTGGGTCAAAGAAGGGACAGAGTGTCTTGGATACAAACAGGAAAGTAAGTCATGGTGACTTGTCTGTTAATTGTAACGATGTGTCTGATGTTAAGCATGACATGGTTGATGTTACTGTTTCGCCGTTCAGGGATAATAGGAACATCAAACTCCCTAGATTTGAACCACGGTGTTTTGATGGAAACCCGGCCGATTATTTACAATTTGTAAAGGAGTTTGAGATCATGTTGAGTGGTATTTTATTAAATGATGAATTGAAGTTAATGTATTTGATGAGATATTGCACTGGAGATGCTGCAAGAGCTATACAGTGCTGTAAGTTTATGAAGCCAAAAGAGGGCTACGATGAGGCTATGAGCATATTACGTCAAAGGTTTGGAAGACCTTCGATGATTGCAGGGAAATTATTCGAGGCTGTTAAGGGTAATGGTGGTCAATTACAGGATGACTCCCAGGCACTCACTGAGTTTTTGGATAATTTGCTAATTTACAAGAATGGAATGATTTCGATGAATCGCGTGAGTGACCTCAACTCGAGTTTTATACTAGAAGTAATAGCAAGACGTCTACCTACTCGACTGCAAAGGAAGTGGGTGAAGATAAGCTCCCGTATGGAGGATGAGGGTATCGAGCCAAAGTTTGATGATATCCTGAAACTGGTAAATACTAGTGTCAATCAATCTATGAGCAAGTTCGCCAGTCTATTAGATCTCACCCCTAGAATAGAGCAGTCTGAGATCAAAATGCAATCATTGATGACGAGTAGGCCTCAGAGAGGTGGATATCGAGAAGACTCCATGATGTCTAGTAATGCATATAGACCTAGTGAGTGTAACAGGTTTCGTAGTACATCCTCAACAGATAAGTTACAAGATGCAAGACAAACACGGCTTTGTTTTACACGTGTGCAAGAGGTGCATACAGAAGTGAACTGTGAACCAGTGAGCAAGTTCAGTGATAAGCTAAATGTAAACTCCAGGTCTGACTCCGAATTGTGTGACGATAACGTTGTTGTGAAGAAGTCTGTAGTTGCAACTGGTAAGCCGTTGTTGAATAAAGTGTCACAGAATAGAGTTGCTGCTTCAGAGTGCAGTTCTGACCCTACAAGTTTACAAGGTATTACTAGTCAGAGTGAAGTTATAAAACCTTTAATGATTTGTGAGGAGGAACCAAAATTGTCTACTTCTGTTATTAAAGAGTTTGAAAATGATGAAGTTGACGGTAAAGTGAATATTTGTGATAATGATCATGATACTTCACAGTTGTCTTTGGTTGATCATGATGAGATGAGGGATATGCCTACTACTGCTAAGTTAAATAAAGGTTCTGTACAACTACAACGTGAAGTAGAATTGAACGCAGATGCAGTTCCAGAAGGTGTGCATACTTGTGAGACAGTCAGTGTAATTGATCAGCGTGTAGCCCACCTATCATCAGATGATAGTGCTAAACCCGAACTAGTAGTGAAAGACAGCAGTGGTGGTAATCTTGCAGTTGGACAACTATCTGAGAGCCGAACAAGAACAGCTTCTGATCCACCACTAAGTTCATCACCTTGTGTCACTCAGTCATCGTTGGTGCTCTCATCCACAATGAAACAGACGCCCATCAACTCAAGTATCTTGTGCAATGACTATGGTAGTATCAGTTCGTTTGAAAGGACGAATATCAATGGTCAGTTTAGTGTGGATAAGCCAAGTGTAAAGGAGAGAGTTATTGTTAAATTGACTTGCACGAATAAAGGCATTTCTAGTTTCAAGTTACTATTTGAATGTTATTATCTTTGGTGTAAATTACTCTGTTTCTATACTTGGTTGATGAGATATGTCGTGTGTTTGTTGGTCATCTATATTCTACGATACAATGACATGGGCGTGTTGCCGTTCAGATTTGAGGATATAGCTGATAGAAGGAAGTTAGCAAATGAACTCTGCGACGATTTTCCAACCTAGGGCGTCAACCTGAGAAGGGTTGTAGGCGTACTGCTGTAAGTCCTACAGTTCTTCAAAGGGTAGCGCATCAATGAGCAGTCCAATGTGCTTGGTGTGTGATTTTGTACATATGTTCATATTGTATATACTGAATTGATATCATCTGTCATCTAGCTGTTGGTAATTCTGTTTGTGTCCGGACGACTTCCACTTGGATCATCAACCTGAGAAGGAATGTAGGCGTACTGCTGTAAGTCCTACGGTTCTTCAAGGGTAGTTTGTCGTGTCAGAATCCACAACATTTGATGTAGTGATTGTACATATGTTTGTGTTAAATAATTGTGTGAGTTCCAATTGATGTAATTGTTGGTTAATCTTGTTTGTGTCCGGACATTCCACAAATTACAATCGTCAACCTGTGAAGGGTTGTAGGCGTACTGGTGTAAGTCCTGCAATTCTTCAAAGGAATTCCACCAAGAGATGATCGGCGAGGTTGTTTGTACTATTTGTATATACGTGTGGTGTGTCATATCAATTGGTGTATTTTGGATTCATTGTGTTTACTTGTTGTTTTCGTGCCTTGTTGTTATTGCGTAATTTTGTTAAAATTTTCGTCGTGATTATTTCTGAAGTTGTTTCGAGTCTTCTACATCCATGAATGAATTGATTGATGTTAAGGACAGCAGATGGGTCGTATACGCCGGGGAGGCTAGGCTATTGCTGAGAATGAAATGCACACGGAGATAATTGTTAGCTGCGGTCCGACACGCCGGGGAGAAAGAGTGTAAACGACTGAGGCTCGCATGCGTCACCGCTACTAGAACTGAGGCAGAATGAGTGACAAGCGATTTCAATGGTAATTGGTAGTGAGTAATTAAGAGGATGTGCGTAGAGTATCATGAGGTCCTGCCATGGTCACTTTGCATTCTGCGAGAGTCATTCTAGCAAGTGGCGATTGTGTTGCAAGATGTCAAGAGGAGGTCTCTGTCTGGACGCGCAGGTTGTCATTGATGTGTAAGATTGTGCTGTGGGTATGCTTGTGGTGTGTTGGCTTTTCTGTTTGTTTTCCATTTCAGCTCTGTCCGTGTGACCCAGGTTCTCGCAATGGCATCCAATTCAACGTGCATTGGTCGTGAAGGAAAAAAGGGATGAATCCCTTTTCAGAAAGAAGAGTGAAACATCGTCAGAAACCTTAGTTGCTTAGTTCGTTTATTCCTTTTATATGTTGGTGTAACAATAAAGAAATAACAAGCGGCAGATCGGTGTTTTGGTTTTTGCGTCCGTTATTACTAAGCGTTTCTGAAACTCAAAGGAACAGCGTGGGCCCGAGCGTAGCGAGAGCTGGGCATTAACGGTTTATGAAACGTAGCTGACAAATGTAATACGGAAGCAGCGGAGGGATGTCGCGAAGTCTCAGATGAAAGAAGGGACACAGTGCATTACCTTTGCAGTCGGGGACCAAGTGAAGTGTAGAGACAGGAGATATACAGTTGGAGGCGGGCCAGGTTCACGGAAACTCCTTCAAAAGTGGGAAGGACCATACACAATCACAAAAAGACGGGGTCAAGTATATACCATCCGTAGAGGTGACAAACAGAAACGAGTTGATGCCAGTCAGCTCCAATGATGGGTACAGTGGGACAAGCCAACCAGTAACAATCCTCAACTAGAGGATGTAGCACCCAGAAGGTCGGAACATCTGCGTACGAAGCTATATGACGGGGGGACGAGCGTGGTTAGAGCAGGCTGCTAGCCAATTGGTAGACATTAATCTAGGCTGATTCAACAACCAATCACAGCAGACTTAAACGGGCAAATATGATTCGCAGATAAATGGCTCTACTTTCCGAGAAATATCGTAAACAACCAATCAGAAGACTGCCTTTTCTGCTTGCATAAGCCTTGTTAATGTACATAAAATATATATATACGTGTTGATTTTCGTAATAAAACGATCTGTTGCCTGGCCCTTGTCTTCCGTTGTTACAGAAGGCATGGATATTCATGAGACCATCAGTGTAAATGATCAGCGTGTAGCACACCTATCAACAGATGTTAATGCTGAAGTGGAGCTAGTCATTAAAAATAGCAGTGGTGGTGACTTTGCAGTTAGACAAACTTCTAAGGGTCGAACAACAACAGCTTCCGATGCACCGCTAAGTTCATCAACTTGTGTCACTCAGTCATCGTTGGTGTTGTAATCCACAATGAAATGGACATCCACGAACTCAAGTGTCTTGTGCTGTGACTATGCTAGTATCAATACATTTGAAAAGACGAAAGATATCGGTCAGTTTTGTGAGGATAGGCCAAGTGTGTACAAGAGGGTAATTGTTAAATTGACTTGCATGAATAAGGGCATTTCTAGTTTCAAGTTCCTATTTGAATGTCATTATCTTTGGTGCAAATTACTCTGTGCCTTCGCTTGTTTGGTCAGATACGTCGTATGGAGGATTTAATCATGAGCTGACATCAGTTAGAGAACCACTGGAAAACCTGGGGTTCTAGTGGGAAGCCGTGACCAGTAGGGTACAGCAGGTCGAAGATGAGGCAGTAACTCCCCGAAGGAGACATTGCGAAATGGTCGCGCTATGTCGTGAATTGGCAGAAGTTAGAATTCAAGGACCATTGGATCGGGTCCCAATGGCTTGATGGTATACGAGCTCGCCTTGTAACCAGAAGGTCCTGGGTTCGAATCCCGGTGGTTGCGTACTGCTGAGGAGTCCCAAACTAGGACGAAACAGCTGTCCAGTACTCCCAGGTTTTCCAGTGGTTCTCTAACTGATGTCAGCTTATGGTGAAATCCTCCATGCAATCAAACAAAATCCCTACAAAAAACCAATACTTGAAGATACGTCGTATGTTTGTTAGTCATCTAAATTCCACGATACAATGACTGAGGGTGTCACCGTTCGGATTTGGGGATATAGATGATAAAAGGAGGTCATCAAATGAACTCTGTGACGAATTTCCAACCTAAGGCGTCAACCTGAGGAGGGTTGTAGGCGTACTTCTGTAAGTCCTACAATTCTTCAAGGGTAGTACGTCAAAGCAAAATCCACAACATTTGATGCATTGACTGTACATATGTTTGTGTTGAGTAGTTGAGTGGGTTCCAATTATTGTAATTTTTGGCTAATATTGTTCGTGTCCGGACATTCTTCAACCTACAATTGTCAACCTGAGAAGGGCTGCAGGCGAACTGGAGTAAGTCCTGCGATTCTTCAAAGGAATTACATCGAGACATGATCTGAGAGGTTATGTGCACTGTTTGTATATATGTGTGGTGTGTCATTTCAATTGATGTTTTTTGGATTCACTGGGTTTACTTGTTGTTTCCGTATCTTGTTGTCATTGCATAACCTTCTCAAAATTTTCGTCGTGCTTACTTCTGAAGTTGTTTCGAGTCTTCTACATCCAAGAATGAATTGATTGATGTTAAGGACAGCAGATGGAGCGTATACGCTGGGAAGGCTAGTGCTGATAATGACACGTACATGGAGATAATGATTAGCTGTGGAATCAATGATAGAGAATGAATGTTTCTATTTAGGCTGTGGTGCCACAGGCCGGGGAGCGAGAGTGTAGACGACTGAGGCCAGCATACGTCACCGTTACTAGAACTGAGGCAGAATGTGTGACAAGCGATCGCAGTGGTAATTGATAGTGAATAGATAAGAGGATGTGTGAAGAGTATCATGAGGTGCTGCTACTGTCACGTTGCTTTCCGCGAGATTCATTCTAGCAATTCGCGATTGTGTTGCAAGATGTCAAGTGGATGCTTTAGACTGGAACGCGTAGGTCGTTGTCGATGAGTTTGATTATGCTGTGGGTATGCCTGTGGTGTGCTGGGCTTTTTTGTCTTGCTTTTCCATTTTACCCTTGTCACGTTTGGCCCAGGTTTCCGTGTTGGCAGTTCATTTCGAGGTTATCATCGCTATGGAAAAAGGGATGAACCTTTTTGTCCTGGGGATTCTTGATGGACGCGATCATTGAACGTTTGTTTTGGAAGTGGTAACCATCTTTATATAACTCGAAGACGCGAAATGTTCGACGATGTACAAGTTCGACGAAGGCGATCAAAAACGAAGAAAAGTACATAATAAATCCGTATAAAACATTTGTCTGTAGACTTGTAGTGTTCTCCACTTTAACTGCCAAACGATATAACTTCATTCGTTAGTGGTACGTTCGAAATTTGTGATATTTTTGCACGTGTTTGCTCTGAAATTCATTTACTGCTTATTTTCATATAATCCTTCGAATTATTGTCCAAATCTCTAAAAAACGTGTCCGTAGAAACTCAGTTGTTTTAGATAGTGGCTCAAATTCAGTTATAACTGCATTACCGCCCGGTAATACAGTATCAACTACTAGCTCCCAAAATGGTTTGAGTGCAGATCTCACTCCTGTGATACAGGTGAAAGATGTTCTGTTAGAGAAATCTGAGTTCTGTAAATTAAACCTCCTTGTGAAAGATATGCAGAGGCAAGTAAGTAAACTTCAGGAAAAATTAGGTCAGTTTGATGGTATGTCACCGCCAATCTCAAATACCACGCAGAGCCACTCTGATATTGGCCAGGTTAAGTCTTTACTGGATGTAACTCAAAATAAGCTTTTGAATTTAGACCCAACAGCCTGTCTGTTAAAACAACATCCTCAAATATCTCCAGACAACCTAAATAAAGCTGAAAATCTGATTGACTGCTTGGCTACGGAGGTGATGAAGCGTATAAACTCTTCTCACCAGGCTATAGTTTACTACGTCCCAGATTCTCTGCCCCTGAAAACTGTAAGACACAAAATCCTGATTTGTTGCGGCATGGCTAGTGTTCCATGTGGATGCAAACGACTTCGTAAAAAGTCTAACCAGACTAATTGTCCCATCATTTTTAAATTCAGTAATTCCCTTGATGCTAGTGAGTTTACTAAATGTCAGGATCACTTAAGACTGAACAGCAGTTATAAGTCTATAACCGTAGCTCAGGATAAAACGCCGCGTCATCGTAGAATAATGCGTAGTAATAAGCTGGTCACCTCCTCTAGCTTTGATTTACCAAATAAGGATCGTGCACAGCAACAGACACCTAGTGCTGAAACTAGCATTCAGCAAACTACACAACAACCACACCTGCCAATGGAACTAGGAACTGATTTAGATACCAGTACCCCTGTAAACAAAGCCTCATCGAAAGATGTTAAAATGACTAGAACTTCTGCAAGTTGTTCTAAGAAATCTCCCCCAAACGTAGTAACCTCACCACGATGAACAAATTTCGCAGGGTTGAAACTGATGATGGGGAAGAATACTTTGTATTCAATAAGCCTGCTGAGAGTAAGAATGCCAACAAACCATCACTTGTTACGAAAAACTCCTCTCGAAAAATAAGTATATCTGGAGGTGTTCCGCATGCTCCACCTTATAGAAAGTCAGGCTCCAAGACTCCTAAAGTCTTGCAGCCAAAGCACCTTCCTTCACAATTCCCTTTAAGTTATAAAAACAACCCGAAGGTGTATACTGGTATGACAAATAGCAGTTGGATGGGTAGACCTTTTGATGCTATGCCTCTTAACCGTCAACCTAGGCCCAACCTGTACTACCCTTATATCCAGGAACACATGGTAAATGTTCCAGGTGTCCCGAATCACTGGTACGACCCATGGCACCTAGGACCACCTCATTGCACTCCAACCCCGATGTACAGACACCCAGTCCGACCTCCCTTTCATTCATAAATTCTTGCGGTGCTGACGCACAAATAGATTTAGGTTATGGTGACATTTTAAGCCAGTTTGTAGTATCCCGTGACTTATTCACGATATTGCTAATTAATGCACGCTCCTTAATCAATAAGATATCTGAACTAAGGACATTATTATTAGTCGCCAAGCCTACTGTAGCTCTGATTACTGAGTCATGGTGCTCATCCTCAGTACTTGATGTGCATATAGGTATCGATGATTACACTGTACACCGTGCAAACAGAGATTGCAAGCGTGGTGGAGGATGTCTCATATATATACATAACTCATTTGTAGTCAGTAAGGTGGAAGATGAAACAATGAATAATGTACCTGACTCACTCTGGGTTGTCATACATGGAGATAAGTACAAACTGAATCTTGTTCTTCATTTAAATCCAAATTTTGTAATAATTAAATAAATAAATAAGTAAATAAATAAATTTATTCTCATGATGCACTACATGAGGGGCGCCAGTTTACAGGCATCATCAAATTGTTACAGAAATAGGACCATATTATTCAGTCACAATTTACAGTCGATAGCAAAATATGTTTAACATGTACACTGGAGATTATACATACACTTGATAAATGTTAATCCCAATAGTATAAAACATCCTTTTCACTTATGTACAATCGTTTCTGCGCATAGTTGGAAAAATCCGCTAGATTGTCAGTGAGTGCAACACATCAGGAAATACAGAAGTATTGTCTTCGCATTAACAAGAAAACCAGGTCTTTGGTGGATGGGTTATAAGTTCCTGGGAAAAAAAATAAAGCTTGAAGTCAGTTTTCATACATAATTTTGTTGTGTACAGAATCCTTGGATTATAGTTCATTGATGTGTTATTTTGAAATCAGTGATATGTTTATCTCATTTGATCTGCAATGTCATTGTTGGGAGTAAAATACATAAGCTTTGGACGCATTAATTAATGGATTTCTACTGCTTGTGGGTATTTACTCATGAGGAGGGTTTTTGAATTTTAGTTGTTCCGACAGGAGTTGTGGATATTAACTGCTCAGCAACATTACGGATATAAGTTCATCACATTATCTTAGGAAAGTTGAGTTGTGGTTGGTGAGGTATATAAGATGCCCGACGAGGGTACATCTGTCCATGTGATGTTGTGGTGAGTTATATCTTTTTCATGTTGTCGGTTTATGTCCGTTTTATTCCACTTGTTGTGTTGGGTAGAAGTTTTACAAACGAAACTTCTTGTCTGTTTGAGGGTAAGTATCTTAATCGTTAATGTTTTATCTAAAATTATAAATATAGGCAAAAAACAACAGGTGTAGTATTTAAGCTTATACATTAAATGGACCTATAATTTCGGAGGCTCTCAGATAGGAACTAGGACTACTATCGTTTGCAAACTCTTGCAGTTTGTCGTTAAGCACTTTTTTGAATGAGGCCAATGTACCTGCTTGACGCATTTCCATTGGTAGTTTATTCCATATCTGTGCATACCTAATCAAGTAAAACTTTTGCCTGGTAGCTGTTTTACATTGTTTGATAGCTACTGTACTCTTAGTGTGTCTTAGTTTGTAGCCACTGTCATCTGAAAGTCGAATGCCATTAGTAGAGGTAAAAACTAAGTGGTTTAGAAGCTTATAGTAAAGTGTTAAGTTTAGTCTCAGGCGTCTTAGCCATAGTGTTTCTAATCCTAGGGTGTCACATCTAGTGGAGTAGTTCGCACCATTTTCGGCTCCGAGTAATTTTGACGTGAAGTACCTCTGCACTCCCTCGACTTTCAATTTGTCCTCTATGCGTATACTACTATACATGAATGAACAGTAATCAAATAAAGGACGCACACAAACCTTGTACAACAGAATTCTGGACTCATTTCTGTAAAAGTTCCTGAGTAGAAAGCCGATAAGTCTGCGTGACTTTGACACTTGTTTGGAGATATGTTCAGAAAATGATAAGTCATGTGAGTATTTCAGTCCCAGGTCTAATACAGATTGAAGTCGTAAGAGTGCATGGCCTTGAATTGTCAGGTCAAGTTCTAAATTGTTGCAACCTATGCAGAGCCAGCCACATTTGTCGACATTAAACTGGAGTTGCCAGGTGTCACACCATCTATCCATTTTTTCTAATTCTTGCTGTATGGCGTTTACTGTTATTCCGAGATCTGTGTTCTTGCATTTATAGGTCACTTTTAAGTCATCTGCATATAGTATTGGTTTACCAACACTAAAGCATTGACATATACTGTTTATACATATTATGAATAGGAGTGGGCCTAATACACTTCCCTGGATTACACCACTACTTACAGGTTTAGACCTTGAGTTTATCGAGCCAACTTTTGTTATCTGATTCCTGTCACAGAGAAATGATTTTATCCAGCTCAGGAGGGGGTCACATATCCCTAGTGAGCATAACCTGCTGACTAGCAGATTATGGGGGACTCTATCGAAGGCTTTTGTTATATCGAAATATAGCACAATTACTAGTTCTCTGTTGTCCTCGCTTCGTGTAACTTCGTTGAAAAAGTCTATGTGACAGGTCGCACATAATCTCTTTTTGAGGAATCCGTGTTGTGATGGGTTGATAAGTTCATGTTCTAGTAAGTTGTCTGACACTTGGTCTTTAACCACTTTCTCCATTATTCGTGATATTACCGGTGTTATATTAATAGGTCTATAGTTGCATGCACTGGTTTTGGCCCCTGCTTTGTGCTTAGGTAGTATGTATGTGGTTTTCCACACTTCAGGATAAGTTCCAGTTTCCAGTGACAGAGTAAATATTCTAAGTAACAAGACTACCATTTCCGTGCTACCATTTTTGTATATGACAGATGGTATGTCGTCTGTTCCAGTACTGCCGTTTGACTTCAACGTCTTAATCGCTGAGTCTATATTTTGTATATTAAAATCTATTTCTCCTAATTTGTGGTTGCTTTTGCAGGTCATTTGGAAATTCGGGGTCGGGTGCACTCTGGTGTCATTGCAAAACCACTCACTGAGGAGTTCACTTATAACCTGGGGATCGTTGTATATTACACCCCTATGTTCCAAGATGCTTACATTATTATCTTTACTGCTTTTTAGACGTTTTTGCAATATCCTACAAAGTTCCTGAGTTTTGGTGTTACCCATTAGCGCTTAATTTTCCTCATGTTGTGACTTCATTTTGTGTTTCTCTTCAAGCAGTTTAAGAGTTTCATGTATAAACTTTTGTGGTGCTGATGCACAAATAGATTTAGGTTATGGTAACATTTTAAGCCAGTTTTTAGTATCCCGTGACTTATTCACGATATTGCTAATTAATGCACGTTCCTTAATCAATAAGATATCTGAACTAAGGACATTATTATTAGTCGCCAAGCTTACTGTAGCTCTGATTACCGAATCATGGTGCTCATCCTCTGTACCTGATGTGCATGTAGGCATCGATGATTACACTGTACACCGTGGAAACAGAGACTGCAAGCGTGGTGGAGGATGTCTCATATATATATATATATATATATATATATATATATACATAGCTCATTTGTAGTCAGTAAGGTGGAAGATGAAATAATGAATAATGTGTTTATCGATCACCAAGCGCAACAAGAGAAACTGATGCGTTATTAGCTAAATCGTTTGCACACGCCTCCTTGTTTAGTGCTAATTACAAAATAATTGCAGGGGACTTCAATCTTCCAGAAGTCAATTGGCTAACTAGTTCCGGCCCCCAACGCTTCGACGAATTACTTGCCACTATCGACTGTTATGGATGGCAACAACACGTCCAGACACCTACTCGTGGTGACAACATGTTGGACCTTGTTTTTTGTCATGACACAATCCCAGTATCCACCTGTGTTGGTAATAGATTTTCCAGTAGTGACCATAGAATGGTACTCTGCTCTCTGCCTTTCTCACCACTAAATACAGGAAACAAACAAGATTCAGGAAGCACAATATGTCGTAGTTACAAATATACAGACTGGGGATTAGTCCAAGAACTTATTCGACTCTGTCAATGGGATGACTATTTTACCACTGACTCCCTGGAGGCCTTAGTAACCCTGTTTTACAGGAATGTTACCCTTTGTCTAGATACAGTTGCTCCAAAGAAAATAGTGAAATTAAGTAGACACCGAACTGAATATATTCCAAGGGCACACCGTAATAAGTTAAGGAAGCTGAAGAAACAGTACTATTCCACTAAGGACATATCACTATTGCTCTCAATCCACGAGTCTCTTGAATCTATCAAGCGCCTACGCTCTCAAAAGGACCTCGACGAAGAGTTAACGGCACTTGAAAGTACCTCCAAAGTTTATAACTTAACGGCACTTCTTAAAAAACGAATGCAGTCGGCGAGGGAAATCCCATACTTACTTCACGACAAAGTAATCTACAATGAACCTGCCACTATCTGTGAACTTTCAGTGATTGGTTTGCAAACTTTAGTTTAGAAACACATATGCCTGGTGAAACCGCCCCCTTACTATCTCTTCCCTTGAAAGCATTGTGTTCACTAATCAATTAATAGTACAAGCAATTAAAAGCCTTAAACCTTCCACTAGTACGGGACCGGATGGCCTCGCTTCGATAATTTTCAAAAACAGTGGGTGTGATATACCCTGTTACTTCTTAAATTCTTCTCAATATCTATGGACACTGGCACTTACCCTAGTGAGTGGAAAACTAGCTTCATAATTCCACATTACAAATCTGGTGATAGGGCAAACGTCCGCAATTACAGACCCATAAATATAACCCCAGTTATCTCACGAATCATGGAGAAAGTTGTAAAAGATCAATTGTCAGACTACCTAATTAGGGAAGATCTTGTTACAAGGTCTCAACACGGATTTCTCAAAAATAGATCCTGCGTTACTTGCCACTTCGACTTTTTCAACTGCATCACTAGTAGTCGCGAAGCACGTAAGCTAGTCGTTGTTCTCTACTTCGATATATCTAGGGCATTTGACATGGTATCTCACAGTATTCTCTTTGAGAAGCTGTACTCTTGTGGAATTCGCAACCCATTACTGAACTGGTTAAAATCATTTCTAAGCAACAGGGTACAAATAACCAAAGTTGGATCTGTATTGTCTCATCCTAGGCAGATCTCAAGTGGGGTCGTGCAAGGTAGTGTCCTAGGTCCACTTTTATTCACAGTCTACATTAACAGCATTTGCAAGTGCTTCACCTTAGGCAAACCATTCCTATATGCTGACGACCTCAAAGTCGTCTACTCCTGCTACACTCATGAATTAAGCGATATGGTTACTAAAATACATCTTGAACTAAGTAGCCTTGCAACGTGGTGTGCTGAATCCTGTCTAAACTTTAACATTGACAAATGCGGCTGGATTTGTATCGGCAACAGTAACTTGATCTAACTCTTGAAATAAATGGGCGAAAACTAGCTAAGCTCAACTCAGTCGTAGATCTCGGTATTAGATACTCTAGTAACCTAACGTTCGCTGAACAGACTGATTATGCCAGACGTAAAACACGAAGGCTGATAGGATGCATAACACGCAATTTCTTTTGTTGTGAAACTAGGGTTTTATTATACAAAGTATGTGTCCGACCTATCTTAGAATACTGCCCGTTTATTCTTAGCGGACTAAGACAAAATGACAAGCTTAAATTAGAGGGAGTGCAACGGCAGTTTACCTCAAGAACTCTTGGTTTAGAAAGTGGTCTGGAATACCATGAGCGATGCGAAAGACTAAGATTAGAACCCCTCTGGAAAAGACGCCTTAAGCTAAACCTTATCTTTTACTACAAGCTAACTAATCTTCTCTTGCATTCCTCCGAGCCAATAACTAAACCTACTACTGTCATCAGTTACAATCTTAGAAATCATCACAACCTAGCTGCTATGAGCACTGTCAGACTTACGTGCGGTACAACTTCTTCTTAAATAAGTTTTCAGTCATTTGGAATAGACTACCAGCTAATGTGCGCGATGCAAACACACTTCCAGTGTTCATCTCCTCAGTCACCAGACTGCTCAAAGATGACAATGCACTTTACGTTTGACTCTTACACCTTCTTTTTCACCCTACATAGATATTTTAAGTTCTTTAAACGTGTAGTTACAACAAACTACAATTATAAATTTTAATATTATTGGAACTAGATGATAAACATTTCTACACAGGACAGTAATATTAGTTCACACATAATATAAAAGTTAGCATAACGGGACTAGTTAGTTAGTGAACAAAAATAAGCAAAGTTACTAGACAGAATATATATGTATATATTTATTAATCACTCCTTAAGGACTCCTCTTGCTTTCTTTTGCGTTGCTGTTGTTTGTCTTCTTTTTTCTCTCACCATTTTAGCTTCCATTTGACTTTTTGAATGAGAATGAACATTTACAGTGGCAAATAATCTGCAAACATTATTGGTCCCATATCTTACAATTCCTTCCTGAATTACGTTTTACCTTCCCTAACGACTCAACCTCGATTACAGTTGTGGAATATACTCTTATACCAATGGAAAAGTAGTAATTTATAATACAACGTCACGATTCTTTCTATTCTTGGAAACACCCATGTATAAAAATATATACTATCATTAATATTATTCTATACTGAGTACAATTCACTTGTGATGTTACGATGCAAACGCTGACAAAACTACACAAGTGTATCACTTATTTTTAGATTTTAGATAAAACATTAACGATTAAGATACTTACCCTCAAACAGACAAGAAGTTTCGTTTGTAAAACTTCTACCCAACACAACAAGTGGAATAAAACGGACATAAACCGACAACATGAAAAAGATATAACTCACCACAACATCACATGGATAGATGTACCCTCGTCGGGCATCTTATATACCTCACCAACCACAACTCAACTTTCCTAAGATAATGTGATGAACTTATATCCGTAATGTTGCTGAGCAGTTAATATCCACAACTCCTGTCGGAACAACTAAAATTCAAAAACCCTCCTCATGAGTAAATACCCACAAGCAGTAGAAATCCATTAATTAATGCGTCCAAAGCTTATGTATTTTGCTCCCAACAATGACATTGCAGATCAAATGAGATAAACATATCACTGATTTCAAAATAACACATCAATGAACTATAATCCAAGGATTCTGTACACAACAAAATTATGTATGAAAACTGACTTCAAGCTTTATTTTTTTTCCCAGGAACTTATAATCCATCCACCAAAGACCCGGTTTTCTTGTTAATGCGAAGACAATACTTCTGTATTTCCTGATGTGTTGCACTCACTGACAATCTAGCGGATTTTTCTAACTATGCACAGAAACGATTGTACATAAGTGAAAAGGATGTTTTATACTATTGGGATTAACATTTATCAAGTGTATGTATAATCTCCAGTGTACATGTTAAACATATTTTGCTATCGACTGTAAATTGTGACTGAATAATATGGTCCTATTTCTGTAACAATTTGATGATGCCTGTAAACTGGCGCCCCTCATGTAGTGCATCATGAGAATAAATTTATTTATTTACTTATTTATTTATTTAATTATTACAAAATTTGGATTTAAATGAAGAACAAGATTCAGTTTTGTACACACCTAAGTTATATTGGGGAATTACTTTGAGCTTTATTTTTTCCCAATTATTTGTAATCCATCCAAAACATACTTGGGTATTTCGTTACTGAGAAGACAATATTTCTATATTTCTTGATGTGCTCCACTGAATGACTAGTTATCATTTTGATCCCAGAAACCAAAGACGAAAACGTCAGCAACCATGTAATTTAACTATAAACCAAATTTATGTAATTTATTTAATGCTCATCCATGCTTGTTATTTACCATATTGATGATGCCTGTAAACTGGCGTCCCTCATGTGCAAAATGAGAATATATTATTATAATACTGGTGCTTTGGAGTTAAGGTCGAAGCAAGTACATAGTATTTATCGATGCGGAGCGTCCTCGACTGACCTTAGTGCGAAATTGCCTTTCAGCTAGGTAGTCCTTCAACCATGACAGAAGCGGCTTACCTACACCCCCCTGACTTATTTTGTGTGGGAGAAGATCATGGTGAACGGTGTCAAATGCCTTCTCGAAGTCTAGGAAGACAATATGGACTGGAACATTTACATCCCATTCGTGTCAAGCTAATAGTGGGTTTGTTACACAGGATCTGCCTTTCCTGAAACCGCGTTGGGCTTCATGGGGTTTGTTAGACCTATCAAGGTGGTCCTTGATGTGATCATCAATAAAACTTTCCAGCACTTTTGATGCCACTGGGAGTAGAGCTACTGGTCCATACATAGTGACATTTCGCCTGTCCCCACCCTTGAAGATCGGAGAAAGGATGGCTCTTTTTCACTCCTTCGCCAGTTTCCTCGAATCCATTGAGTGTTGGAACAAGCCGCATAAGGGCCTACAGAGAGCTTCGGCACACTCTTTCAGAACAGATTACCTGATGTAGTCACAACCTGGGGACTTCACAGATGTGAGTCTCTGTAGCTCACCCACTGAATTTGCCTGGTTTATTTGAGGAGTGGACGCTAGGTTTTCCTACGGTGAAATAGTAGTGCCGACGTTTTGATCGGTACCAGCGATAAGCACATTGCTGTTTACCTGTTTGGTGAAGGCTAAACTGAATGTTTCAACCGTCTCCAAACTAGTGAGGTATTGACCGTGTGGACCTACTAAGGTGCATACCCTCTAGTTGGTTGGCTTTCTTTCCGACATGGATTGGTACAAGCTTTTGGGGCTCGACAGGAGTTTTTGGCAAAGTAAGCCTGAAATGACTTACCACTACTCTTGACTCACATTGCACCGGTTCCTAAGTCCCAGGTATGCGTCGTGGTCGGTCTAACTCTTGGATACTCGCCACGTGAACCAAGCCTTCCGCTTTGCCTGCAAAATACGTTGCGGGCCTCTTTGCAGCCATGATGACATTTCTTTGGCTGTGTTGTAACAAAAGGTATGGTATCCGAGATTGCTGTGTGGATAATCTCCTTAACCGCTTCCCAGTGTCCATCCACAGATAACTCATCCAATGCTAAGGGCCAGTCTACGTCGGACAAAAGCCATCGCATTTCAGGATAGTCCGCCCTGCTATAGCACAGATATTGTCGCATAACGTCCCACTGCGAGTGCTCACGGAGAACAAGATCGAAACCTATGACTGAATGGTCACTACTTCCTACAGGAGTCATGATTTGTACCTTTTCGACCAGTAGTTGGTTGCCAGTTAGAATACAATCTCGTTTCGATGACTTTCCACTAGGGTCCCATCTAGTGTCGTCTCCAAAACTTTCAGTCAGCCCTGCATTTCCATTGGTTTGCAGTAGATTTCGACCCAATTTTCCCTCAGCTTACCCCGAACCAAGGTTCAGTGACGGGTCAGTGAAATCTCCGGCTATGGTGATTTGGTCATAGCTCAAGCCCTGTATCCCTGTGATGTTGCTGGGCGGTGGCTGGTTGTGCTCTGCCCCATGGGTGAGTGATCGGTAGATGCCACCCAGTAACTGCAGTGAAATGACACCATATAAAGACTAAGAGTTCAATAAGTGGTGGGTCCATTGCAAGTACACATTTAAGTCGTTTGTCAAAGTATATGGCAACTTCCCCCTTCCTTGTTGTCCCTGTCTCTCCCGACCAGAACCATATCAACCATACTTATTTCGTTGTCGGCGATAGTGGCGGTCAGCCGGGTCTCAGTGAAAATTATTATTTTCAGGTGTAGGGGTGAGTGGAGGTTTCTTGGTTCACCCATTTCCCTCCCAGCCCTCTCGCATTGCTATGGAGGCAGCTAACAGTGAGTCTCACAGCCTCAGCGTGTTGTGGGGTGCCTGATGTTACGTTGTCAGCTGGTTGAGGACTTAACACCGGGACTAGTTGGCCATTTTCAATGGAACCGGCTCGTTGTCTCATATTCCTTTGGTTCGGGCAGGACACTTGGATGACACTGACTCATTCTCAGAGCCACATCACTGTGGTGCAGCTGGGGCTTGGGCATGTATTGAGGCCTCAGTTTTCTGCCTCCTTATTTTTGGAGGTCTGCTTTCTCAACATCGGGTGTGTCCCCCCAATTTACTCTTGGTCTCGTACCACCGTTAAAGTGCTGTGGCCAACTGTTTCTGAGAGTTGGATTTGACACTTAGCAGCCTTGTGGAGCTGATCAGTGTGAAATGAGCGGGGCGAAGTAGCCGGAAAATTGAGATTGTTCCAGAAGCACCATGGGCCATCTGGGATGACAGTCGTCTCCGTTACGGTACGTCATGCATGTGTCCTTCACTAACAGTGCAAGTTTCCAGCTCTGAAACACTGTGTGTGACCACAGAGTTGGTAGGCATCAGTCCAATGACTCTCTTACCACTTGCCTGTTAGCCCATGGCCTATCATATCTCACTTTTTTGTTGGAACTCCTGTCGATAGCTAACACTTGAGCCAGTTACAGCATTACTTCAGCCTCATCGGCAGAGCCCAGTGTAACCCTCAATAGAGATGGCTTACCCTTAGGTGCCTGGACCCCATCATACAGTCTGCACAATTTTGCTGAATCGATGTTCATACCTAATTCATTGCACAATCTGCACCACTATTCCTGACCAAAAAGGGCCCTTTGTTCGAGCAAATAATCATTGTGCGTGGGTACATCAAACAGGATAAGGGAATTCGACCGACTGACCTCAGAATTAGGTCTGGTTTTTGGCTGCCTGTCCTCCTTTGTAGGATCAGTCACGTTGGATTTCATCAGGTTCTGACTAGTGTTTGCTATGTTGCCATGCTTGCTAGTGGATGCAAGCTGTGCTTTGGCGTTTCCATCTTCCTTTGCTGTTCTAGGTGTGACCTTGGGAGTTTTCACTTTATGACCATTGATATTTCCATTCGGTTGGGCTGAGGCGCCCTTCTTACTGTTTTGACAAGTTTTGATGTTGTGGGGCTATCAGGTGGAGAGCTGCCTGAGACTGGGTCGATACGCAACATTGGCGTGCTGTTTCTGCTACTCGGAGCCACGATGTATGAGACTGTGCCAGGGCTACGAGATGGGTAGATGTACCAGAACCATGGACACGGATTATTTCGCAAAAAACCATAATATGGTTTTGACACCTCTTTGTCACAACGGCAGTGTACCCATTGTTTGCAAAGATTGCACTCAAATGCTGAATCAGTTTCAGAAATGACGACACTTCATGCGTGTCATACGTCTCCTTTTCTAGATGACGCCTTAAAGGTACAATGACGTCTTAAGAGTTGTCAATGCCCAGGTATTACTGCACTGGACCTCACGATGTCCCTCGAAGACTTTCAGAAACAATTGGTAATAACTAACACGAAAAACCGGAACGCAAATTGACGACCAAAGAACCGCTTATTCTTGCACCATTACGTAGCCAACCATCAAGTTATTGTACACAAAGTCCAAGAATAAATGTTATAACAGTAGATCACAGTAATATTTCTGATGTTTTTCTCTCTTCCAGCGAACAGCCAACGATGAAAGGATGACTGCTGGGTTGATGACTCCTGCGAAAAATATGGAGGAGTTGGGCTTGAGCGAACAACCATGAATTGATCGTTCAATCTTTAACCACATTGACAGTGTGTGTTTTCGGTGATTTGTTGAGAAAATCATAAGATGTTTTAGATTTTAACGTACATTATTCTTAGCGGAGAAGCGTCATATTGTGATTGGTTGTTTTCTAGCCGAAGGTTATTCTGTCATCCCTTTGTGACCGTTTATCAGAAAATCGAGCCATACATCTGCGAATCATATACGCACACATTAAGTCTGCTGTGATTAATTGGTGAGTTACTCAAGGTTGAGCTTTGTAAATGTTATTCCCATGCCCCGATTTGGGACGTAACATTGACACGAAATGCTGTCTACGATTTTTGCCCTCAGCCAGCTCTCGCCACAGCAGCTTCTTCCTCACCCGTCCAGATGAATAAGACATTTTGGTCTACCACGTGACCACTCTGAAGACCACTGACCAAAAAGCAATAGGTAAAGTCGAAAGATTTTTCTCTTCTTTATCTCGTACTTTATCAATCATACTGTGCTTGTTCTACTCTTATTCATATATGGCATAAGTTATAGTAATTGTTAATATGGAAGATGAGAGTAGCCTTAGAAAAAGTACATGCAATTCATCAAAGGAATTACATCGAGACATGATCTGAGAGGTTATGTGCACTGTTTGTATATATGTGTGGTGTGTCATTTCAATTGATGTTTTTTGGATTCACTGGGTTTACTTGTTGTTTCCGTATCTTGTTGTCATTGCATAACCTTCTCAAAATTTTCGTCGTGCTTACTTCTGAAGTTGTTTCGAGTCTTCTACATCCAAGAATGAATTGATTGATGTTAAGGACAGCAGATGGAGCGTATACGCTGGGAAGGCTAGTGCTGATAATGACACGTACATGGAGATAATGATTAGCTGTGGAATCAATGATAGAGAATGAATGTTTCTATTTAGGCTGTGGTGCCACAGGCCGGGGAGCGAGAGTGTAGACGACTGAGGCCAGCATACGTCACCGTTACTAGAACTGAGGCAGAATGTGTGACAAGCGATCGCAGTGGTAATTGATAGTGAATAGATAAGAGGATGTGTGAAGAGTATCATGAGGTGCTGCTACTGTCACGTTGCTTTCCGCGAGATTCATTCTAGCAATTCGCGATTGTGTTGCAAGATGTCAAGTGGATGCTTTAGACTGGAACGCGTAGGTCGTTGTCGATGAGTTTGATTGTGCTGTGTGTTGGATTTTCTGTTAGTTTTCCATTTCAACTTTGTTCGTGTGACCCAGGTTCTCACACTGGCATCCAATTCAACGTGTATTGGTGGTCATGGAGAAAAGGGATGGATCCGTATTTTGCTGGGGAGTGTCAATGTAGTTGAAGACTGAACGATCTATTCATGGTTGTTTGCTCAAACCTAACTCCTCCATATTCTTCATGGGAGTCGTCAACCCAGCAGTCATCCATTCATTGTTCGCTGTTCGTTGGAAGAGAGAAAACTGTCAGAAGTATTATCGTGATCTATTGTTATAACATTTACTCTGAGACCTTGTGTGTAATAACCTTATTGTTGGTTACATTTTGGCGTAATAATATAGGATTCTCTGGACGCCATTCTGTGTTCTGGTTTTTTCGCGTTGGTTATTACCAATTGTTTCTGACAGTCTTCCAGGGACAACGTGAGGTCCAGCGTAGTAAGTCCTGGACATTAATACCCACTGAGTGATGAAGAAAATAAAGGACAAATTCAGTGGAGAAAATTCTCTTATCGACAATGATCTGTTAACTGATCTTTGTCTTCTGTTGTTACACTGCTACAGTTTTAACGCCAGAGGTTTTGACAGTAATGCGAGACAGCTGGACTTACCACAGTGAGATTTGGTACGGAATTAGTAGTTGAATTTATTCACCAGCCACGCAGATCAGGTTTCCCATTCGGATAATTCACAAAACAGGTATTTTTGGTTGGACAGAAAAAAGCATGTCGTACTCAAGGAGCGCGCTTCTCAACTTGAAACCGAGTGCCCGAGCTAGTGTGCATAACAGTAATAACTCCCAGGCATTGCAGGCGATTTGGTGTTACCTTTTCATGGATTATCAAGACCCGCAACATTTTTATAGATTTGTGTTGGATATAGGTGTAGCAGAATATAGAATGTGAGATTCTTTATTTTCGAGTATATCAGGGTGGGAAAACAGACCTCCCATTCTGTCGGCGGATATGAATCTCTGCATTTATTTGATTTCTGTGGCAGTACGATAGGTTACATGCGTTACCCCTGAAATTTTTAGTTTGATAATGAAACTAAAGTAAATTAAATAGTTTATAGGTTTATTCCGTCAATTTGTCATAAAGAACGCAATGTTGGCGTGAGTAAGCCATATTCTGTGCACTCTCACCTTTAGTTATAACTTCAGAAATGACTGGAAAATTTTGGCGATTGATAATTGATGCCTGTAGGGGGAGTCTCCACTTTAGCATTGGTTGGTATTTTTCTGTCAACTCACCCCTCACATAACCAAGGTATATTTGGTTATACTTGATATCAGGTTGTCACCAGATTACTTGGTGCTTGGAGAAGATGTGCTGCTTCTATGTTAGACTCTGTTAGGATGTGTGGACGGTACGACGCCGGTTTCTATTGGTGTGGACACTGAGATCGTTGGGAGAAGTGTTTTTGTTTGGTTTCGAACACAGAGAAATGATTGAACTCAGTTGTGGAGGGGGCACAAACCCATAGTGAGCATAATCCCCCGACTAGCAGATTGTGTGGTACTCTGTCAAAGTCCTTCGCTATATCAAAATATAGAATAACTACCATTTCCTTCCTATTTCATCCATGGGTTACTTCACTGAAAAATGTCTAGATGGCAAGCGGGACATCACCTTCTTTTGAGGAGTCCATGTACCAGTGGGCCGATTATTTCATGTTCCAGCAAGCAGCCCAACATTTAGGCCTTGATTAATTTCCCGTGATTCGTGACACAAACATTGTTATACTGATAGACCTTTAGTTGTATGCATTAGTTTTGGTCCCCGTTTAGTGCCTAGACGGTATTTGTGTGTTTATCCATATTTCAGCATAGGTTTCAGTCTTAAGTGAGAGAATGAATATTCAAGTTTACAAGACTACCGTATCTATAGTACCTCTTTGAAATATGATAAATTGCATTTTGTCCGTTCCAGCACTACCGTTAGATTTCAGCGACTTGATCACCAAGTAAATGTTTTGTGTATTAAAACTGATGTCTTCTGACTTTCAATTATTTTATTTCGTTATACAGAGATTTATGAACGGTATGGGATTATTATTATTGGAAAAATACCAGCTAAAGAGCTTAATTACAATCTGGAGATCACCGTAAAATTTGCCCTCATGTTTCAAGGGGATTACACTGTGGATTTTATTGCCTCTTGAACACTTCTGCGAAATTCTGTAAAGCTCCTGCGTTTTGGACCTGTTCCAATGGCTTTGTTGCCCTTAAGTTGTGCCAGAGAAGTGATGCATAACGGTCGTAAAACTAGAGCTGTCGGAGGAACAGTTAATGAGGTTGTGTGTTACTATCCCTAACTCCTGTTTGCCTATGTTATGTTGTGATGCGTTCTAAAGCGAGACGCGCTCAACGCCTGTTCTGTTTCTTGGATAAATCGACCACTGCGACCGAAAACATTCTTGTGCACATTTTAACTCTCGGCAACAGTTGATGGGTATCTGAAGTAATTTTCAGATGTTATATAGTTTGTATTGCAATGCATTTCACAATTTGCCGACCCTATATACTTGTTGTAAGGCTGTCTTCTGGGTTGTATTTCCTAGGTCTTTCACAATCGCATATACGTTGACTCATGTCGCGCGTGTAAGTGGAAGGATTGTGTGTCAATTTGCATCCATCATGTTGATGACCTCTTCCACAGCTATTGCAACGGCTGGAATATAAGTTTCCTTTTCTGGAGATGTCCTGTTTAGTCCCTAATATGTTCTGGTAATCCATTATATGTTCCACTCTTGATTTATGCGTTAGGTGTAATACAGCTTAGGTTATGATGGAGGCAATCAGCCTCATTCTGTGATTATTCGATTTGATGTCAATTGTATGTCTGGAAGCTTGTGCCTTTTGTGGATAAAGTTATATTTACTGTTAAGTTTTTTCTCATGTGGTCGGCCGCCCTTACCATAGTTATTTCTCCTATTTCGTCTGTTTGTTCAGATGACAGCACTTTTGGTCACAGGCTCTGTTTCATGTAGGACGCCTCATGTTTCTATGAATTTATTATTCTTTTATAAATTGAAATGGGACTGAAATTACCCTGCATGCTCAAGTTCATTGGAAGAGTTAGGCACCTGAAGGTAGCTTTCGTCCACTTTAGTCAGGCATGTTGGATTGACGTTCCTTAACCGTTCACTCACACACCTGCTTTAACGGTTTTGTTGCTGTTATTTACAACTTATCTTGATGCATATTGGATGACTCTAAACTGTTGCGGCCAAACCCGAAACTTTTTTAGCGAACAGATAGATGACCTTGACAACGACAAATTTGATCAGTCAAAAGACTGCATGGAGACGGCGCATAATGTGAATGAAACGCAGTACAATGTTAAAAAATAGTTGAAAGGGAAAATGTTCTCGTATATGTCGAAATAAACATATCAATTTCTCATAGGAGTCTTCATAGTTACATTAAACCAGATCCTGTGCATAAACTCATCGAGATAACCGCATATCATTGCATCACTTGATCCACTCACAGACCTGATCCGTTTTTGAAGTGGCTCCAGAGATTTTCGACGGGATTAATGTGAGTTTCATCGAAAGGATTGGTGAAGTTACTTGTATGGTCGACGACGTGATGAATATAACCCGGGGTTCATAGCTTACTAACTGCTCCATTCATCTGTGTGAATAGTTGTTCCAGGCATCACTAAGCGTTGGATAATAGGCAATAAGACATTTGCACTACGACTAGGGATCGCCTCAATGTATCTTTTGTGGAGGGTGGTGCCATATATTCCCAACACCCACTGCTGATTCGCACTCAGTCTACCTCAATTATGTTTTCTTTTAATGGGCACTGTCTCCTCCGTATGAACAATGTTACCAACGCCGCTAAGTACTTGAGTCAGCCTGTTCATTTGCCATGGTGTTATGTCTCTGCAATACTGGTATCATTTCACTGCAGACACTTCTGTTTTTTCTGACTCATATGCTATTGCCGTTACAGGTCTTTTAAGCATCCACTTGTGACACATCATTAAAATTTTCGTTAGAAATAAATTCGACTTGGCGAAAAAGCACCTACGGAATACATAAACTTAAAAAGAACGGCAAACCTTCTCGAACTGACTTTCTGGTTCGGCGCTCAATGCGACTAGTATATCTTTGTATGTACATGATACCTCCTCATTCACACTTTTTCAGCCTTCCTATCAGTATGTTCTCCAAACAGTAATAAGAAAGATGATCTAGAGTGAATGCTCAACGCCAAAGGTGTGCAGCATCCATAAGTACGTCTGTATAATGCGGGGTCCCCTAATTAGTTGCTCGGCTCATTTATCCGTTCGCTTGATAGTTTCGGTTTTGGCTGCTATAGTTTTGAGTCATCCAATCTACGAGTGAATCTGGTGAAGAGAGCACGATCAGAGTTGGTATTAGCAAGGTTTTCAAAGAACATATTAAACCTGGAGAATTTATAACCTGGATTGAAGTTGGAAAAGCTTTGAAGCCTTTCGAGAAGCTGAATATACCAACAATGTTCCCATTCGCAGTTAAAAAACACCTGTGTCAATGTAGTTGAAGATTGAACGATCAATTCATGGTTGTTTGCTCAAAACCAACTTCTCCAAATTTTCGCGGAGGCATCAATACGACAGTCATCGTCTCATCGGTCGCTGTTCAGAAAGAAGTCAGGAGAAAACCGTCAGAAGTAATATTGCGATTTATTATTGTAATATTTGTTCATAGACCTTAGTTGTAATATTGGTTATACGGTGTTAGAATAAATAATTCTCGAGTGGCCAAACTGGGTTCCGGTTTTTGCGTCCGTTCATACTAAGCGTTTCTGAGAAGCTTCGTGCTTGTATGTATTTTTGGGAACGAAAAGAAACTGGAAAGCAAACGGAAACCTCTATAGGGGAAATGTTACCTCTGGTTGTTAATGCCTAATGTACTAGATCAGAATACATGAACAGGAGTGCCTTTAGCGAAGCTAGTGTTAACAGCCATGCGATCTGCTGCAAAACGATATAAAAGCGGGTAGCATACGAAGACCTAGTGAATGTATGAACTATTCCAGTTAAAGGTAAGACTTTAATTAGCAAGAATAGCGTTTCGAGTTGTGGTCTACAACTGGTGGTTTTCTAGAAGTTACAAGAAGCTGAGAAGCTGATTATTATTCGGAAGGAAAACAGTTCAGATAATGAAATTCCTATTTTTTAATGTTTGTAATTTCTTGATGGCTATAATTACGGGATTTCCGTGATTTTCAATGAAAATTTCAATATTATATATTAATTATTATAATACAGAATGGAATCCTCAACGTTTTTCACAAAATTGCATCCGAATTACTTAAAGTATAAATTAACCACGGGAAATTGTCCACAACTAAGGTATTAAGTCAAAAATAATCGAAACAGAATTATAAATATAAGAATGATAATGGTAAAGCTTGATGGGATGAAGATAGGGAGAATGGTTTATTTGCTAGCTCAAAGGTTAGTTAATTCGTCTCTGATACTACTTTCATCGCATAAAATGCGTGCCAAATGTAGTATAGTGGATGTTCTATCCTAAGACGTGCACGCATACAGTCTTTTAAAATGACTTCTTGGTTTACCTGAGGAAAAAGGGTGAAAAGGGATGCATAAAGACTGTCAAAATCAATTGCCCATCATCAACGACGATCGCAACGATAAGGCACAAAGGGAGACCACTCGCCCTACTGACAGTCTTCAGAGTTCTACGGAGTATGACATACACTGTTTTAGGCAATCCAGGAATAAGTAAGGGTGAACAATAAAGAAGAATAGGTAAGACGCACGAGTTTACAAACTGTAAGAGGAGGGGCTGAGTTATGCCTCAGTGCCTTAACTTCTTAATGCAAAATTCAGACGAAATATTCTTTTAGAAATCGCTAAGAAATGCTAAGACCAGGGTAGCTCAGTAGAAAGAATTAATCCAAGATACTTAACTTCAAACTTGATTTCTTTGTCACTATGATCAATTTTGCGATGGTTATGAGAACCAGCAGCTACATTCAACTTTCTTTTATATCGGAAACTGAAATTAACAGTCTGACATTTGGAAGGATTTAGTTTGAAACCATTAGACGTGGACCATTTACTAACTCCCGATAGAGAGCGGTTCATCTTAGCAAAGTCTAGCCGGGAGTTAACAGACATTGAAATAGTTAGATCGTTCGCATACTTAACAAAGTTCACTTCATTACAGGGGGCAAGTTATGCAAGAAGAAAGAAAACAGAAAAGGAGGAAGGACAGCGTCTTGAGGGACGCCAGACTCAGTAAGCAATGAAGTCAACGATTTCCCCAGACGTTCAGTGTACTGCCTTCTTCCCGAGAAGCAGGAATTCAGACATTTGTGAACCCAGCGTTCGGTTTGAGTTTCAGCAAGCTTGTTTAAAAAAATGTCCCTACAGCTGTACTGAGTCGAAAGTAGATGTGCAACATAGGAAGGTGCAGCGAAAAAATGTAGTCCCCTCGTCTAAACTGGAGAAAATGTTATGATGCAAGACTGCTGCTGCATCTAAGGTACTTCTGCTGTGTTTATGGGCAAATTGTTTGGGATCGTTAAGGGCTTGAAGTGAGGTTTCAAGATTAATAATAATAATAATGTATATTCTCATATAAACATATAAATTTACATGAAAATGCATGCCATTTTTACAGGCACCGTCAAGTATGATATAGACCCAAATCGTAGATTGTCTACAAGTTAATAATGTTTCAACAGTTAAATATTTGATATATATATAAATACACATTGTCTGAACTAGGCTGTATAGTTATTGAATTGTACAATTGTCCTCGAGGTTGGGCGGGAAAATCGACTTCGTTTCGTTTTCATCCCGTGGTTGTCGGCATACGATAACCAACCAATATTGAGGTAAGTACAACGTTTGCAACGGATTGAAAGCTGTTTTTAGAAAAGTAAAAGTACTAAGGTGAATCAATAAAGTGTAATGAAATGGGTAAGTGCAAGTATCACTAATAAATGCATTAATTAAGGAAACTCCCTAGGCTGACAACGTTCATTTGCAATGTATAATGCTACCAATGTAGTTCGTACTATCATGATGTCCACTTTTGGTTTTAATACATTTTTTCCTTACGTCGGTTTTTTTTATTTTATGCCCTTTTGTGCATTTAGTGCACAACCGTACCCTACAGAGAATAGGAATAGAATAAGTCGAATCAAATTCATAAAAAGCTATAAAATGTTAGGTTTAATGGGATATAATGAGGATCAAGTAAAGACGTCATTGGAAAATGAATGAGATAAGACATTGTGAAGTGGTATTTAAAGATCAGTCAATGGACAGCAAGTTAGTTTATAAGATGCCCCATAAATCTGTGCACATCCCGCGTGGTCGCGTCTCAACAATAGGCTGAGCGAATGGTATATATTTAAAGGTAGAAGCATGATCTGTCAAGGCGTTCATTATTATCTTTTTCAAGATAAAGATCTAAGCCCTCATAAAAATCAGAAATATCTCGAGCCTTTAATTTGTATATTGCTGTTCCTGCAGAATGGGGCGATTCACCTTAGTGACCCCCACCATATCTACTGATTAAGTAAGAGTAACTTTCCCATGGTTTTTAGAAAAGGAGAGGAAATGGCAATAGGTCTAAATTTATTACATGTGCCAGTGGATGACTTAGGTATAGGTACAATTTTAATGTCCTTCCAAACTACTGGCACGACATTTCTGGAAAGATTCATTAAATATGTCTATGAGAGGGTAATATAGGATATCTGCGCATGTTTTCAAAATAACGCTAGGCAAACTATCTGGTCCTAGGCTAAAAGAAGTGTTCAGTGATTGGAGACATTTTGGAACATCACTTGTATTGAAACTAGGGAAGCAGTTTTTATTAACATTTGCGACACCAGAAAGATTGGCATTTGTGAGAGAATGTATGAAAGACTTTCAGTGTACACACATCTAATGAATAGGAAATAATGGTTGGAATTAGATGCATAAAGGCGTCAGTTATTTAATATCCATAAAGTAGATGTGCAAATGCTTCAGTTTTTGATCATACAAATGATAGATATTAGGTAACATCACATGATTCAACAGCAAATTACAAATAAATGAAAACTGTTTATTCGCTCTGTCAAGGAACTTAACCCTAAGTTCCTATTATTCGCGGAGAGGCTCCGAACCGATAATTACTACGACTGACTCTCGACTTTAACTCCAAAACACCAGTACTTGTGAGAGAGAAGTTGTATTGTTTTGCAACTGAAATCAAGGTTAGTATATAGTCTCTAAACAAATGTTTTACTATAAATATAGTGTCAGCCAGGTCTCATAGGCTGTCAATGTCCAGCTCTTGCTGCGTTGGAACTCACGCTGTCCCTTTCAGAAACGCTTTGTATTAACCGACACGAAAACCAGAACACTGATTGGCAACTCAAGAACCCTTTGTTCTTACGCCAACATATAACCAAAAATAAGGTTTGTCAATGTAGTTGAAGTTGAACGATCACTTCATGGTTGTTTGCTCAAACCCATATTTCCCATAATTTCCGCGCGTGATCAATCTGCCAGTCATCGTCTCATTGGTCGCTGTTCAGAAAGAACCTAAAAAACTGTCAGAAGTAATATCGTGAATAATTGTTGTAATATTAGACTTTAGTTTATTATGCTGCTTATATGTTGGTGTTAGAATAAAGAATTTTCGAGTCACCAATCTGTGTTCTGATTTCTGCATCCGTTAGTACTAGCGTTTCTGAAAGGCTTCAAGGGACAGCGAGAGGCCCGGCTCAGCAAGAGTTGGGCATTAACGGTTTTTGAGACGTGATCGACAGATTCTGACAGTTGGTGACAGTTTCCTACAGTTTGGATAGTCTCCGTCTGCCTTTCCCGGTGCCGGCCAAGTCTTCTTCGAACAAACGCTATTTGGAACTTTCTGAAATTTCGGTTACGTTGAAAGATGCCTGTGTCAAAGAAGGGACAAAGCGTCTTGGAAGCAAACAGGAAATTAAGTCATGGTGACTTGTCTGTTATTTGTAACGATGTGTTTGGTATTGAACATGACATGGTTGATGTTACTGTTTCGCCGTCTAGGGATAATGGGAACATCAAACTCCCTAAATTTGAACCACAGTGTTTCGACGGAAATCCAGCTGATTATCCACAGATTGTAAAAAGTGTAGAGATCATGTTGAGTGGTTTTTTATTGAATGATGGATTGAAGTTGGTTTATTTGTTGAGGTACTGCAATTGAGTTACTGCGAGAGCTATACAGTTTTGTAAGTTCATGCCCCCCCCCTCAACGAAGGATATACTGAGGTGATGCATATCCTGCGTCAGAGGTTTGGAAAACCCTCGATGATTGTAAGGAACGTGTTCGAGGCTGTTAAAGGTAATGGTAGTCAATTACAAAATGATTCCAAGGCACTCACTGAGTTTCTGGATAACCTGATGACTTACAAGAATACGTTGGTTTCGATGAATTGCATAAGCGATCTGAACTCAAGTTCCGTTCTAGAAGTAATAGTGAGACGCCTACCTACTCGACTGCAAAGGAAGTGGGTGAAGATAAGCTCTAGTATAAAGGATGAAGGTATTGAGCCAAAGTTCGATGATATTCTGAAACTGGTAAAAGATAGTGTCAATCAATCTATGAGCAAGTTTGCCAGTATATTGCATCCCACCCCTAGAATATAGCAGTCTGAGAGCAAAACGCAATCGTTTGTGACGAAAGGGTCTCAGTGAAGTGGATATCGAGAAAGCTTTATAGTGTCTAGTAATCCATATAAACTTAGTGAGTGTAACAGTTTTCGTGGGACATCCCCAACAGATAGGTTACAAGTTGCGAGACAAACATGGTTGTGTTTCACAAAATTGCAGGAAGTGCACACAAAGGTGAACTGTGAAGAAGTGACCAAGATTATTGATCAGCTAAATGTGAAATCAAGGTCTGACTCCGAATTGTGTGACGATAATAGCGCAGTGAAGAAGCCTGTAGTTGCAACTGGTAAGCCATTGTTGAATAGAGTGTCACAGGCGACACTGCAGTTTGTGCAGGAGAAGAGAGTTACAGTTTCAGAGTCCAGTTCTGACTCCGCCAGTTTACAAGGTATTACTAGTCAGAGTAAAGGTATAAAACCTTTAAGGATTTGTGAGGAAGAACCCAAATCATCTACTGCCGTTGGTGGAGAGGTTGAAAATGATGAAGTTGACCAGATAGATGAGAGTAGTTGAATATTTGGGATCAGGATCATGATAGTACACTTTTGTCTTGGCTAATCAGGATGAGACGAGGGGAATGCCTACTACTGCTAAGTTAAATAAAGGTTCTGTACAGCTACAACGTGAAGTAGAATTGATTGCAGATGCAGTTCCAGAAGGTGTGCGTACTTGTGAGACAGTCAGTGTAATTGATCAGCGTGTAGCCCACCTATCATCAGATGATAGTGCTAAACCCGAACTAGTAGTGAAAGACAGCAGTGGTGGTAATCTTGCAGTTAGACAACTATCTGAAAGCCGAAAAGGAACAGCTTCTGATCCACTGCTAAGTTCATCACCTTGTGTCACTCAGTCATCGTTGGTGTTGTCATCCACAATGAAATGGACGTCCATGAACTCACGTGCCTTATGCAATGACTATGATAGTATTGGTGCGTTTGAAAAGACGAAAGATATTGCTCAGTTTAGTGAGAATAAGCCAAGTGTGTACGAGAGTGTAATTGTTAAATTGACTTGCATGAATAAGGGTTTTTCAAGTTCTAAGTTACTATTTGAATGTCATTATCTTTGGTGCAAATTACTCTCTGCCTTCTCTTGTTGGGTCAGATACGTCGTATGTTTGTTAGCCATCTATATTCTACCACACAATAACATGGGCGTGTTGCTGTTCAGATTTGAGGATATAGATAATAGAGGGAAGTCAGCAAATGAAATCTAAGACGACTTTCTAACGTAGGCGTACTGCTGTAAGTCCTACAGTTCTTCAAAGGGTAGCGCATCAATGAGCAGTCCAATGTGCTCGGTGTGTGATTTTGTACATATGTTCATATTGTATATACTGAATTGATATCATCTCTCATCTATCTGTTGAGGATTCTGGGTGTGTCGGGACGACTTCCACATAGATCATCAACCTGAGAAGGAATTCGGGCGTACTGCTGTAAGTCTTACAGTACTTCAAGGGTAGTTCATCAAGGCAGAATCCCCAACATTTGATGTATTGATTGTACATATATTTGTGCTAAATAATTGTGTGAGTTCCAACTATTGTAACTGTTGGTTAATCTTGTTTGTGTCCGGACATCCTACAAATTACAATCGTCAACCTGAGGAGGGCTGCAGGCGTACTGGTGTATGTCCTGCTATTATTCAAAGGAATTAAATCGAGACACCACAGACATGCCCACAGCACAATCACACACATCCATGACGACCTACGCATTCCAGTCAAAGGCAACCTCTTGACATCTTGCAACACAGTCGCCACTCTCGTGGAAAGCAACGTGACTACAGCAGCACCTCATGATACTCTTCACACATCCTGTAATCGCTCGTCCCTCATTCTGCCTCAGTAACGGTGACGTATGCAAGCCTCAGTCGTCTACACTCTCGCTCCCTGGCCTGTAAGACCACAGCTAATCAATTCCTCCGTGTGCATGTCATTCTCAGCAATAGCCTCCTCGGCGTGCACGACCCATCTGCTGTCTCTAACATCAATCAATTCATTCACGGATGTAGACGACTCGAAACAACTTCAGAAGTAATCACGACGAAAATTTTGACAAAATTATGCATGACAGTAAGACACGCAAACAACGAGTAAACACAATGAATCCAAAAGAACCAATTGAAATGACACACCACACATATATACAAACAGTACAAATAACCTCGCCGATCGTGTCTCGATATAATTCCTTTGAATAATAGCAGGACATACACCAGTACGCCTGCAGCCCTCCTCAGGTTGACGATTGTAATTTGTAGGATGTCCGGACACAAACAAGATTAACCAACAGTTACAATAGTTGGAACTCACACAATTATTTAGCACAAATATATGTACAATCAATACATCAAATGTTGGGGATTCTGCCTTGATGAACTACCCTTGAAGTACTGTAAGACTTACAGCAGTACGCCCGAATTCCTTCTCAGGTTGATGATCTATGTGGAAGTCGTCCCGACACACCCAGAATCCTCAACAGATAGATGAGAGATGATATCAATTCAGTATATAAAACATGGATAAATGTACAAAATCATACACCCTCACGGATGCGCTACCTTTTGAAGAATTGAAGGACTTACAGCAGTACGCCTACAACCCTTCTCAGGTTGACGCCCTACGTTGGAAAATCGGCAAGTGGTTCATCCTCCGATTCTTAACTCTCAGCAGCTCCCAGTAGACACAGTTTCCTAATATCTCGCACCAACATACCACAGCTTGTTCTCACCTAAACTGTGTTCACGAACTCATCACCACTGCAGATTATCCTTTCTACCACTCCCAATGTCCATCTACCTGCGGCACATTTATCTGATTCTAAGACTATATCACCAACCTTTTAGTTTCTGCTTAACTTTTCCACCTGTCTCTGGTTTGCAGTGTTAGAACATACTCATTTAGCCATCTTTTCCAAAATATATCTTTCATGTGTCTGGCTTGTTTCCATCTTTAAATTGTAGGTATTCGTTCCGCGCTCGAGTCCCCTATGCCCGGGTTACCTCTCAATTATCATTATTTTTTGTTGTTGCTCCCTTGGGTTCCTAGTGGAACATAGGGCTTCAACCGCACGCCTCCATTCGGTTCTGTCTTCCACTGTACTTTTCACCTGCACATACAGGTTAGTTCATGCTCTTTCAACTCCTCTGCACACGATCTCCTCCATGTCACCCTTGCACTGACATCCCACTCGCCGCTTCCCTTTCGGCCTGGTTCCACTCGAGCAATGGCCTGAAGCGCGCGCGATGTAACCCAGCGGCGGCCTCCTCAGCCACGAGTGTCCGATCCATCTCCACTTTCTCCTGCATATTTGTTGGTTGGCGATTGGTTCTTGTTTTGTTTGTTACTTCCCATAGTTTCTTGTTGGTGATTCTTTCCGGCCCGGTCATCTGATCTTCAGTATAGAGCGATATTCGACAGTTGTTGATAAATGTTTGCAACAGGCTGTTGGAAATATTCTTTGTGACCCGCCCGCCAACTTTCTGATCCGTAAAGAAGAACTGACTGACTTGACGTCTGTATTGAAAATCCAACTTAGTTTTGTTGTTGACGCTGGGTGACGAAGATTTCCAGATTGATGAATGTGTTTCTCGCCTTCCCGATTCTCGATTTGACATCCTCATCCGTTCCGACTGCCGGTAGTTGAGACAATGCTCCCTAGATAAGTGAATGACGCAACCTCTTTCAAATCCCCCTCATTGATGGTGATTCACGCTGGATGTTGTTGCTGCTGTTGTTGTTGCTGTTGGTTGGTTATTTTCATTACCTCCGTGTTGTCTTTGTTCACTTAGTGTTCTGTCTTCGCTAGCTGCTTCCTCGACCAGTTTCTCAGTTTTCGCTTACAAGGCTTTGATTAAGTGTGACATCAAACATAAATCATCCACGCGCGAAATCCAGGTCTTCTAGGTTCTTCACGTCTGTCTGTCCAGGATATCCCTGTCTGCTCGTTTCCCACTGTCTGACGCATAATCCAGTCCACCACAATTAGGAATGTCATTGGTGATAATGAGCACCCTTGTCTGACTCCTGTGTTTATCCAAACGCCTCGCTGAGTTTTCCGTTGTGGATCACTTGACATGTGCCGTTGTCGTACAGCTGTTGAATAAGGTTGATGAATATTTGTGGCACTGTACGCCGTAGTACTCAAGTAGGCTCCAAATTACTTCACGATCAACGCTGTAGAAGGCCTTCTCAAAGTCTATAAAGTTGAGGTAGAGGTTTGATTGCTATCCCATGCTTTGTTCTGTGATGATGATTCGTAGAGCTGCAATTCGGTCAGAACATGATTTGCCTGACTTTCCTGAATCCAGCTTGTTCCGGCAGGCGGAACTCTGTATCTAGTGCGCCGTTTACTTTCCCGATGATGCGACTCAGGATTTTACTTGGCGTCGACAGGAGCATGATTCCTCGCCAGTCCTTGCAGAGAAAGGCGTAAGTTGCCCTCCTTTGGTAGTTTCACGAGGTAACCGTTCTTCCAGTCAGTAGGCACCTTTCCCTCCGTCCAGACCATTTGAAACAATGAAGTCAGCATGTATTCTGTAGTCTCTGGGTCCGCTTTCAGTGCTTCAGGGGGTATTCCATCTGGTCCAGCTGCTTTTCCAGCTTTCAGAAGCTTGATTGCATTCAAAACTTCAGCTCTCGTTGGGGGATTGGTGTCAACTTGCAGTTGTGTGCGCGCTGTCGCTGGTATTTCTAGACGGGTTGCAGGTGGTGGTCGGTTCAAGAGTCCTTTGAAGTGATCCGCCCATTGTTTAATCTGTTTTTCTTCCTTGGTGATTGGGTTCCCTTGGCTGTCATATAGGTTTCGCTTGTGTTGATCTCTTCTCGGATAGAGACTTGGTTATCTGATATAATGTCCTCAGGTCCCTTTTGCCTGCTGCCTTCTCAGCTTCAGTGGCCAGGTTGTCGTAGAATCGTCTTTCGTCCTTCCTAGCACTCTTCTTCACTTCTTTGTCCAGTGCTGTGTAATTTGAGCTCAGCGTCTCTTTCTCCTGTCCGTCCTTGCATTGAATCATTTTCTCTTCCACCATTCTCCTCATTTCCATTAGATTTCAGGTGTCCATTGAGAGCCATTCCTTGTCTTGCCTCTTCTTTCTTCCTAGAACCGTTGAACACGTTTCGTTGAGAATCGCCTTCAGAGACTTCCAATGTTCTTCCACGCATGATTCTTCAGTGATGTCGTGTAGTGTTTCCTGCTTTGCTCTGACAGTTGCAGTGAAAGTGTCTTTTGTGGTTGTGTCCTTCAGTAATTGAGTGTTGAACTTGCATTGTGGCATTGCATCCCCAGCTATCCTCGAGGCTTTCAGTTTCACCCTGAAAGTTCCTTGTACTAGATAGTGGTCTGAACCCACATCTGCTCCTCTCCTCGACCTTGTGTCTGGTAGGCTCCGTCTCCACTTTCTTGAAATTGAGATGAAGTCTATTTGGTTTTTGGTGTTTCAATCTGGTAAAATCCATGTCGTCATTTGTATATCCTCGTGTTTGAACGCACCGCCACCAATCACCAAATCATTGAAGGCGTAGAAGTCTGAGAAGAGTTCACTATTGTCGTTCATTCCACCGAGGGCCTCTCGACCCATGGTGAGTTCTCTTCCTGTGTTGTCTCCTCCCAGCTTCGCATTCATATCACCCATCAGGATTTTGACATCGCCATTTGGGACGTTGTCCATTATTGCTTGTAGTTTTCTGTGGGACACCTCCTTCTTCTCTTGTTCTGAGACGTTTGTAGGCGCATAGCATTGAATGATTGTAACCTTCCTTCCTTCCTTAAAATCAGAGCTTTGGCTGCTGTTGGTGACATCATGATGGCCACTCCCTTGGTGTGCTCGTGGTTGTCCTCTGGGTGGCCGGAATAGATGATTGTCCCTCCAGTTGGTAGTTGGCACCTTCCAGTTCCGTTCCATCTGCTTTCGCAGATTCCCAGTATTTCTATTCCAAATCTCTTCATTTCTGAGGCTACCTGGGCAGCCTTTCCAGTTTCGTACATTGTACGAACATTCCACATCCCCATCCTTACCTTTGCTTTCATCGAAACAAGGCACACCGGTTTACTGGCTTCCCGAAGGCTTTCACCAGCGTGCGTCATTTCACTTCCCCGATTTCAGTGAAAAATAAGGCTATTGTTTATATTTTTATAATTTTTAATATATTTATTCGTTGAAGTTTCTGTAGTGATTTGGTTGTTTTACGGAGGTGGAGCTGCTAGCACCACGCCTCAACCCTCCCACTTTATCCGGGCTTAGGACCGGCTAGAAATCTAGAAAGCTAGTAGCCTAGCAAGCTAGTAATCTGGCGAGGTTTTGCCTCTGAATAACAATAATTTGTTTGGGGTTAACACGTCGAAATCCTTGACGTCGTCCCTCACAGGCGATAGCGGCCGTTCATTTAGTATTTGTTCAGCTTCACATAAAAATGTCTCCAACGTTTCGTCATTCAAACTCTGGTTTTTAATTATGGAGCTTGAAATACTACTTTTAGGGATAGTAACAAGAAAACTTACTAACTACCACAACAATCCTGGTTTTCTGAAAATTATGCTTTTAAATGCTCGATCTCTCCTTAAGAAAATAACTTCCCTTCGCAGCTTGGTATACATGGAGCGGCCAACACTGATTCTGGTAACTGAAACTTGGCTTACTACTGATATACCTGACACAAAGCTGATAATTGATAACTATAACATCCACAGGAATGACAGGGTGGACAAGAGAGGAGGCGGCTGTCTAATATATGCCTCTAAATCCACTAACTCCAATACCTTTACAAACCTAACTATCGACAAACTCCCAGAATCCAAGTGGATAAGCATCCACACGAATGAAAATAACATTCTTGTGGGATGTATATACAGAGCCCCTAACAGCCCTATAACGACTGATACGGTTATCGGAGAAATACTAGAGGTTGTACCTAAGCTGGAATTCAACTACAAACTAGTTTGTGGCGATTTCAACCTCCCTGGAGTGAACTGGGATACCTGCACTGGACCGAGAACCCACGAGGTAATCCTAGAAGCCATAGATGTAGGAGGATGGAAGCAGTGCGTACGCCTCCCAACACGACACAACAATATTCTCGACTTAATCCTCTGCCACAAAACAGAGTCGATCTCGATAGAGGTGAGGGATAAACTCGACAACAGTGACCACAACATACTGTACTGCACCCTACCCTTACAACTAACAACTAAACACACACCCAAGAGTTCCCCGATTTACTGTCAATATAGGGATTATCGAAATGCCGACTGGGAATTCCCACCAACGCTCTTGAAAAGCTCAGACTGGGGTAAATACTTCACCAATAATAACTTAGAAGTAATACTAAATGCCTTCTACAAGACAATCAGTTCGGCAAGAGACACAGTCGTATCCCTGAAATCTGCCCTAAAGACACCAGCTCTATTCATAGACCGCAAAACGCGAATAAAACTAAGGAAACTAAAAAGGAAATTTTATTTATACAAAGAGTTTAATGCATTACGCCAGATACACGAAATATTTAAAAATTTAGATGAGAGACATAAAATGAAAGCACAAGTCGAGGAAAATAAAGCCCTAGAGGGCACCTCTAAAACCCGGGAACTCTGCAAGGTCTTGCAAAAACGGCTGAAGAAGGGTGAAGAAAACAATATCAGTCATTTAGAACACGAAGGTATAATTTATGATGATCCCCAGATCATTAGTGAACTCCTGAGTGAGTGGTTCTCCAATAACACCATAGCACATCCGTCCCCAATTCTCGACATAACCTGCAAAAATAACTACAAGTTAGGTGAAATCAACTTTAATATACAAAATATAGCATGGGCGGTAAGGACATTAAAAGCTAACAGTGGTTGTGGGATAGACGATATACCATCCGTCATATACAAAAACGGTGGTACGGATATGATAGTATTATTACTTAGAATATTTAATATCTCACTAGTGACTGAAACCTACCCTTAAACTTGGAAAAACACATATATATTACCTAAGCATAGAGGAGGGGCCAAAACTAGTGCATGTAATTATAGGCCTATCAATATAACACCTGTTATATCAAGGATCATGTAGAAAGTAATCAAGGACCAAATGTCAGACTACTTTCTAAAACATAAACTCATCAACCTGTCACAACACGGATTCCTCAAGAAAAGATCTTGCGTCACTTGCCATATAGACTTTTTCAACGAAGTCACCTATAGTAGAGATAGGAGAGAGCTAGTAATTATCCTGTATTTCGATATAAGGAAAGCCTTCGACAGAGTCCCACATAGTCTGCTAGTCAGCAGGCTATGCTCACTAGGGATACGCAACCCCCTCTACAACTGGATAAAATCATTTCTGTATGACAGGAATCAGACAACTAAAGTTGGCTCAATGACCTCCAGACCTAGACCAATCAGCAGTGGTGTCATCCAGGGGAGTGTATTGGGACCCCTTCTTTTCATTATATACATATACAGTATATGCGAACGTTTTAGCATAGGCAAGCCAATACTGTATGCAGATGACCTGAGGGTGACATATACCTGCACAAATACAGATATCGGTCCAACTATGAACCCCATACATGAAGAATTAGCAAAAATGGATAGATGGTGTGGCACGTGGAGACTTGAGTTTAATGTTGAAAAGTGTGGATGGCTCTGCGTAGGCTGTTCCAACCTTGAACTCAACCTAGCAATCCAGGGCGACAAAATCCCCAGACTCAAATCTGTACTAGACTTAGGACTGAAATATTCACACAATCTATCATTTTCAAAGCATATCTCGAATCAAGTGTCGAAATCACGAAGGCTGTCAGCCACGTCTCATAAACCGTCAATGCCCAGCTCTTGCTACGCTCGGGCACACGCTGTTCCTTGAAGTTTCTCAGGAACGCTTAGTAATAACGGACGAAAAAAACCAAAAGACCGATTGGCCACTCGAGAATTCTTTATTGTTACACCAACATATAAAAATAATGTTTTTACCAGGGTCTGTGAACAAATATTACAATAATAAATCACAAGATTACTTCTGATGGTTGTCTCCTGACTCCTTTCTGAACAGCGACCGATGAGACGATGACTGTCGTATTGATGCCTCCGCGAAAATTGGGGAAGTTGATTTTGAGCAAATAAGCAAGAATTGATCGTTCAATCTTCAACTCCATTGACAAAGGCTTATTGGTTTTCCACTCAGGAACTTCTACAGAAATGAATCCAGAATACTACTGTACAAGGTTTGTGTGCGCCCACTCCTAGATTACCGCTCATTCATATTTAGTAGTACATGCATAGAAGACAAACTGAAATTAGAAGGAGTACAGAGGTACTTCACGCGAAAAGTACTTGGAACCGATAATGGCACAAACTACTCTACCATATGTGAAATCCTAGGACTAGAAACATTATGGTTAAGGCGACTGCGACTAAATCTGGTACTCTTCTATAAGCTTCTTAACCAAATAGTGTATACCCCTGCTAACTATACTCGGTTCTCAGGTAACACAGGATACAACCTTAGACACACTAAAGGTACAGTGGCTATAGAACCATGTAAAACAGCCACCAGGCAAAAGTTTTTCTTGATTAGGTATGCCCAAATATGGAACAAACTACCTGAGAAAACGCGACTAGCAAGCACATTTGCCTCCTTTGAAAAGGCACTTAATGACACACTAAGTGAGTTTGTAATTGATACCAGTGCTAATTCCCATGTAAGAGTTTCAGAAATCAAAGGCCCATTTAATGTATGAACTCAGAGACTACACCTGTTGTTTGTTTTGCCTCTATTTATAATTCCAGACAAAAAAGCAGCTGTCATGGCAATAACACCCATTCAATCAAGAGTCGATCAAACTATGTCTACCCGATACAAAGGGCGAACCATAACCAACATACGAATGGAATATGAGAAAACAAGGTAGAAACTTACCGCAACACCACATGAAAAGATAAAAGTTACTTGAACATCATTTATAATCCACTAAATGGTCTCCTCCCCAAAAAGAATGCGATGATGTTTTATCCAAAATGGCGAGGAAATACATAAATCCACAGCTGCTGTAAACACTCAGTGGGGGTAGGAGCCAACAAAGTAATCCATTCAAAGCACATGTATACTTCAAATGGGCACGAAGACTTTGTAGAATACGTCATAATCTAAATCACTGCCTCTACAGCGCCAATAAACCTGGATATCTATGATATAACGAAAACTGTTATGTTCTAGTTTTCCCCGTCGCCAAATTGTTATGTTCTCGTCGCTGAATTATTGTTATGGCCCGGTAATACAGTATCAACTACTAGCTCTCAAAATGGTTTGAGTGCAGATCTCACTCCTGTGATACAGGTGAAAGATGTTCTGTTAGAGAACTCTGAGTTCTGTAAACTAAACCTCCTTTTGAAAGATATGCAGAGGCAAGTAAGTGAAATTCAGAAAAAATTAGATCAGTTTGATAGTATGTCACTGCCAATCTCAAATACCACGGAGAGCCGGTCTGATATTGGCCAGGTTAAGTGTTTACTGGATGTAACTCAAAATAAGCTTTTGAATTTAGACCCAATAGCCTGTCTTTTAGAAAGGCATCCTAAAATATCTCCAGACAACCTAAATAAAGCTGAAAATCTGATTGACTGCTTGGCTACGGAGGTGATGAAGCGTATAACCTCTTCTCACCAAGCTATAGTTTACAACGTCCCAGATTCTCTGCCCCTGAAAACTGTAAGACACAAAATCCTGATTTGTTGCGGCATGGCTAGTGTTCCATGTGAATGCAAACGACTTCGTAAAAAGTCTAACCAGGCTAATTGCCCAATCATTTTTAAATTCAGTAATTCCCTTGATGCTAGTAAGTTTACTAAATGTCAGGATCACTTAAGACTGAATAGCAGTTATAAGTCTATAACCGTAGCTCAGGATAAAACACCGTGTCAGCGCAGAATAATGCGTAGTAATAACCTGGTCACCTCCTCTAGCTTAGATTTACCAAAAAAGGATCGTGCACAGCAACAGACACCTAGTGCTGAAACTAGCATTCAGCAAACTACACAACAACCACACCTGCCAATGGAACTAGGAACTGATTTAGATACCAGTACCCCTGTAAATAAAGCCTCATCGAAAGATGTTAAAATGACTAGAACTTCTGCAAGTTGTTCTAAGAAATTTCCCCCCAAACGTAGTAACCTCACCACGATGAACAAATTTCGCAGGGTTGAGACTAATGATGGGGAAGAATACTTTGTATTCAATAAGCCTGCTGAGAGTAAGAATGCCAACAAACCATCACTTGTTACGAAAAACTCCTCTCGAAACATAAGTATATCTGGAGGTGTTCCGCATGCTCCACCTTATAGAAAGTCAGGCTCCAAGACTCCTAAAGTCTTGCAGCCAAAGCACCTTCCTTCACAATTCCCTTTAAGTTATAAAAACAACCCGAAGGTGTATACCGGTATGACGAATAGCAGTTGGATGGGTAGACCTTCTGATGCTATGCCTTTTAACCGTCAACCTAGGCCCAACCTGTACTACCCTTATATCCAGGAACACATGGTAAATTTTCCAGGTGTCCCGAATCACTGGTACGACCCATGGCACCTAGGACCACCTCATTGCACACCAACCCGATGTACAGACACCCAGTCCGACCTCCTTTTCATTCATAAATTCTTGCGGTGCTGACGCACAAATAGATTTAGGTTATGGTGACATTTTAAGCCAGTTTGTAGTATCCCGTGACTTATTCACGATATTGCTAATTAATGCACGTTCCTTAATCAATAAGATATCTGAACTAAGGACATTATTATTAGTCGCCAAGCCTACTGTAGCTCTGATTACTGAGTCATGGTGCTCATCCTCTGTACTTGATGTGCATATAGGTATCGATGATTACACTGTACACCGTGCAAACAGAGATTGCAAGCGTGGTGGAGGATGTCTCATATATATACATAGCTCATTTGTAGTCAGTAAGGTGGAAGATGAAACAATGAATAATGTACCTGACTCACTCTGGGTTGTCTTACATGGAGATAAGTACAAACTTCTCATAGGCTGTGTTTATCGAGCACCAAGCTCAACAAAAGAAACTGATGCGTTATTAGCTAAATCGTTTGCACACGCATCCTCGTTTAGTGCTAATTACAAAATAATTGCAGGGGACTTCAATCTTCCAGAAGTCAATTGGCTAACTAGTTCCGGCCCCCAACGCTTCGACGAATTACTTGCCACTATAGACTGTTATGGATGGCAACAACACGTCCAGACACCTACTCGTGGTGACAACATGTTGGACCTTGTTTTTTGTCATGACACAATCCCAGTATCCACGTATGTTGGTAATCGATTTTCCAGTAGTGACCATAGAATGGTACTCTGCTCTCTGCCTTTCTCACCACTAAATACAGGAAACAAACAAGACTCAGGAAGCACAATATGTCGTAGTTACAAATATACAGACTGGGGATTAGTCCAAGAACTTATTCGACTCTGTCAATGGGATGACTATTTTACCACTGACTCCCTGGAGGCCTTAGTAACCCTGTTTTACAGGAATGTTACCCTTTGTCTAGATACAGTTGCTCCAAAGAAAATAGTGAAATTAAGTAGACACCGAACTGAATATATTCCAAGGGCACACCGTAATAAGTTAAGGAAACTGAAGAAACAGTACTATTCCACTAAGGACATATCACTATTGCTCTCAATCCACGAGTCTCTTGAATCTCTCAAGCGCCTACGCTCTCAAAAGGACCTCGACGAAGAGTTAACGGCACTTGAAAGTACCTCCAAAGTTTATAACTTAACGGCACTTCTTAAAAAACGAATGCAGTCGGCGAGGGAAATCCCATACTTACTTCACGACAAAGTAATCTACAATGAACCTGCCACTATCTGTGAACTTTCAGTGATTGGTTTGCAAACTTTAGTTTAGAAACACATATGCCTGGTGAAACCGCTCCCCTTACTATCTCTTCCCTTGAAAGCATTGTGTTCACTAATCAGTTAATAGTACAAGCAATTAAAAGCCTTAAACCTTCCACTAGTACGGGACCGGATGGCCTCGCTTCGATAATTTTCAAAAACAGTGGGTGTGATATACCCTTGTTACTTCTTAAATTCTTCTCAATATCTATGGACACTGGCACTTACCCTAGTGAGTGGAAAACTAGCTTCATAATTCCACATTACAAATCTGGTGATAGGGCAAACGTCCGCAATTACAGACCCATAAATATAACCCCAGTTATCTCACGAATCATGGAGAAAGTTGTAAAAGATCAATTGTCAGACTACCTAATTAGGGAAGATCTTGTTACAAGGTCTCAACACGGATTTCTCAAAAATAGATCCTGCGTTACTTGCCACTTCGACTTTTTCAACTGCATCACTAGTAGTCGCGAAGCACGTAAGCTAGTCGTTGTTCTCTACTTCGATATATCTAGGGCATTTGACATGGTATCTCACAGTATTCTCTTTGAGAAGCTGTACTCTTGTGGAATTCGCAACCCATTACTGAACTGGTTAAAATCATTTCTAAGCAACAGGGTACAAATAACCAAAGTTGGATCTGTATTGTCTCATCCTAGGCAGATCTCAAGTGGGGTCGTGCAAGGTAGTGTCCTAGGTCCACTTTTATTCACAGTCTACATTAACAGCATTTGCAAGTGCTTCACCTTAGGCAAACCATTCCTATATGCTGACGACCTCAAAGTCGTCTACTCCTGCTACACTCATGAATTAAGCGATATGGTTACTAAAATACATCTTGAACTAAGTAGCCTTGCAACATGGTGTGCTGAATCCTGTCTAAATTTTAACATTGACAAATGCGGCTGGATTTGTATCGGCAACAGTAACCTTGATCTAACTCTTGAAATAAATGGGCGAAAACTAGCTAAGCTCAACTCAGTCGTAGATCTCGGTATTAGATACTCTAGTAACCTAACGTTCGCTGAACAGACTGATTATGCCAGACGTAAAACGCGAAGGCTGATAGGATGCATAACACGCAATTTCTTTTGTTGTGAAACTAGGGTTTTATTATACAAAGTATGTGTCCGACCTATCTTAGAATACTGCCCGTTTATTCTTAGCGGACTAAGACAAAATGACAAGCTTAAATTAGAGGGAGTGCAACGGCAGTTTACCTCAAGAACTCTTGGTTTAGAAAGTGGTCTGGAATACCATGAGCGATGCGTAAGACTAAGATTAGAACCCCTCTGGAAAAGACGCCTTAAGCTAAACCTTATCTTTTACTATAAGCTAACTAATCTTCTCTTGCATTCCTCCGAGCCAATAACTAAACCTACCGCTGTCATCAGTTACAATCTTAGAAATCATCACAACCTAGCTGCTATGGAGCACTGTCAGACTTACGTGCGGTACAACTTCTTCTTAAATAAGTTTTCAGTCATTTGGAATAGACTACCAGCTAATGTGCGCGATGCAAACACACTTCCAGTGTTCATCTCCTCAGTCACCAGACTACTCAAAGATGACAATGCACTTTTGCGCCTGACTCTTACACCTTCTTTTTCACCCTACATAGATATTTTAAGTTCTTTAAACGTGTAGTTACAACAAACTACAATTATAAATTTTAATATTATTGGAACTAGATGATTAACATTTCTACACAGGACAGTAATATTAGTTTACACATAATATAAAAGTTAGCATAACGGGACTAGTTAGTTTGTGTACCAAAATAACCACAGTTACTAAACAGAATATATATGTATATATTTATTAATCACTCCTTAAGGACTCCCGTTGCTTTCTTTTGCGTTGCTGTTGTTTGTCTTCTTTTTTCTCTCACCATTTCAGCTTCCATTTGACTTTTTGAATGAGAATGAATAATGTGGATATTTGACCATTTACAATGACAAATGATCTGCAAACATTATTGGTCCCGTATCTTTCAGTTGCCTGGTTAATAACGAATTAACTTTCTCCACGACGCAACCTGGATTACATTTGTGGAATATACTCTTATACCAATGGAAAAGTATCAATTTGTAATACAACGTCACGATTGTAGCTTATAACATAACTGATCGTATCTGTAAAAATAGCTTCCTTATTACCCAATTTGGATATAAATCAAATCAAAAATAAGATTCGGATTTGTACACACCCAAGTTATATTGAGGAATTACTTCAAGCTTTATTTTTTCCCAAGTATTTTTAATCCATCCAAAACTTACTTGGGTTTTTTTGTTAATGCGAAGACAATATTCCTATATTTCATGATGTGCTCCATTGAATGACTTGTTATATTGTGGAATAACTTCAAGCTTTATTTTTTCCCAAGTATTTTTAATCCATCCAAAACTTACTTGGGTTTTTTTGTTAATGCGAAGTTAATATTCCTATATTTCATGACGTGCTCCATTGAATGACTGGTTATCATATTGTTCCCACAGACCTAAGACAAAAACGCCAGCAACCATGTAACTTAACCATAAACCAAATTTATGAAATTTATATAATGCTTATCCATGCCTGTATATTTGGTGTGTCCTACACAAGTAGGAAAAAATGTGTATTTTATTAAAACATTATTATTAATTATGATTGCTAATCGTATATGTAATTTATCATATTGATGATGCCTGTAAACTGGCGTCTCTCATGTACAAAATGAGAATATACTATTATTATTATTATTATTATTATATGTATACTTCACATGGGCACGGAGACTGCAGAATACGTCATAATCTAAATCACTGCCTATACAGTGCCAATAAACCTGGATATCTATGATATAACAAAAACATGCTGAAAGCTGCATCTCAGATCAAGTTGATTCATTCGGCGGTAATGATCTACTCCTGCATGCCTTATTCGACATCTTGAATGGAATGGTTCGCAGTTATTCTGGTACTAGATCGAAAAGAATAAAAAATTCACCGGTCGCTGAATCAAAAGAACGATCCAATTCAACCATTTAAAGAGGCTGGCGAACATGCTGTAAATGAGTATTCATGATCTGAAATGAAGAAGCAACTGGCTTTCAAACAGTTTTTGAACATTTTACTCAACTTACGAATACAGTTCGCCATGCAGACAAAAATGGCGCAAATGGAGAATTCTGGAATCGACCTCGGCACCATTTGATGCAGTAAAACAACCCGACATGACCTTATCTAGTTTTCGCCTCCACGATCAAATTTCTTTCCTGTTATAAAACCACGATAAGACCGCTGAAAAATGGAATAAATATATCACTGATCTCAACATAATACATCAATAAACTTTAAGCCAAGGGTGCTGTTCACAACAAAGTTATATAGGAGAATTGACTTCAAGCTTTATTTTTCCCATATATCTGTATTACATTCATGTGATGTCTGGGTTATTTGTTAGTGCGAAGACAATATTTCTATATCTCTTTATGTGCTACACAAACAGACTTTATAGCAGACTGTTCCGACTAGCTCTATTGTCAGAAAGAACAACCAAACTGTAAATTCATCATACATCAAATTATGTGTAATTTATATAATAACTTATCCATGCCTGTACAATAGGTATGTTCCTGCATGAACAGGGAGAAATATATTATTATTAAAACAATATTAATGCATGCCTATACAATTGGTGTACCCTACATAGCTAGGGAAAAAAATGTACCTTATTATATTATCTTTACTAAATATGCTTATTAATATTATGTGTAACTTATCGAATTGATGATGCCCGTAAACTGGCGTCCCTCGTGTAAAAAATGAGAATATATATTATTATTATTACTATTTAAGCTCGGCGTGACAGACAACAAGATTAGTCCCTGTGTCACTGAACATCAGCTTCGGTGCACCTCGGCGATTTATAAATCTACGTAATGCTAGCACGAATGAATCACTAGTTAACGTGTGAACCATCTCAATATGCACAGCTCTCCTTTTCAAACAGGTGAATAAACAGCAATATCTTTTACATAGGGTTCTGCCTCTCTTTACCACAAAAGGTCCGAACAAATCCACCCCCAACGTACTCGAATGGATAATTCCCTTCAGAAACTTGCCACGCTGGGAGTGGTACCATCAGCAACCAGCAACCATGTAACTTAACCATGGACCAAATTTATGAAATTTATATAATGCTTATCCATGCCTGTATATTTGGTGTGTCCTACACAAGTAGGAAAAAATGTGTATTTTACTAAAACATTATTATTAATTATGATTGCTAATCGTATATGTAATTTATCATATTGATGATGCCTGTAAACTGGCGTCTCTCATGTACAAAATGAGAATATACTATTATTATTATTATTATCATCTGCTGTGCTGAACGAGCATTTCGGAGTTTACATTATCAATTATTTTACGGACAACAGTACCTCCCTTCACTATCCAGAACTTACATCGAATACTTGATAGTACTTCCGAAGAACCCAAATGACCTTCAAGAACATGGTAGTGTCTTATAATGAGATTAGTGACTGGATGGTAGCAAGGCAATAAGGCCGGATGACGGGTCTCATATGGCGACTCTAACATTTGTAGACGTCCACCAACTCTAGCGATCCTTTCGGAAACTATCAGAGATAATCTATATAAACGCGCCTTGAAACCTGCGAAATCAGGACTATCCTCCTTGTCAATCTCAGCCCACGCTTCCCACTGAGCAGCCCTCAAAATCGCTAACTTCGCATTTCTAATATGTTCCACTCTCAGAGGTCCCACATTCATATTATCGTATCCTGCAAGATGCATGACCTTTAAATACGTAACATATCGTGCAAACCGCGCAACAGCCTTCAGTAGTGTGTACCAAGAAGAAGAATATTTAAAAAGTGGAAGTAAACCCGAATGTCTTTCTTGAGTAGATGTTAAACTGATACTTTTCTTCAACCCCAAGGCACACTCGTTTATCGGTGGTTCATCTTCTCTACTAGGCCACATACTATCAGCCCGTAGCAAGAACTCTGGACCTTTCCACCCCTTATTTTTAACCACATTCATATCAATAACTCCTCGTGAGGCTAGATCAGCTGGATTCTTTCCAGACGGTACGTATCTCCACTGCTCGACAGTTGTTAGTTCACGAATTTTAGATACTCTGTCAGCTACAAAACATGCATATGTTGCTGACTAGTTGCGTATGTAATGCATCACAGACATCGAATCAGTCCAAAACGTTACAGGATACTTGGGATAATCCAACTCTGTACACACCGTTGAGAATAACTGCGCGGCTAGAAAGGGTGCAGTAAGTTCTAATCTTGGAATCAAAATCGTCTTTAGGAGTGCAACTCTAGATTTACCCATTGTCAATGTAGTTGAAGATTGAACGATAAAATTCACGCTTGTTTGCTCAAAACCAACTTCCCCAATTTTCGCGGAGGCATCAATACACCAGTCGTCGTCTCATCGGTCGCTGTTCAGAAAGAAGTCAGGAGACAACCGTCAGAAGTAATCTTGTAATTTATTATTGTAATATTTGTTCATAGACCTTAGTTTTAAAGCTTAATTTTAAAGTTGGCTAAATGTTGGTGTTACAATAAAGAAATCTCGAGTGGACAATCGGTGTTTTGGTTTTTGCGTCCGTTATTACTAGGCGTTTCTGAGAAACTTCAAGGAACAGCGTGAGTCCCAGCGTGGCAAGAGCTGGGCATTGACGGTTTACGAGACGTGGCTGACACCCATCACTAGGCGAACATCTATATCATCCCTTAGGTTGGTTCTGATGTAGACAGCTGCTCCAAATCCCACTTCAGAGGCATCAGAGAAAACATGTAGGTCAATTATATCATGATTTATCGATGGCATAAATGGACGTGAGACAGAATGTAGATTCCGCATTCTTAAACTGTAAACCCACCTATTCCACGCTCCACTGCGTCTCTCACTTAATGAGCCATCCGGTTGTAACCCTTTCCTCCATGCTTCATGAAATAATCTCCTCGCCGGAAGTAGATAAGGTGCTACTAATCCAAGTGGGTCAAGCACGGTCAAGCACTAAACTGGGCAATATCTTTCGTCTTTTCAAACGCACCAATACTATCATAGTCATTGCAAAAGATACTTGAGTTGATGGGTGTCTGTTTCATTGTGGATGAAAACACCAACGATGACTGAGTGACACAAGGTGATGAACTTAGCAGTGGATCAGAAGCTGTTCCTTTTCGGCTTTCAGATAGTTGTCTAACTGCAAGATTACCACCACTGCTGTCTTTCACTACTAGTTCGGGTTTAGCACTATCATCTGATGATAGGTGGGCTACACGCTGATCAATTACACTGACTGTCTCACAAGTATGCACATCTTCTGGAACTGCATCTGCGTTCAATTCTACTTCACGTTGTAGTTGTACAGAACCTTCATTTAACTTAGCAGTAGTAGGCATATCCCGCATCTCATAATGATCAACCAAAGACAAATCTGCACCATCATGATCATTACCACAAATATTCAATTTACCGTCAAGTTCATCATTTTCAAACTCTTTAATAACAGAAGTAGACAATTTTGGTTCCTCCTCACAAATCATTAAAGGTTGTATATCTTCACTCTGACTAGTTATACCTTGTAAACTTTTGGAGTCAGAACTGCACTCTGAAGCAGTGACTCTATTCTGTGACACTCTATTCAACAACGGCTTACCAGTTGCAACTACAGACTTCTTCACCGCACCGTTATCGTCGCACAATTCGGAGTCAGGCCCGGAGTTTACATTTAGCTTATCACTGAACTTGCTCACTGGTTCACAGCTCACCTTTGTATGCACCTCTTGCAAACGAGTACAACACAACCGTGTTTGTCTTGCATCTTGCAACTTATCTGTTGAGGATGTACTACGAAAGCTGTTACACTCACTAGATCTATATGCATTACTAGACATCATCGAGCCTTCTCGATATCCACCTCTCTGAGGCTTATTCGTTATCAATGAGTGCGTTTTACCCTCAGACTGCTCTATTCTATGGGTGAGATCTAACAGACTGGTGAACTTGCTCATAGATTGATTGACACTAGTATTTACCAGTTTCAGGATATCATCAAACTTTGGCTCGATACCCTCATCCTCCATACGGGAGCTCATCTTCACCCACTTCCTTTGCAGTCGAGTAGGTAGACGTCTTGCTATTACTTCTAGTATAAAACTCGAGTTGAGGTCACTCATTCGATTCATCGAAATCATTCCATTCTTGTAAATTAGCAAATTATCCAAAAACTCAGTGAGTGCCTGGGAGTCATCCTGTAATTGACCACCATTACCCTTAACAGCCTCGAATAATTTCCCTGCAATCATCGAAGGTCTTCCAAACCTTTGACGTAATATGCTCATAGCCTCATCGTAGCCCTCTTTTGGCTTCATAAACTTACAACACTGTATAGCTCTTGAAGCATCTCCAGTGCAATATCTCATCAAATACATTAACTTCAATTCATCATTTAATAAAAAACCACTCAACATGATCTCAAACTCCTTTACAAATTGTAAATAATCAGCCGGGTTTCCATCAAAACATCGTGGTTCAAATTTAGGGAGTTTGATGTTCCTATTATCCCTGAACGGCGAAACAGTAACATCAACCATGTCATGCTTAACATCAGACACATCGTTACAATTAACAGACAAGTCACCATGACTTACTTTCCTGTTTGCATCCAAGACACTCTGTCCCTTCTTTGACCCAGGCATTGTTGAACTTGACCCAATTCCAAAAGCGTTCCAGATATTGCTTGTTCAAAGAGGACTTGACCGGCACCAGGAAAAATGAACGGCGACTATCCAAACTTTCACCAACTGTTTCAATCCGCCAGATCTGTTTCTATCGTCAGAAACTGTCAATCACGTCTCATAAACCGTTAATGCCCAGCTCTCGCTACGCTCGGGCCCACGCTGTTCCCTTGAGTTTCAGAAACGCTTAGTAATAACGGACGCAAAAACCAAAACACCGATCTGCCGCTTGTTATTTCTTTATTGTTACACCAACATATAAAAGGAATAAACGAACTAAGGTCTGTAAACAAATATTACAATAATAAATCGTTATATTACTTCTGACGATATTTTACTCTTCTTTCTGAACAGCGACCGATGAGACGATGACTGTCGTATTGATGCCTCCGCGAAAATCGGGGAAGTTGATTTTGAGCAAACAACCAAGAATTGATCGTTCAATCTTCAACTCCATTGACACTCCCCGGCAAAAAAGGGATCCAACCCTTTTTTCCTTCACGATCAATGCACGTTGACTTGGATGCCATTGCGAGAACCTGGGTCACACGGACAGAGCTGAAATGGAAAACAAACAGAAAAGCCAACACACCACAAGCATACCCACAGCACAATCTCACACATCGCTGACGACCTGCGCCTCCAGACAGAGACCTCCTCTTGACATCTTCCAACACAATCGCCACTTACTAGAATGACTCTTGCAGAATGCAACGTGACCATAGCAGCACCTCATGATACTCTTCAAGCATCCTCTTTTCTATTCACTATCAATTATCACTGAAATCGCTTGTCACTCATTCTGCCTCAGTTCTAGTAGCGGTGACGCATGCGAGCCTCAGTCGTTTACACTCTTTCTCCCCGGCGTGTCGGACCGCAGCTAACAATTATCTCCGTGTGCATTTCATTCTCAGCAATAGCCTCCCTGGCGTATACGACCCATCTGCTGTCCTTAACATCAATCAATTCATTCACGGATGTAGACGACTCGAAACAACTTCAGAAGTAATCACGACGAAAATTTTAACAAAATTACGCAATAACAACAAGATACGAAAACAACAAGTAAACACAATGAATCCATAAAACACCAATTGATATGACACACCACACGTATATACAAATAGTACAAACAACCTCGCCGATCATGTCTTGGTGGAATTCCTTTGAAGAATTGCAGGACTTACACCAGTACGCCTACAACCCTTCACTGGTTGACGATTGTTATTTGTGGAATGTACGGACACAAACAAGATTAACCAACAATTACATCAATTGGAACTCACACAATTATTTAACACAAACATATGTACAATCACTACATCAAATGTTGTGGATTCCGGCATGACCAACTACCCTTGAAGAACTGTAGGACTTACAGCAGTACGCCTACATTCCTTCTCAGGTTGATGATCCAAGTGAAAGTCGTCCGGATACAAACAGAATTACCAACAGCTAGATGACAGATGATATCAATTCAGTATATACAATATGAACATATGTACAAGATCATACACCAAGCACACTGGACTGATCATTGATGCGCTACCCTTTGAAGAATTGTAGGACTTACAGCAGTACGCCTACAACCCTTCTCAGGTTGACGCCCTAGGTTGGAAAATCGTCGCAGAGTTCATTTGCTGACTTCCTTCTATGAGCTAAATCCTCAAATCTGAACGGTAACACGCCCATGTCATTGTATCGTAGAATATAGATGACGAACAAACACACGGCATATCTCATCAACCAAGTGTAGAAACAGAGTAATTTACACCAAAGATAATAACATTCAATTAGTAACTTGAAACTAGAAATGCCTTTATTCATGCAAGTCAATTTAACAATTACTCTCTCGTTTACACTTGGCTTATTCTCACTAAACTGGGCAATATCTTTCGTCTTTTCAAACGCACCAATACTATCATAGTCATTGCAAAAGATACTTGAGTTGATGGGTGTCTGTTTCATTGTGGATGAAAACACCAACGATGACTGAGTGACACAAGGTGATGAACTTAGTGGTGGATCAGAAGCTGTTCTTGTTCGGCTCTCAGATAGTTGTCCAACTGCAAGATTACCACCACTGCTGTCTTTCACTACTAGTTCGGGTTTAGCACTATCATCTGATGATAGGTGGGCTACACGCTGATCAATTACACTGACTGTCTCACAAGTATGCACATCTTCTGGAACTGCATCTGCGTTCAATTCTACTTCACGTTGTAGTTGTACAGAACCTTTATTTAACTTAGCAGTAGTAGGCATATCCCGCATCTCATAATGATCAACCAAAGACAAATCTGCACCATCATGATCATTACCACAAATATTCAATTTACCGTCAAGTTCATCATTTTCAAACTCTTTAATAACAGAAGTAGACAATTTTGGTTCCTCCTCACAAATCATTAAAGGTTGTATATCTTCACTCTGACTAGTTATACCTTGTAAACTTTTGGAGTCAGAACTGCACTCTGAAGCAGTGACTCTATTCTGTGACACTCTATTCAACAACGGCTTACCAGTTGCAACTACAGACTTCTTCACCGCACCGTTATCGTCGCACAATTCGGAGTCAGGCCCGGAGTTTACATTTAGCTTATCACTGAACTTGCTCACTGGTTCACAGCTCACCTTTGTATGCACCTCTTGCAAACGAGTACAACACAACCGTGTTTGTCTTGCATCTTGCAACTTATCTGTTGAGGATGTACTACGAAAGCTGTTACACTCACTAGATCTATATGCATTACTAGACATCATCGAGCCTTCTCGATATCCACCTCTCTGAGGCTTATTCGTTATCAATGAGTGCGTTTTACCCTCAGACTGCTCTATTCTATGGGTGAGATCTAACAGACTGGTGAACTTGCTCATAGATTGATTGACACTAGTATTTACCAGTTTCAGGATATCATCAAACTTTGGCTCGATACCCTCATCCTCCATACGGGAGCTCATCTTCACCCACTTCCTTTGCAGTCGAGTAGGTAGACGTCTTGCTATTACTTCTAGTATAAAACTCGAGTTGAGGTCACTCATTCGATTCATCGAAATCATTCCATTCTTGTAAATTAGCAAATTATCCAAAAACTCAGTGAGTGCCTGGGAGTCATCCTGTAATTGACCACCATTACCCTTAACAGCCTCGAATAATTTCCCTGCAATCATCGAAGGTCTTCCAAACCTTTGACGTAATATGCTCATAGCCTCATCGTAGCCCTCTTTTGGCTTCATAAACTTACAACACTGTATAGCTCTTGAGGCATCTCCAGTGCAATATCTCATCAAATACATTAACTTCAATTCATCATTTAATAAAAAACCACTCAACATGATCTCAAACTCCTTTACAAATTGTAAATAATCAGCCGGGTTTCCATCAAAACATCGTGGTTCAAATTTAGGCAGTTTGATGTTCCTATTATCCCTGAACGGCGAAACAGTAACATCAACCATGTCATGCCTAACATCAGACACATCGTTACAATTAACAGACAAGTCACCATGACTTACTTTTCTGTTTGCATCCAAGACACTCTGTCCCTTCTTTGACCCAGGCATTGTTGAACTTGACCCAGTTCCAAAAGCGTTCCAGATATTGCTTGTTCAAAGAGGACTTGACCGGCACCAGGAAAAATGAATGGCAACTATCCAAACTTTCACCAACTGTTTCAATCCGCCAGATCTGTTTCTATCGTCAGAAACTGTCAATCACGTCTCATAAACCGTTAATGCCCAGCTCTCGCTACGCTCGGGCCCACGCTGTTCCCTTGAGTTTCAGAAACGCTTAGTAATAACGGACGCAAAAACCAAAACACCGATCTGCCGCTTGTTATTTCTTTATTGTTACACCAACATATAAAAGGAATAAACGAACTAAGGTCTGTAAACAAATATTACAATAATAAATCGTTATATTACTTCTGACGATATTTTACTCTTCTTTCTGAACAGCGACCGATGAGACGATGACTGTCGTATTGATGCCTCCGCGAAAATCGGGGAAGTTGATTTTGAGCAAACAAGCAAGAATTGATCGTTCAATCTTCAACTCCATTGACACTCCCCGGCAAAAAAGGGATCCAACCCTTTTTTCCTTCACGATCACTGCACGTTGACTTGGATGCCATTGCGAGAACCTGGGTCACACGGACAGAGCTGAAATGGAAAACAAACAGAAAAGCCAACACACCACAAGCATACCCTCAGCACAATCTCACACATCGCTGACGACCTGCGCCTCCAGACAGAGACCTCCTCTTGACATCTTCCAACACAATCGCCACTTACTAGAATGACTCTTGCAGAATGCAACGTGACCATAGCAGCACCTCATGATACTCTTCAAGCATCCTCTTTTCTATTCACTATCAATTATCATTGAAATCGCTTGTCACTCATTCTGCCTCAGTTCTAGTAGCGGTGACGCATGCGAGCCTCAGTCGTTTACACTCTTTCTCCCCGGCGTGTCGGACCGCAGCTAACAATTATCTCCGTGTGCATTTCATTCTCAGCAATAGCCTCCCTGGCGTATACGACCCATCTGCTGTCCTTAACATCAACCAATTCATTCACGGATGTAGACGACTCGAAACAACTTCAGAAGTAATCACGACGAAAATTTTAACAAAATTACGCAATAACAACAAGATACGGAAACAACAAGTAAACACAATGAAACCATAAAACACCAATTGATATGACACACCACACGTATATACAAATAGTACAAACAACCTCGCCGATCATGTCTTGGTGGAATTCCTTTGAAGAATTGCAGGACTTACACCAGTACGCCTACAACCCTTCACTGGTTGACGATTGTTATTTGTGGAATGTACGGACACAAACAAGATTAACCAACGATTACATCAATTGGAACTCACACAATTATTTAACACAAACATATGTACAATCACTACATCAAATGTTGTGGATTCCGGCATGACCAACTACCCTTGAAGAACTGTAGGACTTACAGCAGTACGCCTACATTCCTTCTCAGGTTGATGATCCAAGTGAAAGTCGTCCGGATACAAACAGAATTACCAACAGCTAGATGACAGATGATATCAATTCAGTATATACAATATGAACATATGTGCAAGATCATACACCAAGCACACTGGACTGATCATTGATGCGCTACCCTTTGAAGAATTGTAGGACTTACAGCAGTACGCCTACAACCCTTCTCAGGTTGACGCCCTAGGTTGGAAAATCGTCGCAGAGTTCATTTGCTGACTTCCTTCTATGAGCTAAATCCTCAAATCTGAACAGTAACACGCCCATGTCATTGTATCGTAGAATATAGATGACGAGCAAACACACGGCATATCTCATCAACCAAGTGTAGAAACAGAGTAATTTACACCAAAGATAATAACATTCAATTAGTAACTTGAAACTAGAAATGCCTTTATTCATGCAAGTCAATTTAACAATTACTCTCTCGTTTACACTTGGCTTATTCTCACTAAACTGGGCAATATCTTTCGTCTTTTCAAACGCACCAATACTATCATAGTCATTGCAAAAGATACTTGAGTTGATGGGTGTCTGTTTCATTGTGGATGAAAACACCAACGATGACTGAGTGACACAAGGTGATGAACTTAGTGGTGGATCAGAAGCTGTTCTTGTTCGGCTCTCAGATAGTTGTCCAACTGCAAGATTACCACCACTGCTGTCTTTCACTACTAGTTCGGGTTTAGCACTATCATCTGATGATAGGTGGGCTACACGCTGATCAATTACACTGACTGTCTCACAAGTATGCACATCTTCTGGAACTGCATCTGCGTTCAATTCTACTTCACGTTGTAGTTGTACAGAACCTTCATTTAACTTAGCAGTAGTAGGCATATCCCGCATCTCATAATGATCAACCAAAGACAAATCTGCACCATCATGATCATTACCACAAATATTCAATTTACCGTCAAGTTCATCATTTTCAAACTCTTTAATAACAGAAGTAGACAATTTTGGTTCCTCCTCACAAATCATTAAAGGTTGTATATCTTCACTCTGGCTAGTTATACCTTGTAAACTTTTGGAGTCAGAACTGCACTCTGAAGCAGTGACTCTATTCTGTGACACTCTATTCAACAACGGCTTACCAGTTGCAACTACAGACTTCTTCACCGCACCGTTATCGTCGCACAATTCGGAGTCAGGCCCGGAGTTTACATTTAGCTTATCACTGAACTTGCTCACTGGTTCACAGCTCACCTTTGTATGCACCTCTTGCAAACGAGTACAACACAACCGTGTTTGTCTTGCATCTTGCAACTTATCTGTTGAGGATGTACTACGAAAGCTGTTACACTCACTAGATCTATATGCATTACTAGACATCATCGAGCCTTCTCGATATCCACCTCTCTGAGGCTTATTCGTTATCAATGAGTGCGTTTTACCCTCAGACTGCTCTATTCTATGGGTGAGATCTAACAGACTGGTGAACTTGCTCATAGATTGATTGACACTAGTATTTACCAGTTTCAGGATATCATCAAACTTTGGCTCGATACCCTCATCCTCCATACGGGAGCTCATCTTCACCCACTTCCTTTGCAGTCGAGTAGGTAGACGTCTTGCTATTACTTCTAGTATAAAACTCGAGTTGAGGTCACTCATTCGATTCATCGAAATCATTCCATTCTTGTAAATTAGCAAATTATCCAAAAACTCAGTGAGTGCCTGGGAGTCATCCTGTAATTGACCACCATTACCCTTAACAGCCTCGAATAATTTCCCTGCAATCATCGAAGGTCTTCCAAACCTTTGACGTAATATGCTCATAGCCTCATCGTAGCCCTCTTTTGGCTTCATAAACTTACAACACTGTATAGCTCTTGAGGCATCTCCAGTGCAATATCTCATCAAATACATTAACTTCAATTCATCATTTAATAAAAAACCACTCAACATGATCTCAAACTCCTTTACAAATTGTAAATAATCAGCCGGGTTTCCATCAAAACATCGTGGTTCAAATTTAGGCAGTTTGATGTTCCTATTATCCCTGAACGGCGAAACAGTAACATCAACCATGTCATGCCTAACATCAGACACATCGTTACAATTAACAGACAAGTCACCATGACTTACTTTTCTGTTTGCATCCAAGACACTCTGTCCCTTCTTTGACCCAGGCATTGTTGAACTTGACCCAGTTCCAAAAGCGTTCCAGATATTGCTTGTTCAAAGAGGACTTGACCGGCACCAGGAAAAATGAATGGCAACTATCCAAACTTTCACCAACTGTTTCAATCCGCCAGATCTGTTTCTATCGTCAGAAACTGTCAATCACGTCTCATAAACCGTTAATGCCCAGCTCTCGCTACGCTCGGGCCCACGCTGTTCCCTTGAGTTTCAGAAACGCTTAGTAATAACGGACGCAAAAACCAAAACACCGATCTGCCGCTTGTTATTTCTTTATTGTTACACCAACATATAAAAGGAATAAACGAACTAAGGTCTGTAAACAAATATTACAATAATAAATCGTTATATTACTTCTGACGATATTTTACTCTTCTTTCTGAACAGCGACCGATGAGACGATGACTGTCGTATTGATGCCTCCGCGAAAATCGGGGAAGTTGATTTTGAGCAAACAAGCAAGAATTGATCGTTCAATCTTCAACTCCATTGACACTCCCCGGCAAAAAAGGGATCCAACCCTTTTTTCCTTCACGATCACTGCACGTTGACTTGGATGCCATTGCGAGAACCTGGGTCACACGGACAGAGCTGAAATGGAAAACAAACAGAAAAGCCAACACACCACAAGCATACCCTCAGCACAATCTCACACATCGCTGACGACCTGCGCCTCCAGACAGAGACCTCCTCTTGACATCTTCCAACACAATCGCCACTTACTAGAATGACTCTTGCAGAATGCAACGTGACCATAGCAGCACCTCATGATACTCTTCAAGCATCCTCTTTTCTATTCACTATCAATTATCATTGAAATCGCTTGTCACTCATTCTGCCTCAGTTCTAGTAGCGGTGACGCATGCGAGCCTCAGTCGTTTACACTCTTTCTCCCCGGCGTGTCGGACCGCAGCTAACAATTATCTCCGTGTGCATTTCATTCTCAGCAATAGCCTCCCTGGCGTATACGACCCATCTGCTGTCCTTAACATCAATCAATTCATTCACGGATGTAGACGACTCGAAACAACTTCAGAAGTAATCACGACGAAAATTTTAACAAAATTACGCAATAACAACAAGATACGGAAACAACAAGTAAACACAATGAAACCATAAAACACCAATTGATATGACACACCACACGTATATACAAATAGTACAAACAACCTCGCCGATCATGTCTTGGTGGAATTCCTTTGAAGAATTGCAGGACTTACACCAGTACGCCTACAACCCTTCACTGGTTGACGATTGTTATTTGTGGAATGTACGGACACAAACAAGATTAACCAACGATTACATCAATTGGAACTCACACAATTATTTAACACAAACATATGTACAATCACTACATCAAATGTTGTGGATTCCGGCATGACCAACTACCCTTGAAGAACTGTAGGACTTACAGCAGTACGCCTACATTCCTTCTCAGGTTGATGATCCAAGTGAAAGTCGTCCGGATACAAACAGAATTACCAACAGCTAGATGACAGATGATATCAATTCAGTATATACAATATGAACATATGTGCAAGATCATACACCAAGCACACTGGACTGCTCATTGATGCGCTACCCTTTGAAGAATTGTAGGACTTACAGCAGTACGCCTACAACCCTTCTCAGGTTGACGCCCTAGGTTGGAAAATCGTCGCAGAGTTCATTTGCTGACTTCCTTCTATGAGCTAAATCCTCAAATCTGAACGGTAACACGCCCATGTCATTGTATCGTAGAATATAGATGACGAACAAACACACGGCATATCTCATCAACCAAGTGTAGAAACAGAGTAATTTACACCAAAGATAATAACATTCAATTAGTAACTTGAAACTAGAAATGCCTTTATTCATGCAAGTCAATTTAACAATTACTCTCTCGTTTACACTTGGCTTATTCTCACTAAACTGGGCAATATCTTTCGTCTTTTCAAACGCACCAATACTATCATAGTCATTGCAAAAGATACTTGAGTTGATGGGTGTCTGTTTCATTGTGGATGAAAACACCAACGATGACTGAGTGACACAAGGTGATGAACTTAGTGGTGGATCAGAAGCTGTTCTTGTTCGGCTCTCAGATAGTTGTCCAACTGCAAGATTACCACCACTGCTGTCTTTCACTACTAGTTCGGGTTTAGCACTATCATCTGATGATAGGTGGGCTACACGCTGATCAATTACACTGACTGTCTCACAAGTATGCACATCTTCTGGAACTGCATCTGCGTTCAATTCTACTTCACGTTGTAGTTGTACAGAACCTTTATTTAACTTAGCAGTAGTAGGCATATCCCGCATCTCATAATGATCAACCAAAGACAAATCTGCACTATCATGATCATTACCACAAATATTCAATTTACCGTCAAGTTCATCATTTTCAAACTCTTTAATAACAGAAGTAGACAATTTTGGTTCCTCCTCACAAATCATTAAAGGTTTTATATCTTCACTCTGACTAGTTATACCTTGTAAACTTTTGGAGTCAGAACTGCACTCTGAAGCAGTAACTCTATTCTGTGACACTCTATTCAACAACGGCTTACCAGTTGCAACTACAGACTTCTTCACCGCACCGTTATCGTCACACAATTCGGAGTCAGGCCCGGAGTTTACATTTAGCTTATCACTGAACTTGCTCACTGGTTCACAGCTCACCTTTGTATGCACCTCTTGCAAACGAGTACAACACAACCGTGTTTGTCTTGCATCTTGCAACTTATCTGTTGAGGATGTACTACGAAACCTGTTACACTCACTAGATCTATATGCATTACTAGACATCATCGAGCCTTCTCGATATCCACCTCTCTGAGGCTTATTCGTCATCAATGAGTGCGTTTTACCCTCAGACTGCTCTATTCTATGGGTGAGATCTAACAGACTGGTGAACTTGCTCATAGATTGATTGACACTAGTATTTACCAGTTTCAGGATATCATCAAACTTTGGCTCGATACCCTCATCCTCCATACGGGAGCTCATCTTCACCCACTTCCTTTGCAGTCGAGTAGGTAGACGTCTTGCTATTACTTCTAGTATAAAACTCGAGTTGAGGTCACTCATTCGATTCATCGAAATCATTCCATTCTTGTAAATTAGCAAATTATCCAAAAACTCAGTGAGTGCCTGGGAGTCATCCTGTAATTGACCACCATTACCCTTAACAGCCTCGAATAATTTCCCTGCAATCATCGAAGGTCTTCCAAACCTTTGACGTAATATGCTCATAGCCTCATCGTAGCCCTCTTTTGGCTTCATAAACTTACAACACTGTATAGCTCTTGAAGCATCTCCAGTGCAATATCTCATCAAATACATTAACTTCAATTCATCATTTAATAAAAAACCACTCAACATGATCTCAAACTCCTTTACAAATTGTAAATAATCAGCCGGGTTTCCATCAAAACATCGTGGTTCAAATTTAGGCAGTTTGATGTTCCTATTATCCCTGAACGGCGAAACAGTAACATCAACCATGTCATGCCTAACATCAGACACATCGTTACAATTAACAGACAAGTCACCATGACTTACTTTCCTGTTTGCATCCAAGACACTCTGTCCCTTCTTTGACCCAGGCATTGTTGAACTTGACCCAGTTCCAAAAGCGTTCCAGATATTGCTTGTTCAAAGAGGACTTGACCGGCACCAGGAAAAATGAATGGCAACTATCCAAACTTTCACCAACTGTTTCAATCCGCCAGATCTGTTTCTATCGTCAGAAACTGTCAATCACGTCTCATAAACCGTTAATGCCCAGCTCTCGCTACGCTCGGGCCCACGCTGTTCCCTTGAGTTTCAGAAACGCTTAGTAATAACGGACGCAAAAACCAAAACACCGATCTGCCGCTTGTTATTTCTTTATTGTTACACCAACATATAAAAGGAATAAACGAACTAAGGTCTGTAAACAAATATTACAATAATAAATCGTTATATTACTTCTGACGATATTTTACTCTTCTTTCTGAACAGCGACCGATGAGACGATGACTGTCGTATTGATGCCTCCGCGAAAATCGGGGAAGTTGATTTTGAGCAAACAACCAAGAATTGATCGTTCAATCTTCAACTCCATTGACACTCCCCGGCAAAAAAGGGATCCAACCCTTTTTTCCTTCACGATCAATGCACGTTGACTTGGATGCCATTGCGAGAACCTGGGTCACACGGACAGAGCTGAAATGGAAAACAAACAGAAAAGCCAACACACCACAAGCATACCCACAGCACAATCTCACACATCGCTGACGACCTGCGCCTCCAGACAGAGACCTCCTCTTGACATCTTCCAACACAATCGCCACTTACTAGAATGACTCTTGCAGAATGCAACGTGACCATAGCAGCACCTCATGATACTCTTCAAGCATCCTCTTTTCTATTCACTATCAATTATCACTGAAATCGCTTGTCACTCATTCTGCCTCAGTTCTAGTAGCGGTGACGCATGCGAGCCTCAGTCGTTTACACTCTTTCTCCCCGGCGTGTCGGACCGCAGCTAACAATTATCTCCGTGTGCATTTCATTCTCAGCAATAGCCTCCCCGGCGTATACGACCCATCTGCTGTCCTTAACATCAATCAATTCATTCACGGATGTAGAAGACTCGAAACAACTTCAGAAGTAATCACGACGAAAATTTTAACAAAATTACGCAATAACAACAAGATACGAAAACAACAAGTAAACACAATGAATCCATAAAACACCAATTGATATGACACACCACACGTATATACAAATAGTACAAACAACCTCGCCGATCATGTCTTGGTGGAATTCCTTTGAAGAATTGCAGGACTTACACCAGTACGCCTACAACCCTTCACAGGTTGACGATTGTTATTTGTGGAATGTACGGACACAAACAAGATTAACCAACAATTACATCAATTGGAACTCACACAATTATTTAACACAAACATATGTACAATCACTACATCAAATGTTGTGGATTCCGGCATGACCAACTACCCTTGAAGAACTGTAGGACTTACAGCAGTACGCCTACATTCCTTCTCAGGTTGATGATCCAAGTGGAAGTCGTCCGGACACAAACAGAATTACCAACAGCTAGATGACAGATGATATCAATTCAGTATATACAATATGAACATATGTACAAGATCATACACCAAGCACACTGGACTGCTCATTGATGCGCTACCCTTTGAAGAATTGTAGGACTTACAGCAGTACGCCTACAACCCTTCTCAGGTTGACGCCCTAGGTTGGAAAATCGTCGCAGAGTTCATTTGCTGACTTCCTTCTATGAGCTAAATCCTCAAATCTGAACGGTAACACGCCCATGTCATTGTATCGTAGAATATAGATGACGAACAAACACACGGCATATCTCATCAACCAAGTGTAGAAACAGAGTAATTTACACCAAAGATAATAACATTCAATTAGTAACTTGAAACTAGAAATGCCTTTATTCATGCAAGTCAATTTAACAATTACTCTCTCGTTTACACTTGGCTTATTCTCACTAAACTGGGCAATATCTTTCGTCTTTTCAAACGCACCAATACTATCATAGTCATTGCAAAAGATACTTGAGTTGATGGGTGTCTGTTTCATTGTGGATGAAAACACCAACGATGACTGAGTGACACAAGGTGATGAACTTAGTGGTGGATCAGAAGCTGTTCTTGTTCGGCTCTCAGATAGTTGTCCAACTGCAAGATTACCACCACTGCTGTCTTTCACTACTAGTTCGGGTTTAGCACTATCATCTGATGATAGGTGGGCTACACGCTGATCAATTACACTGACTGTCTCACAAGTATGCACATCTTCTGGAACTGCATCTGCGTTCAATTCTACTTCACGTTGTAGTTGTACAGAACCTTTATTTAACTTAGCAGTAGTAGGCATATCCCGCATCTCATAATGATCAACCAAAGACAAATCTGCACTATCATGATCATTACCACAAATATTCAATTTACCGTCAAGTTCATCATTTTCAAACTCTTTAATAACAGAAGTAGACAATTTTGGTTCCTCCTCACAAATCATTAAAGGTTTTATATCTTCACTCTGACTAGTTATACCTTGTAAACTTTTGGAGTCAGAACTGCACTCTGAAGCAGTAACTCTATTCTGTGACACTCTATTCAACAACGGCTTACCAGTTGCAACTACAGACTTCTTCACCGCACCGTTATCGTCACACAATTCGGAGTCAGGCCTGGAGTTTACATTTAGCTTATCACTGAACTTGCTCACTGGTTCACAGTTCACCTTTGTATGCACCTCTTGCAAACGAGTACAACACAACCGTGTTTGTCTTGCATCTTGCAACTTATCTGTTGAGGATGTACTACGAAAGCTGTTACACTCACTAGATCTATATGCATTACTAGACATCATGGAGCCTTCTCGATATCCACCTCTCTGAGGCTTATTCGTCATCAATGAGTGCGTTTTACCCTCAGACTGCTCTATTCTATGGGTGAGATCTAACAGACTGGTGAACTTGCTCATAGATTGATTGACACTAGTATTTACCAGTTTCAGGATATCATCAAACTTTGGCTCGATACCCTCATCCTCCATACGGGAGCTCATCTTCACCCACTTCCTTTGCAGTCGAGTAGGTAGACGTCTTGCTATTACTTCTAGTATAAAACTCGAGTTGAGGTCACTCATTCGATTCATCGAAATCATTCCATTCTTGTAAATTAGCAAATTATCCAAAAACTCAGTGAGTGCCTGGGAGTCATCCTGTAATTGACCACCATTACCCTTAACAGCCTCGAATAATTTCCCTGCAATCATCGAAGGTCTTCCAAACCTTTGACGTAATATGCTCATAGCCTCATCGTAGCCCTCTTTTGGCTTCATAAACTTACAACACTGTATAGCTCTTGAGGCATCTCCAGTGCAATATCTCATCAAATACATTAACTTCAATTCATCATTTAATAAAAAACCACTCAACATGATCTCAAACTCCTTTACAAATTGTAAATAATCAGCCGGGTTTCCATCAAAACATCGTGGTTCAAATTTAGGCAGTTTGATGTTCCTATTATCCCTGAACGGCGAAACAGTAACATCAACCATGTCATGCTTAACATCAGACACATCGTTACAATTAACAGACAAGTCACCATGACTTACTTTTCTGTTTGCATCCAAGACACTCTGTCCCTTCTTTGACCCAGGCATTGTTGAACTTGACCCAGTTCCAAAAGCGTTCCAGATATTGCTTGTTCAAAGAGGACTTGACCGGCACCAGGAAAAATGAATGGCAACTATCCAAACTTTCACCAACTGTTTCAATCCGCCAGATCTGTTTCTATCGTCAGAAACTGTCAATCACGTCTCATAAACCGTTAATGCCCAGCTCTCGCTACGCTCGGGCCCACGCTGTTCCCTTGAGTTTCAGAAACGCTTAGTAATAACGGACGCAAAAACCAAAACACCGATCTGCCGCTTGTTATTTCTTTATTGTTACACCAACATATAAAAGGAATAAACGAACTAAGGTCTGTAAACAAATATTACAATAATAAATCGTTATATTACTTCTGACGATATTTTACTCTTCTTTCTGAACAGCGACCGATGAGACGATGACTGTCGTATTGATGCCTCTGCGAAAATCGGGGAAGTTGATTTTGAGCAAACAAGCAAGAATTGATCGTTCAATCTTCAACCTTAGCTAACACCTCATTAATACTTGTTGCAAATCTAGCCGCAGACTTACCATCGTCAGTGGAGGCTAAACAATCATCTACATAGAAGCAACAATCGATGACATCCCACAGATCATTAGAACCAAATGTGGACACTGCCTTTCGTAGAGCAAAATTAGCACAAAACGGGGAGGAAGTGGCACCAAACGGATGGACTGTCATCCTATATTCTGGCACCTTACCACAAGGACCACCATCAAACCACAAGAACCTTAAGTGATCTCTGTCGCTCTCTGGCACCTTCACTTGTAGGAACATTTCCTCTATATCCGCAGCGACAGCAGCTGGAAGCTATCTGAGTCTTAACAGCAGTCCAACTAATGAGCCCACGCAATCTGGGCCACTATACAGATTATCATTCAAAGGGACTCCTTCATGTTTCGCAGAACAATCGAATACCACACGGAGTTTACCTGGCTTCCTCGGGTTAAAGACGGGATGATAGGGCAAATACTACTTCCCTGGCTCGCTCTGATCAACTAGTCTTTCAACGTAACCCTTCATTACATGTTTGTCGACGACATCCTTATATTTGGTCCAGAGGTCTGCATTCGTCAGAAACTTCTTCTTCCAAACCATTAGTCTCTCAAGAGCGACTTTTCTATTGTAAACTAACTGTCTATCTTCAAATCTCCATTGTAGGCCAACGCTGAAACGCCTATTTTCGTATTTACAGGACTCCTCAACTATTTTAACTACCTTTGAGTCTTCTATAGAACGACCACCCTCTGGGACACAGCGGTCACAAAACTCCTTGTCATACATATTTTTAATCATAGTCTCTAGTTTGTCTCCACTGTTTGCAACTAATGATGAAATGTAGACTATGCGTAGAGGTCCTCTTACTGTCCATCCCAGCGGTGTTTTCGTCACGAACAGATTATCTCTACCTCCGAATCTCTCTTCTAATACCTTGTGAGCTTCTGGCACACTACATCCAATGAGTACTCTCACTCTACCATCTTGCACTGTTGGAAACGGTATGTCACACAGATATAGATCACCGACAACTGTTTCACGACTAGGTACTATAGCTTCGCCAAATTTCATACTGGAGGTAGTGTAAGCAGTATCTACTTCAACCGTTTCCCCAGTAGTCAAGGATTCTAACTGAAATGACACTCGTTCACATACTACCGTTTTCGAAGAATTGAAAGTATTTACAACCAAGGATTGCTTTGGGCCCTTAATACCCAAGCAGCCAACCAGCTTAGCATCTATCAATGTAACGTCTGAACCATTATCCAACAATGCATAAGTCTCTACTGAAGATTTCGGTCCTTTCACCTTAACTGGTAATACCCCTAAATAAACTTGTGGGTTGTCAAGGGGTCTAGAGATACTATTACAATTAACCGAATTCCCCTGTTCGTTTACTATCCTCAGAAGTGGGTGCATATCGTTTAAACCACTACTTCCTTTGTTTGTCGCCTTACAATTCAACTTTGTATGCCCAATCTTTAAACAACTGAAACACAATCGCTTCTGTTTTGCCATTTTTAACTTTCTATGGGGGACATAGCGATAAAGCGATTGCAATCACTCAATTGATGCATGTTATGGCAAACAATACACTCATCCTTTCTCGTTGTGTCTTGAGACTTCACCACAAATGCTATCTTTATATTCACCGGTTCCTTAGGTTCTACCTTAGAATGCAAAATGCTGGAGGATTCGCCCGTCGCCTGGTTGACACTGCTTTTCACCAGCCTCACAATATCATCGAATCCAGGCTCCAAACCATCTTCATCTAGCCGGGAAGTAACCTTTATGAGCGTCCTTTGCAGACGAACCAGTAATTTCTTGACAGCTGCCTCAATCACCGAACTTGAGCTTAACTCATCCATATTGTTAAGATAAACGAGGGTATTTCTGTATACCATTAAATTATCCAAGAACTCTGCGAGTTCCTCGGGGTTGTTCGTTAACTGTACCCCATTACCTTTGACGGTTTCAAAAATGCTACGGGATATCATAAATGGCTTTCCAAACCTTTGACGTAATATCCTCATGGCCTCAGTATATCCTTCATTTGGCGGCATGAACGTACAGCACTGTATAGCTCTTGAAGCAACTCCAGCGCAGTACCTCATCAAATACATGAACTTTATTTCATCATTTAATGCAAGCCCACCCAGCATGACTTCAAACTCCTTTACAAACTGTGGATAGTCAGCTGGGTTTCCGTTGAAAGACCGAGGCTCGTATTTGGGAAGCTTAACATTCCTATTATCCCTAGACGGCGAAACATTAACATCAACCTTATCATGCTTAACATCATACACACCGTTACATGTAGCAGACAACCCAGCATTTATTACTTTCCTGCTGGCTTCCAAGACGCTCCGTCCCTTCTTTGACACAAGCATCATTGAACTGGACAAAAATTCCAGAGAAGTTCCAGATAATACTTGTCCAAAGAAGACTGGCAGGCACCAGGAAAGACGAACGGAAACTATCCAAACACCATCAGAAACTGTCAGCCAAGTCTCATAGACTGTCAGTGTCCGGCCCTTGCTACGCTGGACCTCACGCTGTCCCTTTCAGAAACGCTTTGTATTAACCGACACGAAAACCAGAACACTGATTGACAACTCAAGAACCCTTTGTTCTTAAACCAACATATAACCAACAATAAGGTTATTACCCAAGGTCTAGGAATAAATGTTATAACGATAAATCATGGTAATACTTCTGATAGTTTCCTCTCTTCCAACGAACAGCGAACCATGAGACGATAACTGCCGGATTGATGACTTTTAGCATAATTAGCATAATAATAATAATTTCTGTAACAGAAACCAGCCATTTTTACAGGCATGAACATATGTACATTTATGAAAACTTATAGTGTAACAACAGAAGACAAGGGCCAGGCAACAGATCGTTTTATTATGAAAATCAACACGTATTTATACATATTTCACATACATTATTATAGCTTATGCAAGTAGACAAGCGCAGTCATCTGATTGGTTGTTTATCAGAAGTTAGGCAGACAAACGCAGGCTTCTGATTGCTTGTTTCGAGATTCCTCGACAAATAGAGTTTTCTATCTGCGAATCATATTTTGCCACGTTAACTTTGCTGTGATTGGTTGTTGAATCAGCCTTGCTCATATTTTCTCACGGCCTGCTCTCACCACACTCGTCCCGCCGTCAAATACGTGCGACTGAAGTCGGCTTGATCTACTTGGTGCAGGCGTCATCGTTGGCTTGACTCGCTGTATCCATTTCGGGAGCTCGCTGACGTTCACGCGCCTCTCATTGTTCGTCATTGCGATTGTGTCCGCGTAATCCCATCTCGAAGTGACCATATGTGGTCCTTCCCACTTTGGAAACTGTTTGCCTGACCCTATCGAACATTCGTCAGTATTTCGTCTCACACTTTCATATGCTGCTTTCGCCCGACCTCCCAGCAGCGTCCCAAGTAGCAGCTCCATCGCTGACAGATCTTGAACGCCACTCAACTGCGCAGAAGCCTTGAAGTCCTGCCCGAAGATCCATATGTCTCCATCAAAAGCTGCAGGGCATAGGCTTTCCATTTGTCGGTAGGCAGCGACACCAAATGTAACAACAGAAGACAAGGGCCAGGCAACAGATCGTTTTATTATGAAAATCAACACGTATTTATACATATTTCACATACATTATTATAGCTTACGCAAGTAGACAAGCGCAGTCATCTGATTGGTTGTTTATCAGAAGTTAGGCAGACAAACGCAGGCTTCTGATTGGTTGTTTCGGGATTCCTCGACAAATAGAGTTCTCTATCTGCGAATCATATTTTGCCACGTTAACTTTGCTGTGATTGGTTGTTGAATCAGCCTTACTCATATTTTCTCACGGCCTGCTCTCACCACAATAGAATATATAATATGATTTGTTAATTTAGAAATAAGTTGAATACTGGTAAATGTGAGAGAAACATTTAAAATGAAGTGTACAAATAAGAAAATAGATATAGCGTCAAATCTAAACTGTGATTGAAAAAAAAATACATGTCAATTTCACGCGGGAACCATAAATGGTTGCGTTAGTTGAGGAAGGTAAGTGGCATTTCTGTACAGGTGCTGACGTATTACATAAGAGATGCAGAATAAACAATAACTATCAGTAAATCATTCAGAAAGAGTTTTAAAGTCTATTAAACTTTAAATTTACCCGTAAGTACATCATATTTGTGACATTTCCAGTTGTTTATGAGACCCACTTTGAACTTGTCAGCAGATTTTATAATACCGATGATCCCGTTATTCACCAGATGAGCTAGCAATATCACGAATAAGTAGAGAAAGCAGTATGTTTGAAAAGAGAAGAAGACACAAGAAAACCAGCAGACAGGTGCAGATCTGCACCTTCAGTATTTAAAAGGTGTTAATAATTCAAAATATATAACAGGCATGGGGTTCATCGTTTTTTATTGTTTTTTTTTCAGGAAATATTATTTTCCCGATATTTTACAGTCTTTTCTGCGAACAATTAGTTTAAAGTGAAAGACAGGTGATAATTTCACCTACTTACGAGGTTTAAAAGGAGTAAAACACAAAAGTCAGAGTGCGTGAGCTATGTAAAAGAAAAGCGAGGGCCTAGTAATGTATGTTTTTCTGAAGTATACAGTTCGGTGTCCTTCTGAAGTAGCGGACTCATACCATTTACTTTCATTCGGGAGTTTGCGTCTAAACTTCGGCTCTAGGCAATTTTCAACTAATATTTCTTTTTTCATTATTTTTTTTATTTTTAGTTTTTTTTAGTTTTTGTTTATTCTCATTTTGAAGAAGCCATCCGAACTCAGGAGCCATAGCAATAGAGTGCTGTCCCACAGATAAGGGTGGTTCACATATGTCCCCACCATCATATCCGCTGACTAGCAGTCACCACCCTCCCACCTTTTTTGTGCAAGGCCCTGTCGGAATGCTTCATTTTTTTTAAATTATTTATTTTTTTTTTTAAATTTCTGTTGCAAAATGCCACAAACTTTTTGTTTGTCCAGCTATTTATTCGTCGACTTACTCAAACTTATGGTATGAATGACTACTTTCAGAAGAACATCATGTATGTTTCATCTTTTACAGCATTTTGAAGACGAAAAATGTAAGAAAAAAAGGCTATCTGAGACTTCATTTTAGATATAAACAAATGTAGTTTAGAAAATCAGGGAGTAATCGTGCAGCATTGAGCAAATAAGCAGTGGTAAGTTATAATATGTTGTTCTAGAAAATTTGAACATACAGGATTATAGTAATAGAATAGTAAGATAAGATTCATTTTAGATATAAACAAATGTAGTTTAGAAAATCAGGGAGTAATCGTGCAGCATTGAGCAAATAAGCAGTGGTAAGTTATAATATGTTGTTCTAGAAAATTTGAACATACAGGATTATAGTAATAGAATAGTAAGATAAGATTCATTTTAGATATAAACAAATGTAGTTTAGAAAATCAGGGAGTAATCGTGCAGCATTGAGCAAATAAGCAGTGGTAAGTTATAATATGTTGTTCTAGAAAATTTGAACATACAGGATTATAGTAATAGAATAGTAAGATAAGATTCATTTTAGATATAAACAAATGTAGTTTAGAAAATCAGGGAGTAATCGTGCAGCATTGAGCAAATAAGCAGTGGTAAGTTATAATATGTTGTTCTAGAAAATTTGAACATACAGGATTATAGTAATAGAATAGTAAGATAAGATTCATTTTAGATATAAACAAATGTAGTTTAGAAAATCAGGGAGTAATCGTGCAGCATTGAGCAAATAAGCAGTGGTAAGTTATAATATGTTGTTCTAGGAAATTTGAACATACAGGATTATAGTAATAGAATAGTAAGATAAGATTCATTTTAGATATAAACAAATGTAGTTTAGAAAATCAGGGAGTAATCGTGCAGCATTGAGCGAATAAGCAGTGGTAAGTTATAATATGTTGTTCTAGAAAATTTGAACATACAGGGTTATAGTAATAGAATAGTAAGATAAGATTCATTTTAGATATAAACAAATGTAGTTTAGAAAATCAGGGAGTAATCGTGCAGCATTGAGCAAATAAGCAGTGGTAAGTTATAATATGTTGTTCAAGAAAAGTTGAACAGAGAAGATTATAGTTATAGAATAATAGGATAAGAGTCACTACTATTGAAAATTCACCGTTTATTTGAATATTTAGACAATTACCATTTTGGCCTTAATTGGCGTAGAGCTAGACGTATAGCACTAGGCAGGCTCTGGAGATATTTTAATACCAGTCGTCTTCAGTTGATTTGCATCTGGAATTTGAGATTGAACCTTAGCATACTGAAATACTCATAATACAATATTATCAGGGATATATGCAAAAATATTTGAAGGAAATAAAAAAAATTTAAAATTTAAGGCTGATTAAGAATAGGTGTCTAGGGTTGTGAAAGCAATCATAGTGAAAGTGACTGTCAAACATAGGGTTTACAGATTTCAGGAGCTAACAGTGAGGATCAGAGGAGTGCCATATTAGATCTCTAATTTTTAGTTTGTCACATACCCCTTCTAACCCGTTGTTAATGAAATATTTGTTCAGCAAAGATGAGAAAGTTTTTGGGGTAGGACTGTCTCTAATTTCAGTTGGAAGACGGTTCCAAATGCAACGGTATCTCACAGTGAAAGAGTTTGATCTGTATTTTGTATGACAGCGGGGAACTTTAAAAGAAGAAGATTTATTTCTCAGGTTATATTTCTTAGGTGAACTGAAAGTAAAGTCCCGCGAAAAATATGTAGGAGTTGGGTTTGAGCGAACAACCATGAATTGATCGTTCAATCTTCAACTACATTGACATATAGTATACTTTTATTCGTATTCATTCGTCTTCTTCCAACTCGTACAGGATTGAACCTTTCGGGCCTTCTAGTTGCCCACCAATGGCTGCCAAGGTCAATGAACCAATGTTCAAAGTTAACATTCCTTTACATGCTTACTGTCAAGTAAACAGTCTATTTGGTGATGTCACTGCATATTAACAGATTAATGAAGTAGCTATCAACTCTAAGTTACTACATTTATTTGAACTACAGACTTGTCATTTAGCTGTATACAGACTAGCGATTGGCTAGATAAGGCGACTTTAGCGTATTGAACAGTACAAAATTATTATTCAACTTGTTAAATCCTACTTAGCTTTTACAATGTGCTATTATACAGAAACAGACATGAAATCCTATAAATGACTAAAGTAACAGTCTCATAACACTATACTGAATCTCCATTCCACTAACTAAGCCTAATATGCATTAATTCGAATTCGCATATCACAGAAGCTCTGAAGAAGCCCAGGAGCAGAAATTAAGAGTATATTAAACATTTTATTAATTTACAAGAGAAAATTCTGATGAGGGGTATAAGCGTTGGTTTGAACAGTTGACATTTCCACTGGTTTCATATTCGACATCCACCGTATACCTGAAAAATAAAGCACATGTAAGGACCAGTACAAAATGAAGCTATGAAAGATAATTACTATATTACCACACAATATGAAAACACTGATTCTATTAATACTAAGTAAAATTCTCATGCAAATAAAAGTATTTGCAGTCCCCTGCTGGTCTTTGTATTGACGGCGTATGCAATTCTGTTTTGAAATCTGTTGTCCAAAAGAAACACTATTCGTCAAATTTGACCGTTTCTCATCCCGTCAACTTAAAAAGCTTCGTAGAGAGAAGGAAAAACTGTATAAGATGAAAGATAAAAGTGGTGTAAAAAGAACTAACTTCTTAATTAAGTCTGAAATGCAGAGGTTGAATGTAACATATAACCAGAAATTCATATCCTGTAAAAATCCTTCTAATATGTGGAAACTATTTAAGGAAATCACTGGTGGTAAGCAGATAAACAATATTCCATATTCTTTTGATGTATGTACTCTTAACAAATCTTTTATTTACTCTCCCTCAAATGCCATGCTTCCCAGCATCACTTGTGTTAATAATAGCCCCTTTCCAGGTTTTAACACAAATGATGTTCAAAAGTGCCTCAAGTCTCTAAACCCTTCCCAGAGCTTAGGTCCCGATTATGTACCTAGTGTTATTTTTAAAAAATGTTCTGATATTCTGTGTCACCCTCTTACTGATCTATTTAACAAATCTTTTTCCGATAATATTGTGCCTGCCGTTTGGAAGGACATTAAAGTTGTACCCATACCTAAATCATATACTGGAGCATGTGTCAAATTTAGACCCATTGCTATTACCTCTCCTTTTTTGAAAACTATGGAGAAATTACTTTTACTTAGTCTTGTACCTTCGCTTAAATCCTTTAATGACCCTAAACAATTCGCCTATAAGCACAGTAGAAGCACTTTAGATGCAGCTGCCGTCTTATATCATAACATTGCTTCCAGTCTAGACAAGGGGGCTAAATTTGTTCGTTGCGCCTTCCTAGACTATACATCTGCTTTCGACTCGGTCCCTAGGGACATCTTATTAAATAAACTTGCTGCTAGTCAAACAGAATGTTGGGCTGTTAACTGGTTACATTCCTATTTCTCAGATAGAAAGCAGTACACCGTATATAAAGGGAAGTCTTCCACTTCATTGCCTACTGAAGCTGGTGTCCCTCAAGGTGCTGTTCTTTCTCCTTTTCTTTTTTCTTTCTTCTTGCATGACTTGCCTCACTCTGATGAAATAAACTTTGTGAAGTACGCTGATGATTTAACGGTTTCAATGGCTGTTAACTCCCAGCTAGATTGTACTAAAATAAATAGCTTTCTATCGGAAGTCAGCAAATGGTCTGAGTCTAACGGTCTTAAACTGAATCCTTCTAAGTGTCAAACTGTTGATTTCAGCTTAAGATGTAAACGACAGTTAAAAGAAGTCATCGATTCTCATGACACTTGTAAAATTGACGACAATGATATAGGAATCAAATCAGAAATTAAGTATCTTGGACTCATTCTCTCTTCTGATCTCTCCTGGTCTTCCCATGTCTTAGCAATCTCCAGTAAAATATTCCGCCTGACATTTTACATTAAGAAGTTAAGACACTCGGGTATAACTCAACCAACCCCTCCTCTTACAGTTCATAAACTCTTGCATCCTACCTATTCTTCTTTATTGTTCACCCTTATTCTTTCCTGGTTTGCTTAAAAAGGACTATGTCACAATTCGTAGAATACTGAAGACTGTCAGTAGGGTGAGTGGTGTCCCAGTGGACCACATAGTTAACGTCGTTGTCGATAGGCACTTGACTTCGTGCAATAAATTTGCTAAAGGGATTTTGTCTGACTTGGAGCATCCGCTTTACCCTCAGCTTTCACCTTGCATCTCCTCAGGTAGAACAAGAAGTAACTTCAGAAAACTGTATGCTCGCACGTCTAAGTATGAAAATTCTATGATACCATACTTGGCACGTATTTTATGTGATGAAAATAGTGTCAGGCAACAATTAACTAACCTTTTTTCATCTAGTAAATAAACAATTTCCTCCATCCATCCATCCTTATATACCTTCAAGTTTTACTTTTATTACTTCTATTATATTTATGGTCCTGTTGCTTCTTTGTTTGCTTTACTCTCATAATTGCAAACACCAGCTTATCTCTATGACTGCTGTAATCTTTGTTTTTCCCCTCACCATATCATGTAAAGAGAACATTATACTCAATATTTTTAAACATGCTAGGATTTCTATACCACATTGCCAATACTGTGTGACACAAGCCAACGGCAATTTTCACTTGTATTCTTATTATTATTACCCGAACTGTTATCATTATTATTGCTATTTCCATTTTATATGCTGCATGTTTTTGACAATACCTCTATTGTAAATGTGGAAAATTTTCTGTGTGATTAATTTTATTTATAATTTGAGGAAATTAGATGCAATATTGTGATTAATGCTGAAAATTCCATTCTGTATCACAGGTACTGTTTTTGGAATAAAGTAAATCATTATTATTATTAAACAGACCTCATGTTTTCCAGTATTAGAGGATTATACGCAAATTTCAAGACAATATCCGAAACATCCATACTGCTGAGGCGTCATTCTCTCATCAAAATTACTTGCAGACCAACTTCACGCTAAATATATTCACATTAAAGGATGTATTGCAAATGTGATACTTAGAAATCGATCCACATTCTCGCTAATGTCTAGTGAACACAGTTTTATGAATCCCACAGAAATTACATTCTCATATTTAGGAAGCTGTAGCCATCAAATATAAATTGAACATGCTTCAGCTCTAAGCGACTATGCACAGTGTTAAAAGTATAGAGAAACACTTAAAATATTGTAAGATACACAGGCCTGTTGCGTTGATGAGGATAGCAATGTCATATAATGCAGCCTAGGCATTCAATCATGATACTGCATCTGTTTTGCTTCGTGTAAATATAAATTTCAGGAGGAATTCATCTTCACCATCGGTGATCAAAAATATTGCAGCATTAAGTGTTCAGTGTCAGTGGGAATGGTGCGGAAGTTCTCATAACCAACACAATTCATGTGTATATCAATACCGTATACTGAACTAATATGTTAAGTAAAATAGTGAGGAAAACTGGACGAGTAATTGCCTTTTCCAATGCACTGCACTTGCAGAAATCATGAGAACCACCTGCATTTGTTAGCCTAGCAGTGAATCAAACAAACAAAGGCACATTAATAAGGTAGAGACATTTTTATACACCGAATCCACATAACTCATATTGCTCTGCAAATATAGATCAAACCCACCTAGAGATAACGTTTCATCTTACGATATTTCCTGTCCAAACACACAAACGGTAAAAGACATATCTGCATGATAGCCTGATAACGAAATTAGTTGGTGGTACCTCACGCCTTCCTTATTACATCAGGATGGAGCACTTAAGTGTCTTCCCACTATCATACCGAAGGAGGAGAGGCGAATTAATTTTGGCTCACCGTATATTCAAGGGTGATTCATGAATTGACCTTTCAAACCTTTTCTCTCCCTCTAGGATACAGTTACGAGGTCACCACAAGAAGATGCTCAAACCGAGGACGATTAAAATGCGTGTGGAGTTTAGATTCTCTTACAGAGCGGTCAACGACTGGAACTCCTTACCTGATTTAGTAGTAACAGCTCCTGTCAGTGTAGTTGAAGAATGAACGATCAATTCATGGTTGTTTACTCAAAACCAACTCCATACTTTGATGGGAGTCGCCGATACTGCAGTAGTCGATTCACCGTTCTCTGTTCGCTAGAAGATGGAAAAATACTATCAGAATTACTATTGTGATTAACCGTTATGATATTTATTCTTAGACTTTATGTATAATAACCTTACGGTTGGTTCCATATTGGTGCAAGAATAAAGGCTTCTCGAGTCACCAATCTGTGTTCCGTTCTTTCGCGTTAGTTATTGCACATTGTTGCTGAAGGTCTTCTAGGGACAGAGTTAAGTCCAGTCTAGTTAGACCTGGATATTGACAGCTCCATCGGTGAACGCCTTCAAAGAGAAACTGGATCTCTGCAGAGATATATATCGCGAGGATTAACATAGGCAACAAGAGCCTTCTACCCTTATAATCTGGATCTGAATTTTTCGAAGCACAGATAAGGTGCAAGACACGTATATATGATAACTTAGGTTCCCACAAAAGGTTCTGTTAACATTTACAGGTGACTTCCATATACTGATAGCATTCACTTCTCAGATAATAGTGTTTTTCACACAAAAATATGGTGTACTGATATCCTGAGACGTACAGCTTCTACATAAAGTAGAGTATTTGTGTAGATGACGTTATCCTTCAACTGTTCCATCTTGCTCATTATAGCGACATTTTGACACAGACCCCCTGAAACACTAGTCATTGCAACTAGTATGCTAAGAGTGTGTTGCAGTCAGATCACATGACGCGGATACCAACTTGGCTCGTCAGAAAATGAGAAATGATAGTCATACAGCCTACTGGGCTTATCGCGTGGGAGTTAAATGAACTCTTGGGGAAAGACACTGAAAATCGGAGTTCTTTCAGCAGTCACCACTGTAAAACCTTGTGGCGCCATTCTGAGTGGGTGCGGCATTTAAGTAGTTGTTGATTACCCGTAGTGTCTACTTTGTGTGTGAGGCCTGCGGATTTCTTAGGGATGCTCTCACGAATTTTGAAATTCCTGGTAGTGATAGTGTTCTTTATAGACTCTACTTCGCTTTGGTAATTCAGCCGTTCGCCAAATATATCTCTTTCTCCAACTTCTCTTTCACCAGTGTTTTCTTCATTCCAGACTGAAAATCAGACCTTATAAGCTGTGTTTCAAGTTATCAGGTAATTGAAACCAATTAGCATGAACACACACTAAATTCGTCCTACTAGAGATAATAAAATTCACAGTATCCAAGGTATTGGATGATTTTAAACAGCGGTGGATCCGTTGGCAACACATATAGCAACCCACTGCATAGTCACAATAGCTCAAATATATGTGGGAGCTCCAGAATTGTGTAGGTTAGGATATTAGGATTGCAGTTTTGATGTATTTCAATTATAAATATTTATTGCACTACGAAAGGAAGCTATATTTGCCAAAATCAGATAAAGATGACAAATCAACACAAATCGTACTCGTTTTACAAAGATATTCTTCTACGGGCAACGGTAATATAACACCTGAACACAGACTTCTGTAGCAATATTCAGAAATTCAGCTCCAATTTGGGCTTCCTGCTTGAATACGATCCGCTCTAAATTTTCCTCATAAAATTTCCTTTATATAAAAAATGCTTGCGTTCATCATCTATGGTGTGCAAGAGACTGAAAGTAAAGATAATGTTCTTCATAGCTGAGTAAAGATTTAAAATGCCCCATAAAATACTTGTTCACTAAACACGTGAAACAGATGCACTAATATGTTTATGGCGCAAAAGTTGCGAAATCAAGCTCAAGAAACAAGCGAAATAAAGCTCAGAAAACAAGAAACTTCCAATCCTCTTTCGTTTTGCATTTGACATTGAACGCCCTTTGTTATAAAGTTCTTGGCGGATAGCACACCATACCTGATTTGGCGGTTCGAAAGGTTTTGATCGTGTGAGTTTTATTGGTATTTATACGGTAAATTCAGACGATTGACGGTAATGTTAAGTTACAGCAGTTACTTCGGTAGATGAATTCTTGCAATTGAAGTTGTGGTTTCTGTTCTGGGTTCTCTTCATGAGCTCCATAATTGTGATTAGTGGATCACTTGTACAAAATCATTGGCAATGGTAACCTGACTTAAAAATCGGTATATTTAAGAGAAATGCCTTTTTAGGGCAGAGTTAAGAACTGATTCAGAAATACTAGTGGATACCCAGGCTTCATGATTTATATTATCTACTCACAGCTCCGTGACAAGCAATACTCCTTAATTCAGATTATTTGCCTGTGGTTAGCGATAAGGTGACCGATTTCCATGCTTAGGGTATGTCCTTGAACTCAGAACTCGGGCTGGACTGAAGGTGATTCATGTTCCTTATTTCCCGTCGTGGATGTATAGCCATATACCGGCTACGACAAGCATCGACTGTACTGCTTTCTGAGTATTGTTCTTAAGACTAATGTCATGTGGAGCGTGTGGGATCTAGCTATTTAGGCTGGTAAAGATGTGGCTCTGGGACCATTTGGCGTTTGTCCTTGTCACCTAGTTGATCATTGGGTCCGTTGAAAACGCCTTTGATTGAGTCTTAATACAGCTGTTTAATCATGGTAACAATATTTCATGTCTAAGACGTAACACTTTTATTCGCCTCAAAATCGTCGTTGCATTATGACTTTCATTTAGAATTTCGGTTTGTTTTGTTGGCATGTTCTGTCTTTTGCACGGTAACGCTTAATATGGCTGTCCAACGACCAGTTTTGTGTAAATTTAACCTTATCTTACAACTAAAATGCAGCTGGTTATTCTGCTTCAAGTTCTGTTAACAATGTCATATTCTGAACTTGACATAGTCTGGATTGAAATTTTGCACTGAAATACATCAGTTCAAGTCACTACACCAGCAAAGTTCTCGATGACTTGCCCACAACGTACAATGTGTTTTAAATAATATAACCCATTGACAGGAAAGTTGTGGAACCACAACATACTGACTAGGGACGGTGAATATTCTTTTCATTAACTTCAGATCCTACAGCTGTCTATAAAAAAAATATAATTATTGAACACTAATGCTTCTAAATAACGTCGAATCATCCAGTCTGTGTTTTCTACATAGAACTTCGCACAAATGTGCACCAGTTCAAGTCGCCACACTCCATGTAGCACACAAAGCAACAAAAGAAAGTAGACGAAATGCATAATAGAGACAGTGAAAAGATGTGTGAGACAAAGGAATAGTAGTAACGAAGAACAATGTAGTTTTATTGAATATTATCAGTTACAAGGAGTGGATGCATCTGCGGTATCCATCACTGAGAACGATTTTGAGCCATGTCACCAATTGTTTCCAACCATTGATGTTTACCGTCCCGATGACTCCAACCAGGAAGTCTACACCTCCCTACGTGGCTTAAACTAACTGTTGTGCATTTCATTGACTGGTGACATGTTTTTGTTTGACCTCCGCTAGCTCTTTCCCAGCCTGACCCTATATCAACTAACATTGCCCGTCGGTCGAGGAAGGCGATGACTAGGCATACGTAACACATGTCCTAACCATCTCGGTCGATGTAATTTCACAACCTCATCGATTGATTTCCCTTGTTTACCTAGAACTCGACCGAATCCTAACCTCAATATTGCTCAACTTATTATACCACTTAACAAACATGGGAGATAGAACGCAGGCACCTATGATCAAAGACAGCTAGCTAGTCTTTTCATGTCTTCCACTCTCAATGGTCAGGTCTCACTCACAGCCATAAAGGAGGACGGAGTGAACTGATGAGCAGTACATCCGTGGTTTGGTCGATAGTCGGATATCACGTCTACGCCAGAGACGGCGTAAACTGGCGAGTGCGAAGCGAGGCCTCTATATCCGTGGTGAGATTTCGTCAGAGATCAACCCGTTAGCACTGGCTGATGGTACTTCCCAAATAAGTGAAGCGGTCAACGTGCTCTACCGCTTCACTCCCTATTTCTAAGCTAGGAGTCATTGTAGTCCAGTCCTGTAACATCATCTTACATTTGACGGGAGCGAATCTCATGTCAAACATTCGTAGATTGCAGCTCAAGGTGTTTAGAAGACTCTGCTTCATTTTGTCAGCGTCCCCGCCTAGTAGGACTATATCGTCTGCATATTCTAAGTCAACAAGATTATTTCCCGGTGGTAGCAAGTCAATCCCTGAGTCGCTGAAGTCACTTAGCGTTAAGTCCATTAGTACATCCATGATGAAGTTGAATAGAAATGGGGATAATGGGCATCCTTGACGGACACCACTAGTCGTCACCATTTCAGATGACAACTCGCTGTAAGCCCTCACCTGGCTGTATGAGTACGAGTAGATTGCCTTAATCAGAGCAATGTATTTTCTCGGCATTCCCTTTACAGCCAAGCATCGCCAGAGAACCTCTCGGTCGACAGGATCGATTGCCGAGAGGTTCTCATTCATTCAGGCCAACAGGTTATAGTGTCAAACGTGCGTTTGGTAGAATACACAAATATTACACCAAACTGTGAGATTGAATACCTCCGCTAGCCTCCTTATCTATTAGTTTGACCACTGTAGAGCCATTTAAGTTGACCTTTGCTCTAGAAACGTGAATTTTCCTGCTCGAGAAAACCTACCATTGCCTCTTCATGTCCCACGCACCTCACTCCGATAATCTACACAACCCTGCGTAGCCTGAACCAAGTCAGTGGCTTGGCGGATTTATTCCATGTTGTGGTATGAGCCTTATCAAAACAAAAAAAACTTATCATTGTGTTAACTACTGAAATATGATTGTAAGTAATTCAAAGTAGACTAGTTACTCCATTTCTAAATTGAATTAAAGTGGTAGTTGGCTGCTGCAAAATGGCCTCATAAATATCTCTACTGTGATGATGTATAAGCACTTATGCACAGGTAGTGTTTGTCAACGCTTTATATCCAAACTTTCCATATTGACTAAAAATGTGTTACGTTTCTTACTTGTATTTCCATTTCGCTTACTGATTTTCTTTTCATTTTAGTTTATTATGAATCAATTCGGCCATCAATATGGTATTACGCCATCCTCAGCATTTTATTGTCAAGATATGAATACGTCATTCGGTAAGTCCATTAGTTTTGATACGCGTTGTCATTAATTTGATTTAAGCCTTCAGTTTAGCTTTGAATGTTTAATTCATTTATGAAAGAATTTAGACAATGTGGCAGAGTTTAATTGATGATGAGTCATTGCTATTTCATGTGTTAGGTGTAGATTGAATAATGAATAAAGATTCAGTGGTCAGCCTCTCTCCACCTACCTATATTACTTTTTAGAACTAACTCTGCCCCATCCTATTGTGTGCTTGTGTGTCAATACATGCATTAAATTTGCTAAGTTTTTATTTTTCTAGATCTCTAATCTTCGTGGGATCAGTCATTATACATTTAGGTGAATTCTTATGGTCCGATAATCTGACTACTCCCAATCTACTGGTTCCACCTGCGTAGTTGACCTTACAATTATTGTGTAAATTACATTTATATATGTAATTGGATCATTTGGGTCCTTTAGCCTGTAGAGCTTGTCTTTGGTAGGTTTAAGTGTCACCCTGATTCCCGCTGTACTAAGGATCCCACAAAAGGTTTCACGTGTCGCTTCCTTATATAGTAATGTTATCGTCACCAGTTTCACTATTCTTTTTTGCGTGAGCTTTTGTAATCATGATCAATTTCATGGGATAGTTATATTTAGCCTCAGCGCTTTTATCTGTTTCATTTCATCATTTCGGTCTTTTGATGTACGACTTAGTGTTGTTATTGCTTGGTTTGCTAAACACTTACCTAAGCCTGCCTTCACAGGTAACGGATACGTTGAATTAAAGTTTGAATATCTATTAGAATATGTTGGCTTCTTATACATGCTTACGTTTTATTCGTTTCGATTTATAACCCAACAGCTAATTCTCCTTGTTCATTTTCTGATTCAAATGTGAATTTATTCCTTCTACTATTAAGTGTATATGTGTGAAGAAAATGACACTTGGAAAGCTTTCATAACTCTTAACAGATAGTACACCTTGGTCTAGTGGAGTCGTAGTAGACCAACTGGAATGCACTCTGTCTTATTAAAAAATAGGTGGAGCTCAACATATCACTACTTTAGTCACGATTGTGTAGGTGTACGCACACAATAGGAGGGGGGCAGAGTTACAATTCCAAAAAAGTAATGTGGGTAGGTGGAGAAAGGCTGACCACTGAATCTTTGTTCATTGAATCTACACCCAACACATGAAATAGGAATGACTCATCACTAATACGAGATATGAAAAATATTACTACCGATCAAATTGAAGGATAAGAAATAATTTTCCTTTTTTCTGTTTTATTTTAAGTTATCACACTAATATTTTATGTTTTATTTTACTGTAAATACTCGTCTTATTTACCATCGTATCGCACTCACATTTTCGAATGTACTTTTTCTTCCTATCACCTACTTCATGTATGTTTATTGAACTTCGTGTTAAACCTTGTTTATTGAATTTAACCAATTTGTCGCTCATGTCGATAAATGAAGTCGGAAAGTTGTGGGTACGCTGATGTGATTATCAGCAATAAACTGAGCTTGAAACGTCATAAGCGAATAATGCGGTAATAACACTGATTTTATCACAGAAATTTACTGTCTCACTTCTTTTAATCCAGACTAATGAGGTAGGATGTGATTCTGACTGTGGTTAGAATATTTTTTGTTCAGTGTAGACAAGTCGTCTAATAATTCCACGGGGTACTACTCTTCTGGATTCGCTTACCTTTCCAGTGTAATTCTGATCAAATTACAGCTATAGAGATGCCTTTGATCTGTCTGTCTGGATTCAACATAGAACTTGGCACCGAAGTGCAGCAGTTCGAGTTGCCACGTTCCAAATAGCATACAGAGGTAGACAAGAAGATGAAGATGAGTGAAGAGAATCAATAGAGTCTGACAAGTATAAGAGCGAAACAGAATGGGTAATGGTAGAAAGGAATATGAAAGATTACAGAGACTGAATACATCTGCGCTGGCCATTGACAACGATTTTGAGCCATGTCACCTATTGTCTCCAGCCATTGATTCCTAGAGTCAGTCCCGAAAGCCCCAACCCGGAAGTCTGCATCTCCCTACCTGACTCAGTTTAACTGTCAAGGATTTCATGGATTGATGACATGTTTTTGTTTGACCACCACTGGCTCTTTTCCAACCTGCACCTATATTAGCTAGCAATGCCCGTCGATGACTTTGATATTCACACCGGAATCATAGTCTGATAGTCTGCAGATTTGATAGAGTTTAGTATGAACTGCATAAACTGATCGCTTGTGGTGACGAATATCGTAGGACTGTTTTTGTTTTGGCCTTGTATCAATCAAGCTGCCATATACGTTTCCAGACGTGCAAGTGTACCCCCTCTATGGTTCCCAAAAAATATTCTGCCTATGAAAAGTTTTGAAAGGTGTTATACACCGTAAAATCTTTAGAATGTTAAGCTTATTGCTGTAATAGTTGTTGGCAAACTGTTGGCTTTTTCTAAGTGAAAGGAGTGTGCCGGTGGCACAGTGGTTAGGACTCTCGCCGACCATGCACATGGTCCGAGGTTCGACCCCCAGCCGGCGCACACCTGATATCTATGGTCGACCTGCAAAATTCGGGCTACCGATATCCATGCTGAAGATTCCATACTAGTACCAAAAATACTGTTTGTGGAATCAAACTGTAAATCGAAAATCAAAAAAATCAAGTTACGTGCACTGTGGTAAACACTGCACTTTTTGTAATTATTCTACACTTTTCAATTTTTCCAAATTCAGGAAATGTTGCTCCAAGATCTGGACCTAGACCTTTTGGTTTTGAGGTTCCTCCAGTGGACTTCCAATCGATACCACCTCCCTATCGAAGTGATGGTGGTTATTCAGTTAGTTCAAATCCTCACTATTATGCTAGACCTGGTATGATGCCTTCTGCTGACGAAACGTGTGTTAATTATTCAGAACAACAGCGCCTACCACCCTCTGGTGTTTCCGAAAACACTAATATGCCCGTTGACTATCAAAACCAGTATGCCTTTCGTGTTCCTGCAGAAGCATCTAATTGGATGTCTATGAATTCTTCAGCCAACAGCTTTCATTCTGATGTCTACAACCATCCTTCACAACCGAATCCTACACCCCAATCAGTATACACAGGACCCCCAGTTCGTTATCAAAGGAATTCTGAAAATACTACATTCCCAAACCGTGGACGTCCTAAACCATTCGGCCAGTTTAAAGGAAAAAAAGAAGGTAAGGTTTTAAATTTTGTATAATGCCAGTTGAACAGTTATTCTGGTGTAAAAATCCCCTTAGCTCTAGGCTGGTGTTTTCCTTGAGACAGGTTGACTGAATATATTTCACCTAATGTATGTTCACGATTAAGATGACTAGTGTTTCCAGTGTTATGTAGCTTAGTTTCTTTTTGTTTTTCATTCCTTCGCATTCTTAGCGGAACATATGGGCTTCGAGCTAGAAGTTTAAAGTTTCTGTAGCAGTGACGTTTTTATTTTCACGGGATAGGGTTGCTAGCCAGCCTCATGTCCAATCTTGCCTCCTTACCAGTCTTGTTACTGGCTTAGCGAGGTAAAGGAGTGCATAGGCGAGGGACCCGGACCCCGGACCGCTGTGTCACCGACACCTAACGAACGGTGGTTTCGTACTAAAAATATATAATAGACGAATTTATTTTCTGCTTAGAAAATCTAATTACTTACTGCACCATTATACAGATGGTACATCTGTATCCATCTCCAACAAACTTCAGACCTTCATTAACAGTTGTCTTCGATCAATACTCAAGATCAGATGGCCAGAAAAGATCAGCAACAAAGATCTCTGGGAGCGAACCAACCAGGAACCGATTGCGAAACAAATAGGCAGAAAGAAATGGAGATGGATTGGCCATAGTCTGAGGAAACCATCAAGTGACATCACTAGACAAGCCATTTCTCGAGTGGAACCGGGCGAAAGGGAAGTGGCGAGCTGGTCGTCAGTGCAAGGGTGACTTGGAAGAAGTCATGAGAGGAGGAGATGATGAAAGCATGTGGTCAGACTTGGAGCGGAGTGAAAAAGTTGGCAGAAAACAAAAGGCAATGGAGACGCGCAGCTGAAGCCCTATGTTTATCTAGGAATTAAAGTATATAATAATAATAGTGTAGTTTTATATTTACCCACCGTGTGTTATAAACTTATAATAGGATAATAATAATAATACATTTTTAGGTTAGTTACACTGAATGCTGTATGTTATAACTTTTTCTTTCTAGCTACTCGTATTCGTCCAAGCCACCCACCTGGTGTGACAAAGGAAGCAACAGTTTTCTATTGTGAATTTTGCAAAGTCACTTGTGCAAGTACAAGTTCCTACAAAGAACATGAAGATGGTCACCGCCACAAGAGACGAGTGTTAATGGTAGGTACACTGAAAAAAACTGCTTGTTTGATTGAATTCGATTGCTCTCATTCTCTTGTACATTATATTCGTGTTTGTGTGTGTGTGTGTGTGTGTGTGTATTAGAAGTTTTCACATTGTAATTATACATAGAAGATATACCAGTTGACTGATATGCACGCATGCATGTGGTGGGGTGCCAGATATCTCGCCGAAGTCTCGAAGTTGCAAGTTGGCAAATGTTTTAAAAAAAAGCTTCTTGTATCTGTACTGAGTTTTGGTCATTGGATTGATGTAACTTCGGAATAAGTGAAGTGGTTAGAACACACAACTATTTCGCACTTCCTATTAAACTAGAAATTTGGTGCAAACCATTCCTGAATTATCATCTTACTTATTGTGGACAAGGTTGGACGACATCGTCTTCAGGTCAAGAGATATAGATATATTGAATTGAATTTTTGATTTTCCCGTCGATTGATTGGACCGAAGTGCTCGGTCTCAGGTTGACATGTCGGCTTCTTGTGCAGATGCTTCGACGATGTCTGGGTATTTAGTTAGTATACAGTTGGTGGATGGTGGCTAGCAGTGGAATCCAGGATGCGCATTTCGGTCCAATCAATCGACGGGAAAATCAAAATTCAATTCAATAATTAATATGACCCGTTGCACAAGAGGTGGCTCTCGTGGCCCAAGTGGTCTAGTGGATAACGCTTTGGCGTTTGAAACTATGGGTACTGGGTTCGAGCCTCGGTGGGAACATCATCACTCACTGAGAAATGCAGGTACATCCAGATGACGAGTCCCAAATAGGACGAAATGCGCATCCTGGATTCCACTGCTAGCCACCATCCACCAACTGTAGATATAGATATACATCAGTGATGAGCACTGTTATATTTCTGTGTTCCAAAATCTTTTGACCAGCCTCGTTTTTGGAGCACAGACATATTGCCTGGATTCTCGCTTGTTCCTTATTTCAAACCACCTAAGGTGGTTTTGGATAACTGCACCCCTGTACTAAGGTATCTCACATTGAAACCCGTTTGCACTGAACGTAGTTTTTATTATACTGTGAGCAACACTTGTTATGTTACAAAGGATAATATTACTCAACTGTTCAAGTAAAAGTAGGCGGAATAGTCAAGTTCCAAAGCCAATTATAAACCACATTTTCACTGTTGCAATTCATTACAGAAAAGAAAGACCCCTCCCGCCTTATGGGCTGGGATAATCAACGGTTGACCATCCGTATGACAATTATTCCGGATTCTCATGCATTTACTACCACCTTAGTGGTATATCTAGTCGACAATCCATAGCTACTATTCTTGAGCAGTTACACAGTCATCCTCGAAACGTCAGATCCTTAACTTCGTTCAGACTGGACACGAATTTCACCATTTCTTGTAGAATTGTTAAGGGATTAGTGTTTACACCGCGTTCTAGGGTTACAGTTGGACAGCTCCTCAAAAAAATGTTCTTCAAAAATGTGTCAGCTGTTCCTCCAGAGATGTTCCAACTTTAACGCTCTAGATTGGCAGGTGTCTTTGCTAAATTTAAATTAAGGCACTAGGAAGACAAATATCCTGAGACTACATCACATTTCTTAGTTTCTTTAGGATCGCTTTACAACTAGTATGTTTTACAATAATAATAAAATATGTTTGACACCATCACTCAGTTATATAAAATAAAAGTGATCGTATCTTAGTTGGTCAGTCAGTCTATGTGGTAGGCTAAGGTTTGCTGGCTCCATATTGAAGTTCAAATGGCCAGAAAGAATTAGGAACAATAAACTCTGGGAACTAACGAACCAACCAACCAAAATCCTATTGTCCATCAAAGTCCTAAGAAAATGGAGATGGATCGAACGTAGACTGAAAAGACCGACGACGAGTGACATCGTGCTCCATATCCTCTAGGGGAACCTAAATAGGAAACAACGAGCGGGTAGTCTGAGGTTGACATAGAGGAGATTGTGTGAGATGGGGAGTGAGACAATGGGCAATCTTGGGGCCGGCTAAGGAGTACCGCAGAGAATACGACAAAGTGGAGGTGCGCTGTTGAAGTCTTATGTTCGACTTGGAACACCCAAGGGAACAATAATGTTGATTATACTTTGAAAAATGATTCAACGACTTTAAAGCTGGACATCAAGAGTCCTACGAGGCATACACCAACTGACCCCATGTCGATTCTTAACTTAAGAAATAATTTAGTTTCCCAGAAAAACTGACTGATGATAACATTGTATCGGTTCTATCATTATTTATTGCATTTCGAATTTAATCTTTGAGATCATAACCTATAGTGGTAGAGATGTGCGGTATACTATAGCCTATTTATTAACGTACTTTTCGATTTTTTTTATTCATTAGGCTGAAGCCGTCAACGAATTGAAGAAAAAAATGTGTACTGATGACGATTCGTCGTTGGTTGTTACACCTGAATTTCTACTGCGTTGTGAACTTTGTGAAGTTGCTTGTACTGGTGTCGACTCTTACACAGCTCATATATCTGGTAAACAACACCAGCGTACACTGAAGGTACACAAACAACTGGGAAAACCTGTCCCAGAAACTGATAATCCACTTGTACCAGCCGCTGTAGCAGATAAACTTGCCTCTGATGCTGCTGCAGCTGAGGAGGTGAAAACTAGTAAGTAAAATCTTTCCCATATTTGAAAAAAAATTTTTGTGTGCTGTCATCATTTCACAAAAAAGTTTGTTACTTGTGTTACTACCAAATACTTGTGATAATGATAAAGATATCTATTTGTTTCAGTGAAACGCTTCACAGTGTGCTTGTCCTACTAATCCAATAGTTGACGCTTTTTTCATGAATCCCTGTGTGTTAGTTAGCACAAGCACTGCAGCGTTATTAGACACGCACACACAGACACAGCAATCTTTCATCATCGACATTCTTGAGATTTTTCATTTTTGCCCCTAACAAATCAAAGGTTTCACTGTAACATGCAAACAATTTAGTGTCTGTCACTAAAGCTACTCGGTTGTTATTGTAATTGTGTTATTGTTCGTGGTGGTCGCATCCACGAGGTGTGTTTCGTCCGTTGAGTCTTTATAGCTCTCTTCAACTGTAACAAAACAGATCAATTCAGGTTCAGAAATATATATATATATATACATTTAATGAAAATTACAAGTATGAATAAATTATTATATATTACGATTCAAACTTGGTGCGTTATAGGCAGGCACCAAAAAAGATGTGTGTGCCATACAGCAGTATCTCATAGCTTGTGTACAAGGGCTAGGTTACTGCGCATACCGAAGTAGGCGGTTTTGTCTTAAGAAGCAGCCACCCCTTGAACCTTTGACTTGAAATCTCATCTTCTCATTGTTGAAGGTGACCAAAACAGGTTCATAGACCATTGTATGATCATTTCGGACTTTGGAGCTCCACATCAACGTAGGTTTGAAATCTCAAGGTTTTTCAGCTCCTCTCCTAGCTAGGGGTAGACTTGCATGTCCATCAATCTGGTTGTAAGTGTCAGACGTTCGTATTCTCTGGCTGGCAGTTGCTATGAAGGCGTGACCACTTGAGAGCATTTCTCCAAAGGAAGCCTACCTACCCATCGTACAAGGTGGTCGCTTTAAGGGGGAGGGGGAAGGCAACTTTTGAAACAACGCTTTATTTTTCCTGAATTCAGTTTCCTACGGAACATATACAGTTTTTTTGTAGTCAGTAGCTGTTGCTACGCATATTATCGCTGCGTTAACTGTAGAAATTGTAAGTCCCTTCTTACCAGTAAATGAAATGTATCACAATCTCATTCCTTGTGTGTGTATGCGTGTGTGTGTTTGGTTTTTGGTCTCAGTTTCGCAAGTTCCTGTTGTTTTTTAAAATTAAAGGTGAAACAAGCGAAAATGAAGCACCTGATCCGACAGCGCCAAACAAACTAATGAAGCATGTCGACATAAAACAACTTGTGGGCTCTGAAATTCCACTTGTCGGTCAAGAGTATATAGAAGCAGTAAGTGTCCACTTTCCTATAATCATTCCCTTTTGTATTATTCATTATTTACTACCTTCCCATTTGCTGTGATCATTTTACCACTCTTTATAAAAGTATGCACTGTAAAGTGTATGTCAAAACTGACTATTAATTCCATCGTGTACTTGTACTAAGCAATACACTTTCTGATACAATTCTCATTTGCCTTTACTGGCGCTTTTTTATGATTAAAAACCGTTGTTCACTCTAATTACTTTTCGCCTGAATAAAGTATGTTTAAAATAAAAACAAATGCTCAGTGATAATGCTTATTATCCCTGTAGGTGTCGAGTAAAATATAGCGCTTCAACAGCACATATCCATTTTATCCTCTTCCCCTCAATCCTCTTTAGCTGGTGTCACGTTTGCCCATAAGCCATCATCTGCATATCACCCTCGGAAGTCAAACTCGTCGTTTCCCACTCAACGGTCTTCTCAGCCCGTGTGCAATCCATTTCCATTTACTTTCTGCATATTTGTTGGATGATAGGTTCGTTATTGTTCTGTTGCTAAAGCTCTCTGTTACTTCTCCTTGGAAGTGACTATGGTGACGCAACCTGAATTCCCGTCTCCTGCCTACAACGTCCTGTCAACTTGTCAGTTTTCATCTGTACATCTTCCAGTTTATGCGACATTAAACATGAGTGCATTTATCGAAGACAGTTATTCTAGGAGTCTTCATGTCAATTCAACTTATTCCTGTCTTCTCGCTTCTCACGATTTATTCCATGATGATTTAGTCAACGATAATCAAGATTATTGTCATTTGATAGTAAACAGCCTTGTCTTCATTTCAAAAGCACGATAATAATTTTACTCCAAGCATTGATTTTATAGCATACTACCTTTTTTTTAAAAAATTTATTGCAGGAGGTCAGTTTAAATGGTAAAAGTGTTATGTATCGTTGTAAATTATGCGAGTGTGAGTTTTCAAGTATTGACACTCGCGACTGCCATCTACGTGGTCGACGTCATCGTAATCAATACAAAACGAAAGTCGATCCATCATTCGTTGTTGATCCAAACTCTGGAAATCAACTTTTCCGTAAATCATCCACTGGAAAGGATAAAAGAAATAGACGCTCTGATTCAGTAAGTGGTGTGATCCTTCTCTTTTGATTATCATAAATTTTGTTTCATTCATACAGTTCTATCTGCATTATGACGATTACTCGACTGATAGGAATTCACTCTGCACCACCAACAACAAGGACTAGTCTGATGACACTAGCTGATCTCCAATCTAAGTGTCCAATACAGGAAGTCAGTCACGAGCCCGAAAAGCTAAGTGGTAATGTCTCTGACGACAGCCTCGGGTGACACATGGATTCAAATCTCTGACGGGGGACATGACTTCCTCCAAGACTCCAAATACGCCAAGCCGACTGATGAGTGCTAACAATTACGAAACCTAGGTTCAAAGGCAGGGTATCCTGGCGATTACCTTCAACCACAATTCTGAATAGTGCACCGTGATGATGGCAAGCCATCTAAAATAGTGGCCATATATATTGCAAACTCGACTGATGGAATTCAGCCAACGCCAAACAAAAGACTAAACGCATCACACTAGTTAGTGTCTGAACAAAATACTATCACATCCTTGCAAATAAATATTTGGTGATAGTAGTGAGAAAGCTGCTACCTTGACGTGGTGGTCGGGCTTGAACACCGCAATGACCTAATCAAGCTATACTGGCTGAGACTTATGTCTCTTGAGGTTCTACCATGCCAGGCAGGTTGTTTGGATAGCGGTTAAACAAAAAGCAGCTACCCAATCCAACATCATGTCCAATACAAAATCACAAAATTTCATGCCGGATCGGCCGTGGCCCGGATTAACAACGACCGCGCTTCCTGCTGCCGTGTCACAGGGCGGGAGTGATAAATCTGCTACTGAGACACACCAAACAAAAGAGAACAAACAAAAACAGGCCGCGTGTGACCGGCCTCAAGCAGTTGTCCCCTGGGCTCTGCGGTCACGCAACCAACTTCCACGGTGTGGGCAGCCGGGAAGTAACAATCGCCCTCACAATCCGAAATGCACACGAAACCTCTCTATTACTCACTCATCTTTGTCTTCATCTTCATCTCTATCATCTTGCCTTCCTTCCACTGATGCAACTCCTCGACTTGATAGCTCTCCACTTCCTCTCCACTCTGCGTCCACTAAAAACGATGGAAGCCAAAAAACCACCACCGACAGCCTCTTAAAGCCGCGCCACCAATTTCATATAGGAGCTCTTAATGTTAGGACACTTTGCCAAATAGGACAACAAGCATCACTAGCCAAGACCCTGGCATCACGAGCCATTGATGTATGCTGTGTTTCAGAAACACGCATACAAGACCCAAGTGTGGTTATTCACCTAACCCCACCTGGCCAACAGGTTGAATCTGCAAAATTCACCTTGAGGGTGTCAGGAGATGCCACAGCTAGTTCACGAGGATTAGCTGGCGTAGGGATAGCTTTGAGTACTAGGGCAGAAAAGACATTGCTTGACTGGATCCCGGTAGATAGCCGAATGTGTGCTGTCCGCCTGAACGGATCAGTAAGAAGGAGGAAGGACTGCACTACTCGCCGATGCCTTTTCGTAATCTCCGCCTACGCCCCCACTGACTGCAGTTCAGATGAAACGAAGGATGAGTTCTACCAAAAGCTGTCTAGTTTGGTGGAAAGGCTAAACGCTCAGACATAGTCGTTCTAGCTGGTGACTTTAACGCTCAAGTAGGGAAATTGTGTCAATCTGAGAAGGATGTCGGTGGCACCTATGGAGCTCCGTGCCAGCGAACCGACAACGGTGACCGTCTCCTACAGTTCTGCTCTGATAATCATTTGTTTCTTGTAAGCACTAACTTTAAACACAAGGAGAGACACTGTTTGACTTGGAGACCCCCTTCATCAAACCAACGCTGGACACAAATAGACCACATAGCAATAAGCTATCGTTGGCGTGGGTCGGTAGGAGATTGTCGCTCCTTCTGGAACACGTGCGTAGATACCGACCATGCACTGGTCCGCGCTCGGGTGTGCTTACGACTGAACGGACGTAGGAAACAGCTGGCGGTAAAACCATCACGTCCCCAGCTCGATCAGGAAACTAAATCCGTATTTCAGGAAGAACTAGCTAAACACATATCTGTGTTCGACAGCTGTGCTCACCCTGAAGAAGCTTGGAAAAATATCCAGGCAGCCATAGATACAGCTGTAAAAGCTGTGAATAAGGTAAACCCAAAGGTGAGTAAAAACCACTGGATCTCCACCGCCTCATCCGAACTGATAGATGCTAGAAGACTTATTCCGGCGAGCTCCGAATTCAATGAGGAGCGAAAGCTGCACAAGAGGAAACTTACGAAAAGTCTCCGCAAGGACCGTGAACAGTGGTGGGCGACAAAAGCCAAAGAGATGGAGAAAGCTTCGAGGATAGGCAACACCAGGCAACTCTTTGGACTCATCAGGGAAACGGGTGGGAGAAGACAAATCATCAGTGAGACAATCTCGGAAAAAAATGGCACTATAATTAGCTCACAGGATAGACGACTGGATCGTTGGAAAGAGCATTATGAGGAGCAGTTTAATTTGCCCACAGCCACGCTCAACCTTCCGAGCATCCAACACCTCCCTGAATGGGATATAAACACAGGTCCTCCGTCACTAACTGAGGTTACTAAAGCTGTCACCAATCTGAAACTAGGCAAAGCAGCGGGACCTGATGGAATGACGCCAGAGGTATTTAAGTACGGTGGAGACAGCTTACTGTCCGGATTAACTGAGGTACTAGGCAGCGTCTGGGAATCAGAAGAAGTCCCATCGGGTTGGTGTAAGTCACTGATTATCCCCATATACAAGAAGGGAGACAAGTCTTCCTGTGATAATCACAGAGGGATTAGCTTGACTAATATAGTATCTAAAGTCTTAGGCTCAATAATCATGCGTAGACTGAGTGGTGCTCGGGAAGCACAAACACGAGAGAGCCAGGCAGGCTTTAGACCAGGAAGAGGGTGTATTGATCATATCTTCACCCTCCGACAGATTCTAGAACATAGGCATTCCTACCGGCGTCCAACAGTCATTATATTTCTTGACCTAAAGGCAGCATTCGACTCTGTCGATCGGGAAGTTCTCTGGAGATGCTTGGCTGTAAAGGGAATTCCAAGAAAATATATTGCACTGATTAAGGCACTCTACTCGTACTCATACAGCCAGGTGAGGGCTTACGGCGAGCTGTCATCTGAACTGATGACGACCAGTGGTGTCCGTCAAGGATGCCCATTATCTCCTTTTCTATTCAACTTCATCATAGATGTGTTAATGGACTTAACCCTAGGTGACTTCAGCGACTCAGGGATTGACTTGCTACACCGGGGAATAATCTCGTTGACTTGGAATATGCAGATGCATAACTGAATTGTGATGTTAGATGATGATTGAAGCAGTTGGCAGGATGCCTTATATGGACACGTGCGTTTCCTGCCTCATATTGTCACTCGTCATCAAGCACGGAGCCTAGGTCCTGTACGTCCTGTCTATTGCCTCCAATCATTGAACATGAAAGTTAACCTTTAAATGGCTTTTATAACCCATATAACTAGACTAAGTATTACTTAGACATAATAGTAAAGCTTATTTAGTTGTTTATATAATGTATGAACAATGATTTTTCTAGTCAACGTCCCGGCAATACTGTGTAGTATTTTATTTCGCGATGTTCCGTGGAGTCTTTGACGGTTTGAACCACATTTGGGGAGAACAGACTATTTGATTATGGAGGGGGGTCTTGGAGGCGCCTAAGAATCTATTTGTGTTGTGGCTTAAAGTTCTTGGTGGCGCAGATTCATTCAGTCCCAGTGATCTTCTATATCGAAACAAAAACACTAATCCAATTTCCTAGTTATTATTCTTTCTCTCCAAATGAACTGCGGTCAATATTTATCTATATATATATATATATATATATATATATATATATATATTTATCTATCCATCTATCTATCTATATATATATATATATATATATATCTTCCGTACTGTGATTAGACTTCATCCACTTCACCTGGATTCCTCATAATCGTCATCAGTTTAGAGTCTACAGCGTATGCACGAACTTAAACGTACTAAATTGTTTCCATTTTGGTTAATCCTCTCTCCGCTAACGTGTCGTAGCTCGTAAAGAGAGAGCGCGTCGTAATCATTTTAATTAATAAAGTTTTACAAAAATTTTTGTTTACTTTACCTGGAGTCAGTCTACGCCTTACCTATACTTTATGTACGTGTTTTCACTACATGTGTAACGAAGCTTTATTAAATAAAAACACATCACGTTCTTAGTCACATATTAAACTTCGGCTTGGTTGGAAGACAATAGATGGTGGTTGTGATTATTGGTTGACGATTAGCACAAAGTGGTTGAACAAAAGTTGTCCAATGAGGTCATTTTCATGTCAACATTATAAACATTAAATCCAGATTTTGAGGAATAAACAGTTCTACCTCAGCAGAGCCGAATTTCATGCAAACTAGCAGGAGAAGCATGCAGCAAAAACGGAATTTCAAGTGAATATGTTGTAGACGGAGACGTTGAAAAGATAACCAACATCAGTCACACTATCAATGGAATTGACTTAAAGTATCGATTTTAATTTTGGGCGCCTCGTGTTAATCTTCATCACACTAACTTGCGTTGCTTTAACGACACCAGCCGTCGAGTAATTAGATTCTTGCCAATTTTTGTTATTGTTAATAACCTTACTTCATTCCCGTTGTGTGTGTGTGTGTGTATACAGTAAATTTGTCTTTATTATTTTCCAATACGACAAGATGACTGACTAAAAAAACAAAAGCAAAACCCTATATATCTATTTTTAATCAATTTCAGAAGTCGAACACCAACGGTTTTCCCGCTTCCAATACCTTACGCAACAGTGGATATATGGGGGTTGGCAGTGCTGCCTTATTACCATATGATCGTTTACCTGGTAGAATGTACGGTTCAGAGACGCCTAATAAATCTATGGAAAATAGATATATTTATTCCAAGCATGCTTCTTTGATGCCAACACCTGTGGAAACTCAGGTATGTCGATTTTTCCCCCATTATGGTTTGAATGGATGGAAGGATGGTGGTGACATTTAAATATGAGCTTGCTTTTTTGGTTTTACTGATAAGGAATTGTATAGAGCGAAAAGCGTTCAGAAAAACAGTTCAGCTGCCAAGAAGGCTTTCTTCCTTTATGGGGTGGGTGGGGTAGAAACTGTGTGTGCTCTTAGTAGTGGTGTTGTAGGCTTCACAGATTTTGTGATGATGAAATGTTTGGGGCAAGTCATGTTTTGCAAGAATCGCATTAGGAGTATTCAGTGGCTCCGTCTGTCTGTCTGTTTTCGACATAGAACTTTGCACAAATGTGCGGAAGTTCAAGTCGCCACATTCCGTGTAGCACGCGAAGCAAGAGAAGAAAGTACAAGAAAAGCATAATAGAAACAGTGAGCAGAGGTGTGAGACAAAGGAGTAATAAAGAAATACAAAACAGTTTCATTGAAGATCATAAGTCACAGGGAGTGGATGCATCTGCGCCACTGAGAACGGTTTTGAGCCATGTCACCAATTGTTTCCAACCATAGATTTTTACCGTCCCGAGGACCCCAGCCTGGAAGTCTACACCTTTCTACGTGGCTTAGACCAACTGTTGTGGATTTCATTGACTGATGCCAAGTTTTTGTTTGACCGCCGCTAGCTTTTTTCCAGCCTGACCCTATATCCGCTAACATTGCTCGTCGAGGGAGGCGATGGCTTGGTATACGTAACACCATGTCCTAACCATCTCAGTCTTTGTAGCTTCACGACGTCGTCGATTGATTTCCCCTGTTTACCTAGAACTCTACGCCTAACCTCCATGTTGCTCACCTTATTATGCCACTTTACACGGGAAATAGAACGCAGGCACCTATGATCAAAGACAGCTAGTCTTTTCATGTCTTCCACTCTCAGTGGCCAGGTCTCACAACCATAAAGGAGGACGGAGCGGACTGATGAGCAGTACACCCGCCCTTTGGTCGATAGTCGAACATCTCGTCTACGCCAGAGTCGGCGTAAACTAACAAATGCGAAACGAGCCCCTTGTATTCGTGCTGAGATTTCGTCAGAGATCAGCCCGTTGGGGCTGATGGTACTTCCCAAATAAGTGAAGCGGTCAACGTGCTCTACCACTTCACTTCCTATTTTTAAACTAGGCGTCGATGTAGTCCAGTCCTGTAACATCATCTTGCATTTGGCGGGAGCGAATCGCATGCCAAACATTCGTAGATTGCGGCTCAAGGTGTTTAGAAGACTCTGCATTTCGTCAGCGTCTTCGCCTAGAAGGACTATATCGTCTGCATATTCCAAGTCAACGAGATTATTCCATATAGTGTCGACGTTGCCAATGTTGTAGATTTTGTTTGGTTCAGGTTTCACTTTGCATATAAAGGAGCCCAACTGTGAGAGTTTGTGAGTTGTCCCTTTTTGTGAGAATAAGTCTTTTTAGTGTTCCAACTTTTAATGTCTTGTTAGTGGAATACCCAGAAAAGATATTTTTTAATCAGATCCCTTCTCCTACATGAATTGGATTACAGGGTGGCAGCCGTTGAAAAAAAATCCAGATTGCCTAAAGGTGTATTTATCATTTTCTTTGAGTATCTGTTTTTTGCGAAGGCGAGAAACACATTGATCAACCTGAAGCCAATCTGGAAATCTTCGTCACTCAGCATAACAGAATGCAGTAGGATTTTCAATACAAACGTCAGGTCAGTTCTTCATAACGGACCAGAACAACCTGTTGGAGACCTTTATCAACCAACAACTGTCAACTATCGCTCTATACTGAAGATTAGATGGCTGAGCCGGAAAGAATCACCAACAAGGAACAATGGCTGGGAACAAACGAAACAAGAACCAGTCGCTCGCTCAACAAATATGCAGAAGAAGTTGGAGATGGATTGGACACTCGTGGCTGAGGAGGCCGTCGCTGGGTTACATCGCGTGCGCGTCAGGCCATTGCTCGAGTGGAATCAGGCCGAAAGAGAAGCCGCAAGTAGGACGTCAGTGCAAAGGATGACATGGAGGAGATCGTGTGAAGAGGAGTTGAAAGAGGAGTATGCACTAACATGGATGTAGGTGAAAAGTACAGTAGGAGCAAGAGAGAAGGAAGTGGAGACGTGCAGTTGAAGCCCTATGTTCCACTAGGAACCCAAGGGAACAATAATTACAAATAATAAATGTGTTTTTGAGTTTCAACGTGATAAAATCTACAAACAACATCCCCCTCAGCTATATCAACTTTTTGTCTATACACCTCAGCAGGAGAGTTCCTTCAAATAATCAGTAGGTGGTGCCAGAGAGGGTATTCCAATGTTTAATCCCTTTGAATTAATCTTGAATCAATCATCATCGCATTTCTGTGTACATAACTCATTCTAGTTGTGTGTGTGTGTGATTTTTTCCTCTCTGCTTCTTCTTCTCCTCTTCCTCAGGCAATGATGAATGCTGTTAATATTTGCAAGCAAGCTCTGAAAGATGTTAGTGATGATTTAATAAAGCAAGTACGTTTAACCTTTGACTCCAGTAGTAGTACTAGTGGTGGTGATAGTGTAGATGATTCAAAGAATGATGTAGTTAAAGTGGATGAAAGTGAAGAACAACTAGGCGAACGTCTACTCATCGGTATTCTGCACACTGGTTCATTGGGGAAGAATTTACTACTGAGAGGTGAAGATTTAGTCGAACTTGTCTTAATGTGTTCTCAATGGCCAACAGAAGAATTGACAGCTTACGTATCAACTGAGATTACACAAATAATGAAGGTTAGTGACTATCTGAGTGTGTGTGTGTGTGTGTGCGTCTGTTTCCACACACTGTTTGGGTTGCATAAATTCATATTTATCCCGTTTAGTTGTCTTGGCTTTTTCATATACACTACTTCTTAAGGGTTATCACAAGTAAAGTGGCTTTTGTGTCATATATATATATATATATATATATATATATATATATATATATATATATATATATATATATATATAGTTTACCCGCTGTATTCATTATTTATTTAATGTATTTTATCAGACTTAGTATTAGACTTCTTATTAAAGAAAAACACACCGTATTTATACAATTTTATAGCCAGACTAGCGGATAGTAAACTGTTCTGATTGGTTGTTGTTTACCTGAAGGTTAAACTATAAGATCATCTACTGACCACAATGTAAGTTAGGCTCAGATTTGAGAAATAATAAACGTGTTATGGAGTTACCGAGTGTAAATATCGCTAACAAGATAAGATATAACGGACGGCAACCCTAAAGAATAGCAGCCCACACCGAAGCTACCTAGCGAACTGACAAATGACCTTGACAAGCACAACTTCGGCCAATCAGAAGGCTCAAAAAATCTGCGCTTAATTGTAATAAGTCATTTATATATAAGGAATGTGCAATGTTAAAAAATAGTTACAAAGGATAACGTTCTCGTATATGTTGCGAAAAAACCTCACAATTTCTCATAAGAGTCTTGATTCCCATGTTAAACCAAGTCCTGTAAATAAACTCATCGAGATAACTGTATATTATTGCATTTCTTTATCCATTCACAGATTTGATACCTTTTTTGTTAGAAGACTCCAGAAATTTTCAATGAAATTAGTGTGAGTTCCATCGAAAGGATTAAGAAAACCATTTGTATGATTGACCACTTGATGAATATAGCGCAGATTCGGTAACTGACTGTAGCTACTCCATTCATCTGTATAAATAGTCGTCGCAGGCAGCATTAAGCGCTGGATAATAGGCAAGAATACACACCTGCACTGCGATTAGGGATCGCCTCAATATATCTTTTCTAGACGCTGGTGTCATATATCCCCAATACCTATTGCTGATTCACACTCAATCTCCCTCGATTGTCTTTTATTATCAAAAATACCTTAGGAATCTGTAAATTATAAACGAACGACATAGGCTCCTGAACAGTCCGTTCTCCAAACCGTAATCAAAACAAGATCCGGAGCGAATTCGCAACGCAAAAGGTGTAGAGCATTAATAATTACCTTTGGAAATAAGAGTCACCTGATTCCTTGCTCAAGGTCACTCGTGCGTTCTAAGGTCGTTTCCGTTTAGGCTGTTATTCTTTAGTGTTGCCTAACGGACGATAACGTAAAGAATGGCATTGTTTAGTAGCTTAATTCGCTCTGACGCGAAGAGAAAAATCAGAAGACCCCCTCACGTTCACGAATGGATACGTGTATTTTCCAGTAAAGGAAATTAACTGTCACACAAAAATGTGAGTGGAAAAGTACGAAAGAGAGTCAATTAAATTGTACCATACAAGAGTATACAGAAAATCTACACACTGACTCTAAACGAAGCTACCTAATGAACGAATTGATGACCTTGACAAGTAGTTTTTCTCACCACAACTGAATTCTGATTGGTTGCAATATCGTGTGACCTTATTGTCACACATTGTTTATTTAGTTAATGGACAGACAAGATATATTGTGAGTTTTAATCGACTAACGATCAATAGACATATAGCAATAAATATCAGACTGACAAAACTGGGCAGACGTCGTGTGACGACATATCAAAACGCTTCTACTTCTGTAGCCAATGTTGTTTTCAGTTGTGTTGGTTACTTTTAATCTGCATCTATATACTCCATTATAAATAAGATTTCATTTTGAAAAGTCACAGTGTTGTTATACAGCAATAATAACTGATGTCCACCTTTGGAGCACACACTATTGCCACTCATTATCACATCAAGGCACCACTCACACAACTTTTTTGCGTCACGTGTGGAATCAATTAGATATTGGAATAAAAATCAATGTGAGACAATGTACATTCAGAAATAAAAAGACGAGTGTGTTTGTAGTCATAATAAGTAACTTGTTAGAATGTTGTGATGTGCTTGATTTGAAATAGAAGATTATTTATTATCCTCCTCTGATTTGACTGGTGGCGTCTATATAGTACTGATAAATCTCGTCAGTAGCACTTACCGCAATTGTATTGTGTTGCTTTGGATACCTAATATTGACTATAAGAGTAGTAATATATTCCAAAGGAATGTGTCTAGTTGTGAATCCTTAGTTAAATTATCACAAGAAATTACGTGAACTCCACTCGTTATTACTTGAACTAAATGGCATGGTATAGTGCCTTGACAAACGAGATCGATTAATGTTTCATGTGTCTGACAGTTTTTCTCTGAACCATGAAGTTTATTATTGTTGGTGATGTTTATGAGGATGACAGATCCTGGGTTCGAATCCCGCTCCACTTACTTTAGTCTGCCTAACTGAATGGTGTTTTCGTCAGGTTTTACATAATCTAATACATGAAAAATCTGTTCAGGTTAACTGAGTTCTAACAGGCATTTTTGTTATTGTGTAAGTGACTAGTCCTCGGAAAGAAATTAATTGTATTGTTTCTCCGTGTGTTCCCTTATCTGTGTCGCGCTACTTAGTACTGTGAATTATCAAGATAGGTTGTGATGTGGAAGTCATGAAATAGCCAATATTCAGTAAAAAGCGACTTCTCAAGCTGATTTTTGGAAAACTATATTCCATGTAGTTATTTAAACTGAAAGGCGCGAAAATTAATAATAGTAATGATAATAACAGTCTCAACTATTCTTTAATTTATGCCAGAACCTTGTGTACAACTCAGTTCCGAAGGAGGTGGTTTATTTCTAAATTAGTCAGTAAGGCGCGTCTGAATACCTCCGTGTACATTTATCGGTTCATATCTCGGCCAAACCCATAGAATGTTTCTCAAACGGTTAGAAGGACGCATATTGCAGTATCGTCGTATAATGGAAGAAGTAAAAGAAAGGGTGCAACAACTTGTTCAACTTTGAAACACTTAATCGAATTCTGTGTGACTCAACCAACCGTGAACATGATTTTAAAGTCTTTTATTAAAATTCATACTGACCTACTCGACCATCTTGGTTACCAGTTACTGAAAAAAGCGGAGGCTTAGGCTATCCATAGCTAAACTGATGAGTGAGTGACCTTTGTGTCCGAAAGAAGTGTTGTGCAGTTTGTCCTCTACACCCCCCTTCTTAAGGTTTATTCATTCTGGAAACTGTTTTGTGTATTGCATAACCTATTTTTGTTGGTGTTATTGCTTGTTGTTCAACTGTGGTGAGAGCAGGCTGCTAGCCGATTGGTTGGCACTAATCTACGTTAAGGTCTAGGTCACTAATATGGGCCGTGAACAAGGCTGAGTCAACAACCAATCACAGCAAAGTTAACGTGGCAAAATATGATTCGCAGATAGAGAACTCTGTTTGTCAAGGAATCCCGAAACAACCAATCAGAAGCCTGCGTTTGTCTACCTAAACAACCAATCAGATGACTGCGCTTGTCTATAATAATGTTGTCTGAAATATGTATAAATACGTGTTGATTTTCATAATAAAACGATCTGTTGCCTGGCCCTTGTCTTCTGTTGTTACACAACTATAATTACAATCACGAATGCTTTTCTCAGTTAATATAATACAGTGACGACCATTGAGGTAGTCATTATTATTAATCACAGCTGTTGTGTATAAATTTTCTCAAGGAATATGAGACTGTACAACATGATAATCAATTTCGTTGAAAAATCTCTTCGATGAATACTGTGCAACTAAATACTTCAATGGAAATTATTCAATGAAATGAAATCTTACTCACTTAGTTAGAAACTCCTTATACCTTTTCATGAGTTTTATTGCCTGACAGCGGCGTATATATGATCTTCAAACTGTTTAAGGAATTCCTTGGTAGTCGTTTTGGCGTAAACCAGCTGATGAGAAGTATTATCGAATAGGAGTGAAAGGCGTGATAGTCGACACCGTTTCAGATATCTTTGTCTTCGGAAAAAAAAGTTGTGCGACAAGACAGTCGTGTACACATGAGATACTTTAATTTCTACATAGATGAATTATCAGTCGGGGAAGCTGCATACACCACCATGCATATTCAGGTATATAAAACAAAGGTAGGAATTTTCTTCCCTCAAAAAACCCCGGTCGATATATCCTGCAGGTTCATTTTCATTAGGCGGACAATTGATGGAGAATGTTTCTCTTCTTTATTGTGTGTGCGTGTGTGTGTGAACTATATATTATCAATGAACCTGAGGGTGTTATCGATCTTGGGTTGTAATTTAAATGCATATATTGCCTTGATTTTTTAAACACAGTCACTGGAATCCCGTCTTGAATATACTACTACACCAGAGCCTTCTTCGGGAAAAATTACGGTTGTTGTCTCCTGTCCGGATCCGTCTGCACTAAACGAGAATAATTCGCCGGCTGATGTCAGTCCAAAGAAACAATCTTCTCCCACTGTATGGCCTGTTATAACTTTGAAAATTTCACTGTCATCTCCAGTAGTGGCGGGAGAAAAGACAGTTGATACTAGAGATATATCAGGTAATCATTGTTGTTGTTGTTGTTATTATTCTTGTTCGTGTAACTGACCTGAGTTGTATTTAATCGCGTATCTTTTGCTTTTCATGAATATAATCCACATCCAGGTATTGGTGAAAGCAAAACACCGTTCAGCGAGAAGTCTCTTTTCGTTGAATTCATGCAGTTAACTGTACATTGGCAATTATATATATATATATTCAAGTATTGGTTTTGAAGGGATTTTATTTGATTGCATGAAGGATTTCACCATGAGCTGACACCAGTTAGGGAACCACTGGGAGTACTGGACAGCTGTTTTGTCCTAGTTTGGGACTATTCATCAGTACGCACCCACCCGGCAGAAGTTAGAATTCAGGGACCATTCGATCGGGTCCCAGTGGCTCAATGGTCTACGAGCTCGCCCTGTAACCAGAAGGTCCTGGGTTTGAACCCCGTGGTGTGAGTGTGTGCTGATGAAGATTCCCAGACTAGGACGAAACAGTTGTCCAGTACTCTCAGGTTCCCCATTGGTTCTGTACCTGATGTAAGCTCATAATCAAAATCCTTCATGCAATTATATATATATATATATATATATATATATATATATATATAATGCCAATGGGATGGGTGAGGATTAGTAAGAGTGTAATAGGTTGATAAGTTGTCAGCGAACAAAAGTTGAAAAAATGTACTATAGTTACGTAATAAGACAGATATTTTAATGAGTGACTCGTGATTAGGATTCACACAGAAACAAAGGAAAATATCATCCTTTATAAGAGTTCTAAAGAGGTACAAAAGTTACAGGGAGTTAGTTAGAAAAGCAAGGACATAAACAACTGGTCAGTAGAAATTAACACAGTCGTTACCGTGAATAGTAGAAATGGTTGGATGACTTTCTTTTGTATGCATAACTCTGGTTTTTCCAATTGAATTACCAAAGCTTCAGCAATACAAAGGAGATGAAAACGTATTGTCCTTGAAAGGTTATTCTTCACTTTGTAGATTACTTTGATGAAGCAGGAGGCGTTTGTTGAGGTGAAATATGACCAGTGCTGACAAGATGTTTGATTATCACATTGCTTTTATAGAGCCACTATTACCTTCCTTCAGCCAAGCGCGATAATGTTCTTGAACCCTTTCATACAGCATACGCGTCGAACAATCAGTGTACCTGGCTTCACAGCAACAGGGGGTCTATTGCTTACTACTCCTTCAAACCAACGGGTCACTGGAGAGCATCACTCTTAGCGTTGTTGCGAAGAATGCTCTTCTCAAAGATGCTTAAATTTTCCGCTCTAGAATATGGCAGGCTAAGTCTCCCTTGAAATCCAGCTTCATGTAAATTATCTATTTTGCAACAAGTGATGTTGTTCCGTTCCTCTAGACCTTTGGTTTGATATTCTCGTCGATGAATCTTGATGGGTATCTATTTCGGATGAAAGTTTCTTTCTGAAGACCCAGTTTAGCTTCCAGGGCATCAGGACTGCAGATTTGTCGGATCTGATTGGCAAGGGATTTAATTAGATTTCGTTTTCGTTCAACAGACACCCAACTGTAGACTGATTGACTGGTTTCAACAAAAAACAACTTTGCAAAGATGTGCAACAGTTTCAGTCGTCAAACTCCATTTAGAACATAAAGTAAGAGAAGAGAGTAAAGGCAGGTTGAAAAAGGATAGAAAATAGAAGTGTGTGGGTGGTTGTTACTTCCCTGCTGCCCATACCGTGAAAGTTGATTGATTCTTTGGGTACCTGCAACAAAAAGAGAGTTAGTGTTTCGTGACCGCAGAGCCCAGGGACAACTGCTTGAGGCTGGTCACATACGGCCTGTTTGGCTTCGTATTAGTAACTTACCACCGACTACGGATCACTGCAGGGTAAGTCGGGATGTACAATTGTTGGTGTCGACTTTTTCCAACCCCCTCTCCACAGTGTGGAGAGACAGCATAGCTGGCATGCTGGTCATCTGAAGGAAACACCCCACTACAGTTACATCCCTGTTCCCCAGCAGTACGACTTTGCCCGCAAAGAAAAATCCTACAATATGTCGGTAACTGCTTTTAGTCTTACCGCCATCCTAACAATCTTCTTGGCATGGTCGGACATGCAAGAACATTAGTTCCAGCCAGTATAGCTTGGTGGGTCATAGCGATATGCAAGCCCGACCACCAGGTTAAGGTAGCAGCTATCGGTCGCAGCCAAACTGTAGACACTTATTTGACCGTTCCAAGTGGGTTTTCTGTTGACTGACTTTCCTAAGATTCCGTCGGGTCATCATGTTAGTTCCTTTTAAAAATTTGTTTTTGAAGTCACAGTAATGATTGATAAGGAGTCATATATTTTGAGAGTTACATAGCCCAGCGGGATAATTGCTGACGAAATCTCTAACCACGGAAACGGAGGGCCAACCTACGTCGTCCGTGACGTAGATGTAATATCTGCTGTTAATCAGAAAATCTGTATACTCCGCACCAGTTCGCTCTATCCTCGTTGATGTTGGCTGTGAGACATGGTCATTCGAAGTGGTAGATAAGCCAGGGCTAACTGTCTTTGACCACTGATGTTTGCGACCTGTCTCCCATATTAGGTGGTATAGCATAGCGAGGTACGTCTGGCGCAGTCTGCAGTAAGGAAAGTAAGTCAATCGATGCAGCTTATAACAACCTCATTAATGGAGATGGCCAGAATACGTGATACACACGCCGAACCATTCTTGTTCCCGTCCAGCAATGTTAGCAGACATCGTATGCGATTTTAAAAGAGTTTGGATGTAGTCAAACTGAAACCTAACATCAGTCCATGATATCTTTCTCTCTTAATTGAAGCCAACCATTCAGAGTGGTGTAAACTACGTGATCGGGATTTTCAGGGTGTTAAGAACCAATGACTTTACACTAGTGATGATATGGTTCAAAATCGTTGTCAATGACACATATGTTATCAATCTATATGGACTCCTAGATCCATTAGATTCTTGCTGTGATTCTTTTTCTTTCATACATTCCCACTCTTATCTTTTTTATCTTGATTTCCCGTGCCTTGTACGGCGCAACTTGAACTGTCACATTTCTGTTCAAAGTTTTATATTAAAAATTCATCTGGCCAGTTGATAATATTGTGGTGAGAGCTGTCTGCAAGTCGAAATAGTAGACAACAATTCATATCAGTCTTCACGTCCGGAATCAGGGTCATGTGACCTTGAGAAAACCAACCAATCACAGCCGAGTTAAGGTGTGGAAATATAATTAGCAGATGTGTAGCTTGATGTTTCGAGAAACGGTCACAAAAAGAAAGCTGAATAACCTTCAGCAATAAAAACAACCAATCAGAAGAGGTTGCTTCTCCGCTATCAATAACGCCAATGATAATGCTCATAAAACTCTATAAATACTTGTTGATTTTTCTCAATAAACGATGTGTTGCTGCCTGGCCCTTGTCTTTTTTCGTTACAAGAGGACATCTAGCTTTTCACATATGACGTTGGCTAGTGATTGCGTCATACATTGTGAATCGGTGGGAGTTAGTAATTCACGAGTTATTAGATTTCATCCTAGTGGTTGAAGTCCCCTGGGTTCAAACCCTGGTATATGTGCGTACTTGATATAGAGTCTCAAAGTAGGACGGAAGTAGAAACTATCCAGTACTCCCTGGTGGTTTTCCCAGTGGTTCTCTGACTGATGTGAACTTATGATGAAAACCCTGCAAACCATTACTCGATATGTTGAGACTCTCATACATTCTTAAGAGCCTTCTAGGAAGAAACAGACATTGATTTAGCGAAGTTTGGTCGTAAATTCTTGTGTCTAATGTTGTTGTTGTCGTGTTTTTTCTCCTCAATTTATCCGATAATACAAACATTAATTTTTCTTTTCTATTTTACTGCATTTACCAACTTTTCAAGAAGTACCAATTATTAAACGTTTGGTCACTAATGGTAAACAGCTACCAAAGGAGTTATGCGTTGAATCGTTGGAAGCTGTTCACCAGGCAAGGTGGTTTATGGTAAGTGAATAGTTGAAGCTTTATTAAACTTTTTTCTTGAGGAAAGGGAAATTGCGTGTTGTTAAGGGGAGAGAGAATGACTGTGTTGGTAGCAGTATACCATTAGTTCTCTCCGTGGTCCCAAGTATAGTGGTGACATCAATTTTTTTTGTTGGATTATAGTTGATACTACTGGTCACAGTGTCAGCGATTGATTCCCCCATTCACACTATTAGTAACGGTATTTTACTGTTCTGTATCAGACATATCGATCAGCGTGTAGAGGTTCATGTAACAGTGTACACAGAAGAAGTGTTGACAAAGGTAGAAAAAAAAGTGTTAGACGGAAAACTAATTTAGCAAAAATACAACATTGATCGAAAATGCCTTGTGGGTTTTTCAAAACTGGCAAACGGTGTCAGCCGTCTTCTGTTTTAACACTGATATGACACCAGTTCGCTCTAACGGGGTCCGTAAATCACCTGTTACAGCTGATGATGAGTAGGCTGTTGTCTTCCTCGTCAAATGCTTTCCATGTGGGCAGGCGTCCATAGCCTGTGCCATGTAAGTTTAGCCTTTATGCGGCTGGGTATTCCCTTAAAGAGCGAATGCAAACGTCCGGTGCTTATAAAAGAACTGCTGGACTAACTAGTCTACTTATCTAGAGGAGCTGGCAAATTCCGATTCCGAACTTATTCTATACACGAGCTCCAGATTGCGGACGTATGTATCGTATAATGTATGGACCTGCACTGATTACCGTCAAATATTATGAGAACGCAGCTTCACCACGTTGTGTCTTGTTGATCTGACTTCAAGTCAAAGGTTCGAATAAGGTAGGTGCTAAAAACAACCATCTGCTTCGGTATGTGCATCGTTGAGGCAGTATCTCAGCTTTCGCATAAACTACAAGATTTTGTCTGTGGCGTATCTCTTGGTGCCCACGATGTGTACGAAGTTTGTGTGCATTATTTAATAATGCTAATGGATATCAAAGGTCTGGTAGTGTAGTGTAGAATTTATTCTGTGCTTCTAAACGCGCGATGACGTCAATTTTGCTTTCAGTGTCATGCAACAGACAGGATCTGTTGAAAATCAAGTGTCCACTCTCTTGGTCTTTGTCTATCTCTTTTTTTTGTATCTCATAATTCTTGGTTCTTCCTCTCTCAATTCAGAACGCTTCATCAAGAGGTCCACTTAACATGGTCAGTCGTATTTTACGCGATTTCCTCCAATCAAATGAATACTGGATTGATCTGAATGAATTTGTAAGTTTCACCTATTTAATTAATATTGTGTTACAACATCATCATCATCACCACACCTCCAAGCCCAACTTCCATTTACTAAGCTTAAGCTCTATGTTTGTTTATTTATTTTAATTGATTGACAAGACTGTAACAGTTAAGTTTGTCATAATTCATAAGCAAACAGTGGTTCAGTGTAAGACACCTCACCAACCAAACACGTGGTCCGAATTTCATAACTGACCTCTACTCACTCTTAGTATACACTAAAGCAAGCAGATAGTTAGCCGGGGGAAGTGGGAAGGTTGGACATGAGTGAGTGTCTAGCCACCGCACTCCGTAAAAACCCCCCAATGACTACTTTATAATTTCCACTGGAAACATAAAGGAGTGAAAAAATAAAGTAAGCATACAAGTATTTATTGGAAAGAAACGCAGTCGAACTCTAACAACAAAAGAAAATCCTGGACCAGTCAGTATAGGTGGTTCGCATAATCTGAAACACCACAACGAGCGTATATAAATATATACGTCATTGTGACCGATTTCGAGCCATACAAACATCAATTTCCATCCATTTATTCTTAGTATCCCGAAGGTGACCCTCCTCCTACCCTAAACCAGGAAACTTGCATGACTGTGCACATGATTCTAACGAATTCTCGGTGAATTCATGGACTTGTGCAATGCTTTTTTTTCTCTAACCACTCTTGAGTCTTTTCCAGGCTAGTTCAAGACTACAACTAAAATGGCTTGTAATAATAATAATAATGCATTCGATGGTGGTGGTGACCTAATAACACACACATGCCTAACATGTAAAAATGATACTTATATTTGTAAAATTTCAGCGAAATTGAAATAAGTAATTCCAATGTGTTTTCGTTCATCAAACTTTGATCCGAACTTGAATATGGAAACTAATAAAAAATTTTTAAAAAAAAAACAAAGGTACACACATGTAAAACAGATATTTCTTGTCGTTAAAATAAATCCTTGTCCAATTATCTGAGTCATGAATAGGCATCAAAATATATAATAAACAAAAAATTGCATGAACTGTGATCAAAATTTGACCATGGACTAACAAGTATTATTCTACTTTTGTAAACGCATCGTTAACCATGTATTTGTGGTCGTTACAATAATGGCCAGTTATGCGGCGGATACATTTTTAACGTAGAATAACAGATTTGTAGTTATGTGGTGTCAAAATAAGTAGTCGTATTTGTGTGTGAGACAAACGTGCTAGTTGGCTGAAATCGGTTAGAAAATATTGTAAGACGGAAGACAATGGTGGTGATTAATCATAATAGATTTGTAGAGTGTGGGGTAGGAAAATTGACAAATCAGTTCAAAGTTATAAAAGGTGTCAGGTGACTGGCTAGTGCAAAGTGGTCTGTATTAAACAGGAGATAGTGAGACTGCAACGAGAGGTTCATAATGCGATAACCAATATGTTAAATTAAACAGGTGGAGGCATATATTGAGAAAAGAGATAATATCACTAATAATAAGTCCGTATAAATGAAAATTCGATAGTATTGAGGGAATGTTTGCATAAAGGACCTAAATTATGACGAATAATAATAATAACTGTAATAATAATGTTTATAATAATAAGCAAAGTAAAAAAGAAAAAAACCAAGAGGGTTAAGGGGAAGGAGCACTCTTGGTGAGAAGAAAAATCTTCAATCCAAGGTTGGCCACTGTAGTAACAGTGTCTGGACGTGTTGTTTTTGGATACAGAGTTCCGGTTTAGTCGGTCTTATTGCAACAGCTTCAGCTATGTGTAGGAGACGTAAGCGAACTGTACGTGATAAGGACTTCGGAATTCGGTATATAACCCTGAAAGTTGTTTTGACATCGATGCGATGTCCAGGATCGAGCTTCGAGCGATTACTATTGATTTTATGCTGCTGTGGTATATGGATATGTTTTTTCTTTGTCTCTCTTTTATATTTTGCTTAGGATGTGGAGGCACACCTTAATCGTCTTTTATGCCTTGAGTATGACTTTTTGGCACATTCTGGTCCATATTCATCTGCCGGTGCTCCTCCATCTTCTCCTAACCAATCGCCAAGAACTTTTGTCCCACCATATTTGATGCATGATTTATTTCAACCGTGTAAATTGTTGCGTAGATTTTTTGAATCATTGGCTTGTGGATACATGTATTTGGCTGTTGAACAACATCAACAGCAACAACAAAAATTGTCCAACGGAGATAAGAACAATACTGCTGCACTCATGCCTCATGACGATGCAATTCCTCTAGCCTGTTCTAAACCATTTTATCTAACCGTTAACAAGGGAATTTCAAAGGATGTCTGTGAAAAGATAACTCTCTCCGCGCAACGGATTGTACGACAGATTGAATTTAAACAAATTTATAAAGTGAGTCAATACTTCTCGTTTGTGTGTGTGTGTGTGTGTTACGTTTGCCTTGTTTTATTGTGTTTTTCTGGTCCAGATGCATGCGACTGGCAATTATCACTAGCCTCCTAATCAGGTGTATGTGTGTGTGTCTGTACTGTGGTTGTCGTTGTTGTTCTGCTTTACGCGTGTTTGTTTTCCATACCTCCGTGTAGTATCGAATAATTCGCCAGTTGATGTCACTTTCACAGGGGCTTTTTTTCCAACAATTTCTCTGATTGTAAATGTTCAAACGAGATAGGTTTTGTTGTTGATGTTGTTGTCCTATTGTCTTTTTTTTTGGTTTTTTTTTCAATAGACAGTATCTGGGTGTTTTGCTTGATCCCTGTGTGTGTGTGTGTAGCAGTAGACTGAATTCTAGCAGTCAAGGGTTTTTGGCAGTATGTGTGTGGTGGTCATGATGTGTTAGGTGGTGGGGATGGATGACTCGTAATTTCGGTGCACACCGAATTGATTAGAGAGACAATCAGCAGGGAGCCATGCGACTTTGTGCACTCGTCGTCAGCAAGGCGCGTATCTGCAATTTCGAATAGACTCAGTTTGCTGCACCAACCTAGGGACTGGTTGGATGACATTGGTGTTACTACATAGCGATGAACAAAAGTCACCATTACAGCCCCCTACAAGAGTTCATTGATAACATCTCTAACTGCAGCACTGGATGATGCGGTTTTGAATCTCAAAGGAGACAGATACACATAGGCGTTACTGACGGAGTACCTACAAGCACGAAACCCATGCGCGTACAGAGCTTCAATCACCTAACATTTTCTCCAATCGTCTTGCTAGAACGCGGGCACATGCTGAGGAGATTGTCGCATGACATCATTCTCTGCACGCTAGTTTAGATCCTCAATGAAAAACAAGATGGGCGTTCATATCATAGGTGACGTGGAAGGTGAAAAGGCAATGAAAGCCTATGGGCAGTTGTTGGAGCCAGCCAAACACACGTCTTCAGTAAACCGACTGGAATGGAGATGTCCTACTGAAGGCATGCGAAAGAATTGTAATACTATCGTGTATTGAAGGCTAACGATACAAGTTAGTTTATACACATGTTGTGAGTAAATTAAGCCGCGACTCCAAACTTTCTATCATTGAGACATCTATAAAACACAAAATAATCGAGCAAAGAATATTCTTATCGATAAATTCCTCTTCTGGCTCTACAATTATGTATGCATGTTTATATACACAGAATACTCAAGATTGGTAGTTAATAACTATATTAGTGTTTTTTTAAATAATATCGATTTGTACAGTAAGTTCACAATGGAATTACAACAGTTCATTGAAGATGCTTAAATTATAATAATTATGATAATAATAATAATAATAATAAAGATATAGTAGCGAATAGGATGTCAACTAAAATTAGGAAAATTCCACGAAAATTCAGGGTCATTCAAACCTAGTTGGCCAAGGTAATGAAAATGTCTGAACTAACTTCTTTTGGATGCACAAATTAGGCTTGTTAATATGAATCCCGACAGCCATCCTCAGCAATATTTAGTAGTTGAACTCTTAAGGCGAAATTAAGGTCTGTCGGTATGCGGTAAATGAACCTGAAAGGCTGGTTAACATAAATCTTGTGTTCTGTATCCACAAGATGAGATAGAATAGCGCTACAAATAGACTTCGTTTGTCCTTTGCTTAACTATCATGGAGGGTGATGCTCGGGAATTCGACAAGAAACACGCCTAATTGTGCGGCCTATGTAACTGGCTCCACAGGAGCAGTTAAATTGGTAGATACACATAGAAGAGGCGAAATTAGGCAGTGTGTCTTTTACTCCGGAACGCAAAAGAGGAGTAGTTTTGAAGACACAGTGTGATTCGGCAGCAGGGAATGCTCTTCGCCTTACCGCATTTCTAAAGCTGCTGTGTTAGTGTCGCGCTGGTGTTAACCCTAAGGAACTGCATCTGTAAGAATAAGGCCTTCCTTATTTGGAATTGTTGGTAACTTTGACTGCTTCAGTGTTAGATTCATAATCTTATCAATACACTTCAGGATAACCATTTTCACTTCGCAACCGTTTAATATTATTAAGTTCCTCATCAAGACATTCCTCCAAGCAAATCGCTCTCGCTCTCTGGTGGACCAAGCACTTTATCAAATTGCGTTTGTATTTCAATGGCGCGAAGCTGAGAAAATGTGTGTGTACTGACCCGTTGATATGCAGGTTTTCCATATATACTTTTTCATATTGTCATTGGTTAAAAGTTGGAAGGTTACGTGTCGTATGTTAAATGAGCCAACATTTCTTCTCCACCCCTGGTGGTGGTCGATAGTGGTTTGAATAATAAAGGAAGTTCACTGTGAGATTTCCATCCCATTTCACAGTTGATATAGTTTCATCTGTGTGTGTGTGTGTGTGTGTGTAGATTTTTATTATTTAGTCAGTCGATGTATATGTACTTAATAATGTGTAGTGTAATAATAATAATATGAACCAGGTTTCTTCTATTTTACTTCAATGCACCGCAATTATTTTTCCCTTTTAACTTTACAGGTGCTTCTTATGGAACCTTTTCCTTCACCATATAAGAATAATTATAATAATAACAATACAGATGAAAGTCAATCTGATCTCACGTATGACCAAAGTGTTGATGATATGTCTGAAGATCAAGATGCTGAATACTGCACAGGTGATGCTGGTGTTAAAAGACGCCTGCCTAATAATAGCGATAACATCAATTCTGGTGAAACGAATGCTGACAATGATGAGGAGGATGGTGATGATGATGACGGTGTTCAAGAGGTTCCAATTATGCCTGAAAAAATAGAACCTTTGTATAATTCACCTAAAAGAAGTCGTAGTGATCCTCAGTAGTGGTACGGGTGGGTTCGGGGCGAAGTAGTTGAAGTTTGAAAGAAGGGTAGACATTTTCGTACATTTACTACTCTTTTGTTGTCCATATACGTGTGCGTTTTTATTCTCTTTTATTCCTCACTTGTCATTTTCTAATTCTACTCATCCCAGTGAACGACGTCAATTTCCCATGAAAACTACTCATTAAAATTACTGTTATTATTAATCTGTGTCATAAACTGTTACTACTTAAAAATCCTTTTGTTTCTGTTTTTGTGTAGTAACAAATCATTGTGGAAAAGGTAACAATAAATGCTGCTGCAGCTTTCTGATTGGTTGTTTCTCGCGTTTCTCAAGTTAACCTTGCATCTCTCCTTGTGACTGTTTCTTGAATGTCAGATCATCTATATGCTAACTGTGTCATCCGCCTACGCAAAGCTTTTGTTTGTTCCCATTTTTCCCACGACCAATATTGCGGACGTAAACAAACATTGACGTAAATTACTGTCCACCAATTTTGGCTAACAGCCAGCTCTCACTACACACACATGTGTGTGTGGTTACAGCCTCTACAATGATTGATGACATCACATCAAGACATTATTCTTTAAACGGTATGATGTGAAGTAAAGACAAAGTGGACTACTACCATCATTGTGAATTCTAATGAGAATCTATTGTTGTTTGGTGGTGGGGTTTCTGCGCACTCGCGCTCACACACAGACACACAAGACAACAAAGCTTTTTTGGCCTGTGTTATCTATGTGTTGTGTATAGCGCCATTGATATGAGGAGTATGACTAATTGAGTGTCCGCATAGAACAGAAATGCAGTAGTTCTGGTTGCTACAGTCCATTTAACACACAAACAAATTTGGACAAAATAGGGCAAGAGGGAAAGAGAGTGATTAGATCCAGAAGTGTACTACAATAAGCAGAAATGCGATCTATTTTAGTGAATAGGAAAGGTTACAAATAGTTAATGCCTCTGTGGCTGCGGTAACTACCAACAAGTTTAAGCAATGTTGCCAGTAACCTCTAGCCAGTAATTCTTAGCATTCTGAGAACCTCCCAATCCCCTGTTTGTGGCCTAAATTACCGGTCAAAGACACACTATAGCTTCTTGTTATCAGGTTTTGACTTGATCACGCCTTACTCATTCCTAACTTGATCTTATGTGTTGTCGGCTAGCAAGTATGATGAATGCATACATTAAATGTGGAGATATTGTATGTGTCAGAACTGTTTCCCCCTGAAAGTAGATTTCGATTAGTAATCATCATTCACTTGAATTCCTTATGAGTACTTCTCATTCTTAAAGTATAATAAGAATTTGGCTGTTAGTGGAGTCCACTAATTCAGAGTGTTTTTAGAGGGGGAAGGAATAGGGATACTCACCGATAGAAAAAGCGGGACTTCGCGAATTGATAGCCCACTAAATTCTCACAGCCTTGGCTTGTAGGTTCTGTGCTTCATGAACGCTTGTTGTGGGGGAAAAATAGACGACTAGTACTTGTTTAGTTTTTAGCGACAGTTTTTGTGTATGTCATTTCGCAAGAAATTCAGCGTTAGAGCACATGCTCAATACTTGTTGAGTTGTAATAATACACTTGTGCGTTTTTTTTCGTTAATAAACCTTTTCGTTAGTAACCAATGTCTATATTTGTTATGTACTCGTCGAGTAGTTAATAGTCCTGACGCGGAAAGAGGTTTACGATGATACTTGTATTTTCCAGACAAGGAAAATAAATGCCACACAAGTGTGTGAGTGAAATGGTACGAATGTACGAAAAAGTGTGTGGACAAGAATACAGTACACAAGTATATATGAAAATGACTAATACACATGAACCAATAGACAGTCATCTCATAATGGAATATCGATCCATATACAGATAGCAAAATATAACAGGCTGTCAAAAACAAAACACACGTCATGGTGGATACATATCAATATTAAATTGTAATTGCGATGTGGTAGTGTTGGAGTCCACTGCGGAAGCTAAGTACCCATCTACCTGATCTGCCTAACTCCTAAAACAATAAGGTTGATATAAGTATAAAACTTGGACACTGTGGTGGTAGAGTATAACTCAATTATTGATAAGATTTTATTTTGATAAATCACACAGTAATATATTAACTGATGACCACGTTTCGAGCACAAATTGTTGCTTGATATGATTATGAGCAGTAGTTTGCGCTCGAAACGTCATTTAATATTACTGTGTGATTTATCATTATAATATCTTATCCATAATGGAGGTTGATATTCATATAGTGCTGAGCTGGAAATCCCTACACTGAACACAATTAGCAAGATTCTCTAAGTGTGTTAAATGTAAGATTGATGGTGTACCGAGGTGTGTGGGAAATGGTTGTGGTGATAGCTGACGAGATCTTATCCTGGATAGCAACGATTCCTGAGGTATTTGTCAAATTGTATCCGGTTACCTGTCTAAGGACATGTGTACTGCACAGCAGCACGCCAGACCTAATATATAGCTCTAAAGGATAGTTATTGAGTATAAGTGTGTGTGTGTATTCTGTCTCCCTTGTTAACAAAGGTATGGTATAATGAATAATATTGAAATTGGGCATAAAGTGTTCGTTAAGGATGAAATATCTGTCACTGGAGGGTGGCTTTGTATGACGGCACTGTAGAGGCTTTCAATTCTATATTGTAACATCAGAGGCCTTACGTAGTATTCTCAGTGGGGCTGGAATTAGAATGGCATCTAAACCAACCAACTCGCCCAGACATAAACTTTGTCTATAACGGAGGAAATCTTATTTTGGCAAATTCTCAGTGTTGAACAGTGATATTCAACTAGTAACGTTTTGAGCACAATTTATTGCTCATGATCACATCCAGGTATTCAAGCACACACATTCTGACTACGTTCATAAACATAAGTAAAAAAATTGATTAGACATGAATGAAGAAAAATCAATATAAGGTGTGTGAAACAGAAAGGAAGATCAAGTACATTCGTAAGTAATCTTTGTGCTATCAACGAAATATAATGTGATGGGAAATAAGACGAGTGTTGTTAGTCAATAAGATGAGGAATGTACCTTATCTTCCTTTCTGTTTCACACATGTCTATTGAACCTTATATTGATTTTACGCACTGATTCATATGTCTAATCAACTTTTAACTTATGTGTATGAATGTAGTCAGAATGTGTGTGTTTGAATACCTGGATGTGATCATGAGCAATAAATTGTGCTCGAAATATCATCAGTAAATAGTATTATAAGATTTTATCATGATAAAATTTTCTCCATAATCCAGTTATATTCTACCACAATGCTGAAATTCTATAATTATATCAATAAATCTCAGCACGGATACAGAGGGCTAGTTTTGCATATGCCAGTTTACGCTGTCTCTGACGTAGACGTGATATCCGTCTGTCTGTCGACCGATGGACGTGTGTACTGCTCATCAGTCCACTCCATCCTCCTTTATGGCTGTGACTGAGAGTGGAAGACATGAGAAGACTAGCCAGCTGTCTTTGATCATAGGTGCCTGCGTTCTATCTCCCATGTTTGTTAAGTGGTATAATAAGGTGAGCAATATTGAGGTTAGGATTCGGTCGAGTTCTAGGTAAACAGGGGAAATCAATCGACGAGGTTGTGGAGTTACATCGACTGAGATGGTTAGGACATGTGTTACGTATGCCTAGTCATCGCCTTCCTCGACCGACGGGCGATGTTAGCTGATATAGGGTCAGGCTGGGAAAAAGCTAGCGGAGGTCAAACCAAAACATGTCACCAGTCAATGAAATGCACAACAGTTAGTCAAAGCCACGTAGGAAGGTGTAGACTTCCTGATTGGGGTCCTCGTGACGGTAAAAAGCAATGGTTGGAAACAATTGGTGACATGGCTCAAAATGGTCTCAATGGCTGGTGTAGATATATCCACTCCTTGTGACTTATGATTTCCAATGAAACTATATTGTTTTTCGTTAAAGTGTGCAATTAAGATTCATAGGTATGTGGGGTATAACTTTTTGAGAAATGGCCACAAATAGATAACAGAATAACCTTGAACAAGAAAACAACCAGTCAGGAGAGGTTGCTTTTCTGCTGATAATAATGTACTTTAAAAATGTATAAATATCTCTTGATTTTCTCAATAAACAATCTGCTGTCTGGCTCTTGCCTTCTCACTTTCGTTACAAAATAAGCCGATCAAGTGTCAATTAGATTGTCAGAACATAAAAATTTAGCTAGATCTAGAATACGAATGATCCTATAAAAAGCTCTGTCATTGAATGGCATGTATTCATACAATAGGGTAAGACAGGAAGAAAGTATTAAAAATTAATATAGCATAGAGAGAAGTTGATCACTAAGTCTTTGTTCGTCGATTCAGCGAAACACGTGCAATCGAAATGACACAGTGCTTATACAAGAGGTATATAATAGTGGCAGCAATCTACAAAGCAGATAGAGAGGAAAGTGTGTTTACACACACGCAAATTATTACGCCATGTGAACCTACTGATATGATTATGAGCAGTAATTTTTGCTTGAAAGGCCATCGTGTTGCTAATATTACATCACCGTGATATTTGAGATAAACGTATATGGAATTACACTCTGTCACAATGCCCAGATTATACACCTGCATAGAATGGTATTGTAGCGGTAGGTAATTCCCCATAATTATTAGATGCTGACCCTCACTGTTCCGGTCAAGCATCCACGACATTTGGTACGCCATTGTGTGGCGTTTGTTCGTCCTTGCTGCACGATCCTTAGCTAGCTAAGCAATCATCTTCGCACTCCGATTTGCTCCCGAAATGTATCTCGTAATTTGGACGATCATTTCTGGTATTTTACTTTGCCTTCGGTCTACGCAGAACGGGTACTGTAGAAGTTGTGGGTATTGGTTGGATCTTGCGTCTGTATATATCGTACTACCTGTGAACGTCAACTCCCTCAGAATCTAAAGTATCATTGAACCCAGCAGGTGTTCTCCAACTGTAGACTACTGGCAGTCTCGGTGGTTACAGGATTTTATCGTGAGCTGACATTGATTAGAGAACCATTGGAATACCTGGGAGTACTGGATAGCTGTTTCGTCCTAGTTTGTGACTCTTCATCATTACTCACTTACCGGGGTTCGAACCCAGGACCTTCCGGTTAAGAGGCGAGCTCGTAGCGCTATGTCATGAACTGGCAGAAGTTAGAATTCATGGGCTGGCCATTGGATCGGGTCCCAGTGGGCTTAATAGTATACAAGCTCGCCATGTAACCTGGAGGTCCTGGGTTCGAACCCTGTTGGGTGCGTAATGTGAAGATATTTCGAGGGGAATTACTGTACCTGTGATCACACCAACTGTTGGAATTGTTTTGTGTTTTTAATTCACACCTCTATGATTTGTACGCATGTATATATGCACAAAAGAAAACCTACATGGTATTATACGAAAGTTACTTACAATAAGGAAATATATTAATGAAATATAAGAAAAAATTTTTTAATAATAATAATTTGCTTTATTCCAAAACAGTACTTGTAATACAGAATGGAATTCTCAGCGTTTCCCTACAGTAGTATTGCATCCAGTTTGTACATTAACAATAAATAACATTCTACATAGATTATGGGTAGTCTCAGCTCGTTTTGACAACAACATATTAGCATGTCGGTAGCAAAGCCAAAATTTAAACAGAGTGTTTGAAGGTGTTAGAAAAGTAGATACTACTAGCATATTTACTGGCGTAAGCAATAGCAAAATGGTCGAGATATACAGAGTGTGAAAGAACGAAGAAGAATATTTTAAGTAGACTTTGTGAGGAAGAGAGAAACAAAACAGCACATAGCAAAAAGAAAACGTTGTACCTATGAATGATATGATATGATGAGTTGGAAAGACGAGATCCAGTTGTTCTACTGACTTTTTAATAAGTTATAGGTTTTGTTTATCGCACAGAACACGAACTAAAAGTAGGGTGTGGTTGAATTTTTGTACTTGCTAGTGCGAGCATATAATTTTCTATAAAGGCTTCTGATTCTGCCTGATGAGAAGGAAAAGTATGAAAGCATACTAGAAGTTGCACTGAAATGGAGAGAATCTACCCATGAAGAAAGAAATCAACAAATTTAATAAACTCATTATCGCAAAAAGCACGAATGACCTATACAAGTAACTAAAATCGATTGGATTGTAAACATGTCAGACAGAAGCAGAGGAAAGGGTACTGATGAAAGAGATGAATATATATATATATATATATATATATATATATATATATATTGATTTTTGATTATAGCTTGAAACCACGCCGTATTTTTGGTATAAGTATGGAATTTTCAGCATGTGATACCGGTAGCCCAAATTTTGCAGGCCGACTATAGATATCAAGTGTGCGTCGGCAGGGAGTCGAACCCCAGACCATATGCATGATCGGCGACAGTCCTAACCGCTTCGCCACTGACGCAGTTAGTGTCAGTAAAAATCAATATCAATAGTTTACACACAATGATAATTAAAAGAATTAATCGTTTTGGTAAATTCGAATAAGGCATTTATAAGAGAAACTTCGTGAGATGATATCGTCATTTCGTAGTTTGTCTGTAATCACTTTACAACTAACATGATTAACAATAATAAAATAAAATAGGATGCATGACAATTACTCATTTATATAAAAACAAAACAAAAGTACATACTAATGACGAATCGTATATTTAAGTGGGTCAGGTAGTCCATGGTAGGCAAAGGGAGGTTGAAGTCTATTGTTTTTTTTGTACGCATAGTTTAGGATGTATGCAACTGATCCCTCAAAGTGCTTCAATAACCTTGAATTAGAGTTATGCGAAATATGAACGAAATATTCCCATATTGAGTCATAAGAAAAAAAGGAGTAAACAACGAGGAAAATTTTCTTTTCGACAATTCATTTTCATAAGCTGCTGTACAATCGTAATTATAATTAGCAAAGAAATACGTAGATACTGGCAAACTTTGTCCTTGAAAATTGTATTACATGATGTAAGGTGTAAGAAGGGATGACTAATTGTAAGTAAGGAGACAGAAGTTGGCATGTCTTAACAAGTGTGAGATAATGACTAACCAATAAGCTAGTGTAGAATGGACAGGAACTAGTGGAAAGGCTATAAAGTGTTTTTGTATAAAATCTGTATGAAAAAGCAATGTTATTAATAAACAGTAACAGAATGGTAATAAAATGCGGCTGATGGGAATAATAATAATAATAATAGTGAACTTACATATTAGAGGAAAGAAGCAAAATTGTAGTAAGAACTTTACTCTGTCCTTGGTAGGGCAAGAGAATGTATGTGTCGCTTTTGTATGCACAAGTCCGGTTTCAAATCTCGAATTGCTAATGCTTCAGCTATGTACAGATGGTGTGTCCGAAGTCCCTTTGTACAGTATTGAGGGACTCTGTGAAGCATTCATGTGGGGTGCTCGATGTTCGGAGATGACAAGGTGTTAGAGGATCGAGCTGTTGCTATTCTTCTTTTCTCTTCTGGCTAACCAAGCTGGGTAGTGTTCCAGAATATGTTTGTGGACTTGACGTTGCGTACGGCCGATAGTTACACTTTGCTCCACACGAGCAAGTAAATTGATAAATACACACTGAAGTGGCTGGCCAAAGGCGGTATCTTGTCCTTAGAGTTAGACTGGATTAACTGTCTGCAGGAAAATGTGTGATACATAGAGTGGCTGTTGAAAATGTCTTCTTTTGAACAGCAGTTTCTGAGAATTTCCGCAGCGATATCACCTTTGGATGCTAGGTTCATGAAGAGAGCCTTCTTAGGAACCGTTGTGATGTTTGACACCGGAGGCTTCTCCTTCATGTTTTTGTCGATAAATCCTAATGGATACCCATTCTCTAGTAGGGTTTCACGTAATAAATTTAATTCTTTCTCTGCCATTTCTTCCGAACAGATTTTCCTAATCCTTGAACACAATGTACGTACCAGGTTTCTCTTTCGGATCAGTGGAACAAAGCTCTGGAAGTTGATAAACTGTCCAGTCCATGTCGACTTGCGGAATATCCATCTTTGGACTCTACAGTCGTGTCTTCTGGTGAGTAGTACATCCAGGAATGGAAATGAGTTGTTGTGAAATAGTCATTAGTATTGATTTTGTGACCTGACCATTAATAAATGTTTTGCAAGGGGTGATGCTGGATTTCTATTCAGATTAATAATTGCATTGAGATTTTCTATATGTTTTACTGATCATTTTGGAACATGTTCTTTTCAACGAAATTGGAACATTCTATTTGTTATACCTTTATAGGTTTTTGGTAATATTTCGAGTGAAATTATTGTCCCCGTGATCAATTAACTGTTACCATTGTTTCGTTTTTCAATTCACACATTTATGATTTGTACTCATCTGTCTGTCTGTCTGTTTTCGACATAGAACTCTGCACATGTTTGCGGCAGTTCAAGTCGCCACACTCCACTCCTTGTAGCACACAAAGCAAGAGAAGAAATGCATAATAGAGACAGTAAACAGAGGTGTGAGACAAAGGAAGAGTAATAACGAAGAACAAAACAGTTTCATTGGAAATCATAAGTGGATGCATCTGCGGTATCCATCACTGAGAACGATTTTGAGCCATGTCACCAGTTGTTTCCAACCATTGGCTTTTACCGTCCCGAGGACCCCAACTAGGAAGTCTACACCTTCCTAAGTGGCTGGCTTAGACTAACTGTTGTAGATTTCATTGACTGGTGACATGTTTTGTTTTGTCCGCCACTAGCTCTTTTCCAACCTGACCCTATATCGGTTAACATTACTCGTCTAGGAAGGCGATGAGTAGGCATACGTAACACATATCCTAACCATCTCAGTCTAAGTAACTTCAAAACTTCGTCGATTGATTTCCCCTGTTTACCTATAACTCGACGCCTAACCCCAATATTGCTCACCTTATTAGACCACTTAACAAACACGGGAGATAGAACGCAGGTACCTATGATCGAAGACAGCTAGCTAGTCTTCTCATGTCTTCCACTCTCAATGGCCAGGTCTCACTCACAGCCATAAAGGAGGACGGAGTGGACTGATGAGCAGTACACACGTCCATCGGTCGACAGACAGACGGATATCACGTCTACGTCAGAGACAGCGTAAACTGGCATATGCAAAACTAGCCCTCTGTATCCGTGGTGAGATTTCGTCAGAGATCAACCCGTTAGCACTGGCTGATGGTAGTTCCCAAATAAGTGAAGCGGTCAACGTGCTCTACCACTTGACTCCCTATTTCTAAACTAGGAGTCAGTGTAGTCTAGTCCTGTAACATCATCTTACATTTGACGGGAGCGAATCTCATGCCAAACATTCGTAGATTGCGGCTCAAGGTGTTTAGAAGACTGCTTCATTTTGTCAGCATCCTCGCCTAGAAGGACTATATCGTCTGCATATTCTAAGTCAACAAGATTATTTCCCGGTGGTAGCAAGTCAATCCCTGAGTCGCTGAAGTCACTTAGCGTTAAGTCCATTAGTACATCCATGATGAAGTTGAATAGAAATGGGGATAATGGGCATCCTTGACGGACACTACTAGTCGTCACCATTTCAGATGACAACTCGCTGTAAGCCCTCACGTGGCTGGCTGCATGAACATGAGTAGAATGCCTTAATCAGTGCAATGTATTTTCTCGGCATTCCCTTTGTACTCATACATATATATATGGTTCATTTTTTCGTCTATTCATTTCTGTGTATTCAACCTTGTTATATGTATCAGGTGTGACCTTAATGAATATAGATTCTGTTATTAGCGGTGTCTCTCTCCATTTGTTCATATTACATTTCACCAGACAAACATTGTTCCAATCATTATTGTGTTGTATGTTCCCTGATGCATGTACAGCTATAGATGAATTTTTTTTCTAAATTATTGTAATCTTCTGTTCCTGTTAATGGACCTTTATTCAGTTAGGCGTTTATGTTCATTCACTCTTATTTTGAATGGTCCAGACGTTTGACCCAGATATTTAGTCGGACAGTCAGCACAAGATATCTTGTAAATTACATTACTACTTTTAACCATCATTTTTATTGGATGTTTTAGTAGTTGATTTACTTTATTTTTAATTAGATTAGTTAGTTTAAACGTGACACGAACCCCAATATTCTTGAGGTTTATTCAAAGTCCGTCTCTGGTAGGCCATTTTTATATGGTACCGTGATTGTTTATTTTGCCTTCCTACTTCTTGTCATTCTCGGGTTTTACCCTCTTTTTTTCTTTCTGTTTTTGATATTATCTCTGATGGATTCTTTTGCGTAGAGCTGTCGCTTATGTGTTGTTAAAATGTCTCCCAATGATCTATGAAGAAATCGTACCATGAGCGATATTCCTGCTCATCCAGGAGACTGCATTTCATGGCACTTTGAGATCCATTGATAGTTGTGACATTATTCTTCAGTCTACTCCTAACTTTAATTCTAGACCCTTAATCTTATAGGCAATAACCCTTCTTAACAGTTCAGATTTGCAGAAAGATTACCTACAAAACAGGTAGAATACTGTATCTATCCTTTCCAAGTCCAAAACAACACGTATGGTTTTGTAGCGGTAAATAATTCCCCAAAATTATTGACCACAGCAATCACTCACCATTGGATGCTGACCACCACTGTTTAAGTCGACTTGTTTAGCTGAAGGCTTCCGGTCAAGCATCCCCGCCATTTGGTACCCCGTCGTGTCACGTGCACGATCACTAGCTAGCTAAGCGTTCGTCTGACGGCTTGTTTTGGTCCCGAAATATATCACTTAGTTTGGACGATCAAATATTGGCTTTTGCTTTGTTTTTGGTACGCGAGAACTAATAAGTTAGAGGCTGTGTAAGAGAATTCCGTCAACCTCTAAACTGGTGAGCCCAACCGCGAACTTCATCCACGATAAATCCGCAGATAACCCCGGTGAGTTCGTTCCATTTTGTATTTGTTCTTGTACCATATATTATTCGACATAATTTTCGTCATGAGTGATCTTAGTCCCAAGGTCATTCGTATCCGCTCAACTCCTAAAACCATTCAGCTCGTACCATACTGGCCAGATAATGCTGAAACGTGGTTTCAGCTAGCTGAAGCAGATTTTTGTGAGCATGGGATAACCGATCAACGTTCACAGTTACTTGCAGTTATTCACGCCCTACCGCGGGAATTCAGCAAGTACGTAACATCACAGATGTTCAGTCCCGAGGTAAGTAACTCGTACGAGTTGCTCAAAGCATCCCTCCTCAGGAGAAACGTTCTCACGGACCGACAACGTCTAGATGAATTATTTCGTAACATCGAGTTAGGAGATCAGTCAGCCGTGAGCATGCTGACAAGAATGAAAGAAGTTGTTGGCCAAAGTCAGTTCGACGAAGGACTGTTTAGAGAACTCTTTTTAGCCACAGTCTGTACAGACCGTACTTGTGACACTTCAGGGTACTGTAATAGAGGACTTAGCTATTACTGCAGATAGGATTCTAGAAATAACTAAACGGTCAGTTCCCGAAATATGCTCGATGACTAAGCAGACTTCGAGTAAGGATCCTGCAATGATAGAGTTATGCAACTCCCTTCAGCAGATGTTTAGGTCAAACATGCATTCTAACTCCTCCGACCGTCGTCCTAAATCTCCTCAACGCAGGAACTCACGTGGTCGATCTAAGTCCAAACCACGTTCACTGAAAAACCCTGACTGGTGCTGGTACCACAACACCTATGGCCAAGAAGCGAAGTGTTGCCGTAAGCCTTGTAACTTCGGAAATGTCTCAAAGTCTGTGGGAAACTATCCCGCCGGCACGCGTTAGCGGCAACCGTCGCCGGTGGCACTAGCCGCCTTCTTTACATCCATGATGTGATAAGCCAGACTCGATATTTAGTCGACACAGGCGCCGAAGTCAGCGTCCTTCCTGCTACAGCAGCAGATCGACAGAAGGAACCTACCTTCAACTTACAGGCTGCAAATGGAAAACCAATCGCAACCTTTGGTAGGAAATACGTCTATCTGAACGTAGGTTTACGCAAACCTATTCGGTGGATTTTCCTTCTCGCTGACGTTACAATGCCCATCATTGGCACGGACCTACTTAATCATCATGATTTACTCGTAGACGTCCGCCGAAAACGACTGATTGACAATACTACTAGTCTGTCTATCAAAGGCATTACCTACATAGGCCCCAGTTTGTCACCCGTTAAGATAAAGGCAATCCTTGATCCAACTTTTCAACCTATGGTTGACAAGTATCCGGAACTTAACTGCCCGTCGAACGACCTACCGTGCATAACCAGCAATGTTATGCACCACATCATTACCACAGGACAACCTGTGACATCTAAAGCACGACGATTAGCTCCTGACAAACTGAGAATCGCCAGGAATGAATTTGACCATATGCTTACCCTTGGCATCATTCGACCTTCGAATAGCCCATGGGCATCCCCACTTCATATGGTTCCGAAAAAGGATAGCAATGATTGGCGACCCACCGGTGATTACCGGAGAGTGAATGCCAAAACAACCCCTGATTGCTACCCGTTGCCTCATATACACGACTTGACGGCAACCTTATCAGGCGCGACTATATTCTCTAAAATCGACTTGGTTAAAGCGTATAACCAAATCCCGATGGCAACAGAAGATATCCCGAAAACGGCTATCATTACGCCTTTCGGACTTTTTGAATTTCTACGTATGCCATTCGGTCTCCGGAATGCAGCCCAAACATTCCAACGCTTCATTGACGAAGTATTTCGCGGTCTCGACTTTGTATACGCATACTTAGACGACTGCCTCATTGCCAGTCCAGACAAGGAAACTCACCTTAGGCACTTGGACTTGGCATTTGAAAGGTTACGCCAACATGGTGTTACCATCAATATTCAAAAGTGTCAAATCGGTGTTGACTCACTCGACTTCCTGGGTCACACTATTGACTGCAAGGGCATTCGCCCACTGGCTACTAAGGTCGAGGCTATACTGAACTTTCCAGAGCCACAGACGGTGAAAAGTCTCCGCACTTTTAACGGCTTAGTAAGTTATTATCGACGCTTTATTCCCAACTGTGCCTCTTTGATTCAGCCATTGACAGACCTCCTTCGAGGGAATAACAAGTCCATAGAACTTGACGCGTCTGCTCGAAATGCTTTTACCCAGATTAAAAAAGCTATTGCGAATGCCACACTTCTGATGTATCAGGATCCAACGGCACCGTTAAGTATCTCGGTTGATGCATCAAACACTGCAATCGGCGCAGTTCTACAACACCTAGTTAACAAAGAGTGGCAACCACTCGCCTTTTTCTCGAGACGCCTGCAAATAGCTGAAACGAAGTACAGCACATTCGGCAGAGAACTTCTGAGTATGTACTGTGCTATACGACATTTTAGACATTCGGTAGAGGGTCGTGAATTCATAGTTTTTACTGATCACAAACCTCTGACGTACTCTCTGAACTCACCTTAATAATAATATATTTCTTCCTGTTTATGCAGGAGCATACCAATTGTACAGGCATGGATAAGTTATTATATAAATTACACAAAATTTGATGTATAATGGATTTACAGTTTGGTTGTTCTTTCTGACATTAGAGTCAGTCGGAACAGTCTGCTATAAAGTTTGTTTGTGTAGCACATAAAGAGATATAGAAATATTGTCTTCGCATTAACAAAAAACCCAGACATCAGATGAATGTTATACAAATATCTGGGAAAAATAAAGCTTGAAGTCAATTCTCTTATATAACTTTGTTGTGAACAGCACCCTTGGCTTAAAGATTATTGATGTATTATGTTGAGATCAGTGATATATTTATTCCATTTTTTCAGTAGTCTTGTCGTAGTTTTATAACAGGAAAGAAATTTGATCGTGGATACGAAAACTAGACAAGGTCATGTTAAGTTGTTTTACTGCATCAAATGGTGCCGAGGTCGATTCCAGAATTCTCCATTTGCTCCATTTGTGTCTGCATGGCGGACTGTATTGGTAAGTTCAGTAAAATGTTGAAAACTGTTTGAAAACCAGTTGCTTCTTCATTTCAGATCATGAATACTCATTTACAGCATGTTCGCCAGCGTCTTCAAATGGTAGAATTGGATCGTTCATGGAATTTGAGTGGTTATGAGATAGACGTTTTGGAATTAATCCTCATTTCAGTTTAGATGCAGGGTTGTTCGACCTCGACCAGAAGATGAATAGGAGCAGCAAAATACCAGAAAGAGAAAGTATGTGAACATGAAAAGGACATATATATATATTGTGAACTTATAAATGTTGTATATAATACTTAAGTAAACTTTTTTCTATATTGTGTTTTCACAGTATTTATGCGAAGTCTTAGAGTTTATTTAATTTCATAATGTGTATTAATGAGTCTGAGCGTTTTTATTGTTCTAATGACTGATGCGTTTTAGAAATAAGTGATGGGTTCTTGTAGGGATAGTCATTTGGACAAAACAGTTTACATAGCAAGCGTTTGAAGGTTACAATGAGGGATAGGTCCTATTGCTAAGGGTAAACTAATCCTGTATGTTCCGTACTATGTCTTTATGCATCCATGCTGCTAGTTTATTTATAGTTTAAAGATTGCTAAGGGTGTTGAAGTGCGTCTTCTAGGTGCTGTAGTAGATTAGTGCTTGATTCGTTCTAGGAGTAAATAGTTTATTAATATAATCTGTAGAGTGAAACAGTCTGTATAGACAGCGTTTGAAGCTTGTAGCCGAAGAGCAAGTTCTGATATCTAGGGGCAGGCTATTCCATATTTTAGAATACATGACTGTGAAGAAGTTTTCACGGAGTGTTGACTTAAAAGAATGAGTTGTCACTGTGGAAGTTTGGTTACGCAGATCGTAAGAACCTTCCTGTGCGAATTGTATGTCCCTGTTACCTGAGAAAGATATTTTGTGAAGGACCTTAAAGAAGAATATTAGGTTTATGATAAGTCGCCTTGTCCAAAGTGGGTCAAGTTTTAGTATCATGCACCGTGAGATGTAGTCTTTCTTACAATCGTAGCCAAGCAGTTTTGAGGTAAAATATCGTTGGATACTTTCCATCCTTAGCTTGTCGCGTGTGCGAGTGCTGCTTATAATAAATGGACAGTATTCTAGTAGTGGTCTGACACATGTTTTGTACAGAATTAGCTTGGCTTCATTGTCGTGAAAGTTCCTGAGTATGCATCCTAAGAGCATCCTCGATTTTCTAGTCTGTGATGCTACTTGCTCTGAGAATGTCAAGTCACTAGAGTACCTCAAGCCTAGGTCAACGACACTTCGGAGTCTTGTTAGGTTAGCAGATTGGAGCGTTAATTTCAGGTCGATTGAGGGTGCACCGAAGCAGATCCAGCCACATTTGTTCAGATTAAATTGGAGATTCCATAGGGACGACCAAGCAGCCATTTTATCTAATTCCTTCTGTACTACATTCTCGAAGTTCCCTAAGTCATCACGTTGGAATGTATAAGCTACTTTTAGGTCATCTGCAAAGATGAATGGTTTCCCGTGCGTGAAGCAAGCGCATATGTCATTGATGTATAGTGTAAATAGGAGGGGTCCAATGACACTACCTTGTACTACACCAGAAGTGATAGGGCTAGGTTTGGAGGTTGCAGACCCGAGTTTAACTATTTGGGACCTATTGTTAAGGAATGATTTAAGCCATCCTAATAACGGGTCACGTATTCCTAATGAGTTTAGCTTATTTGTTAGCAGTAAATGGTCAACACGGTCAAATGCTTTAGAAATGTCAAAGTAGATGACAAGTACTAGTTGCCGTCTGTCACGACTGCTGGTTACAAAATTGAAGAAGTCTAGGTGACATGTTAAACATGATCTGGATTTCAGGAATCCATGTTGGTTCGGACTTATAATATTGCGGCTAAGCATATGTTTCATTAAGTTATCTTCAGATAAGTATTCACACAGGGAATCACGATAACTGGATTACGTTTCACAGTTTACATCAGATATTCGTCATGTATCCGGAGTAAACAACACGGTGGCAGATGCCTTGTCGCGTGTATGTTCCCTCACCCAAATCGACGGCATAGACCTTGAAAAACTGGCTCGTCTTCAAAAAGAAGACACCGAGCTTCAACATGGGTTGTCGGAAAAAACTCTACAATTAGCTGAGGAACCGTTAGGCATGGGAAAAGAGACTATTCTATGCGACATTTCCACGAGTACTCCTCGCCCCATCGTGCCTAAAAGTTATCACCGTAACGTCTTCAATACGTTGCATGGCTTATCTCACCCAGGTATTCGAACTACTGTCAAGCTCGTAACTAGTCGGTTTTGTTGGCCTGGCATTAATAAAGAAGTAAGGGAGTGGGCACACACGTGCTTAGCTTGTCAAAAGTGCAAGGTGATAAGACACACCAGAAGCCCACTTGGCACTTTTCTTCTCCCTGACGCCCGTTTTGAACAAGTCCATATAGATTTGGTTGGACCCCTTCCTGAATCCCATGGATGTACCTATATTTTAACTTGCATTGATCGATTCACACGATGACCGGAAGCAGTACCCATCAAGGACGTATCTGCTGAAACAGTCGCACGCATCTTTGTAGAAAGATGGATCGCTAACTTTGGATCCCCATCTTCCATACCAACTGATCGCGGGCGGCAATTCGAAAGTGGCTTATTCTTCGCCCTGACTAAAATCATAGGTTGCATGCGTTTTCGAACAACAGCCTACCATCCTCAAGCTAATGGTATGGTAGAACGTCTACACAGACAGCTGAAAGCTGGTCTGTCAGCTGCAAACAACACTCATTGGACTGAATCCCTTCCGTTAGTTCTCCTAGGGATACGAAACGCCTTGAAAACCGATACCGGTTGTACTAGCGCCGAGCTAGTATATGGCACGACACTACGACTGCCTGGTGAATTTGTTTCTCCCTCGAGCTTCCCACCAGTGGTAGATCACGCTTCATACGTCAGCAGGCTTACAAACGCAATACGTTCAGTTAAACCTGCTCCCCTTCGTCCACAGTCCATTGATGTTTTCGTTCATCCGTGTTTAAAAACTTCTTCACAAGTATCTGTCCGTCGCGACTTTGTGCGCAGACCCCTGGAACCTCCATATGACGGACCTTATAAAGTAATTAAACTTTCGGATAAATTCTTTGTCTTGGACAAAAAAGGCCGCGAGGACACCGTCAGCATTGACCGTCTGAAGCCGGCTTACTTGGAGGGTAATCCTATTAGCATGGAGCTCAACGTACCCCAAAGTCCATAAGTAACAGAAGATCGTTTAGACATCGATGAAATCACTAGCACAGCGACAGCTACCGAACCTTCTATCGAGCCTCCCAAGAAAACCCGTTCTGGACGCACCGTAAGGTTCCCAGAATATCTGCACACTTATATGACATAACGAAGTCGTGTGATTCATGCAACTCATTCGTTTGTGGTACTAACTATTTTTTTGACATATCAATTTTTTTTATATACAGTACCACCGAACACAAAATTTTTTTTCTCAACAGTTCATGTAACATGCACAAAAAAATTAATTAGATGTATTTTTTTCGATGTTCTGAAATTAGCATTATTTTACTGTATGGTAAATGCACATCATTTTTTTAAACAAAAAAAGCTGATTTGGTACATTTTCCTCGACATGATTCTTAGCGTTCTTGTTTTCTTTTCCAGGTGTGACGGGCACTGGACAGGAAACAAACGAAGCACGGGATCCAACGAACAACAACAAGGAAGCTATGTACAAACACCCTATTAGCATAGGCAGACAAACCAGTAGGCATGCCACCAAGCCGCTCGGAAGATTTTTTTTACTTCCGGCTGGTTCTGTCTTAGGGTCCTCACCACCCCACTAGAGGGGAGTGAGCTGTAGCGGTAAATAATTCCCCAAAATTATTGACCACAGCAATCACTCACCATTGGATGCTGACCACCACTGTTTAAGTCGACTTGTTTAGCTGAAGGCTTCCGGTCAAGCATCCCCGCCATTTGGTACCCCGTCGTGTCACGTGCACGATCACTAGCTAGCTAAGCGTTCGTCTGACGGCTTGTTTTGGTCCCGAAATATATCACTTAGTTTGGACGATCAAATATTGGCTTTTGCTTTGTTGTTGGTACGCGAGAACTAATAAGTTAGAGGCTGTGTAAGAAAATTTCGTCAACCTCTAAAGTTTCTATTTGGAATGATATTTCATAGCATCCCCTGTGTGTCTGATAGGTTTTTGAAGGTTAACACTATCGAAAGACCTTGACTATGGTTATGATACTTTAACTTTGCCAGGAATTGTTCACCTGAGGTTAGATCAATTCACCTGATATGAATACATCCTCATATATGTCTCTATGCAGCCGTAGGTAGACGAAAGAACACAATTTCAAACTTTGCATGGAAAGATAATATCCAGTTTCTGCTGGAGCGTCTGGTGGTGTGATGAAAACTGCAAAGACTGGCCCAGTATCACTATCAACTGAGGGGAACTGATCCACATCTTGTGGATAGATTGATTAGTATGTGATGTCCTCAAAAACAAACTTATCCAACTTTTATTACTATGTGAGAAATGAACATATTATACATTACTTTGTTTTAACCAGAATCGCTGTACTTTCTACCTAACCTCGTTGTTTGAAAGAAAATATATAGTTCTGCCTACATATCTCCGTCTTCTCCACCATTTCAACTGCCATCCACCAATCCTAATTACCGACCTTCTATTTCAAAATATCTCAGGAACGCTATATTTTCACCCTACGTTAACTTGGCCGACCTCTGGCAATATTGATATTGAAGAATTAGGATTGGAGCAGGTCTCGTACAACACTTCTGGAGTCTACTAAGTCAATTGTGGATTTTTACCTTGCAATAACCCTCAAGTAACAAATTTTAGTAAATATTCTTCCAGTAACTATACGGATGTCAGCCACGTCTCGTAAACCGTCAATGCCCAGCTCTTGCCACGCTGGGACTCACGCTGTTCCTTGAAGTTTCTCAGAAACGCTTAGTAATAACGGACGCAAAAACCAAAACACCGATTGGCCACTCGAGAATTCTTTATTGTAACACCAACATATAGCCAACTTTAAGCTTTAAAGCTAAGATTCACAACTAAGGTCTGTGAACAAATATTACAATAATAAATTACAATATTACTTCTGACGGTTTTGGCCTGACTTCTTTCTGAACAGCGACCGATGAGACGATGACTGGTGTATTGATGCCTGCGCGAAAATTGGGGAGGTTGGTTTTGAGCAAACAACTATGAGATGATCGTTCAATCTTCAACTACATTGACAACGGATTTGATATTTTATTTCTGTTCGAATTCGGGATATTGAGCTAGCAGCAGTGTCTAAGTTCCGCCACAAGTAGTATTTATGATGGCTATGGCGGAGCTATAAAAATAGCTACAATTGTGAATTTTCTCACCTAATTGTTATAAACTTTTTTTGAAATGTAGATATGTACTCTTTCATGATAAATTATATTCAACTTGATTCGTTTCTTTGTAAATATATGCTTTTGTGTCGACTACGTTTGTCTCTGTTTTTACGTATCATTTTGAGGACACTGCATAGTTAATGAGAATGATAGGTGACGTAGTAATACTAGTGTGAAATGCGTCAGTCGTAAACCGTTATTATTTCCTCAATGCGTGATCAAGTCTTGTGTGAAATGTTTCAGTTACATTTAATCCGGTTGTGCATAGTACTAGTATGCATTAGTGTTGAGAAGATATGATAGAGAAGATTTGTAGCTCAGGTGGATGATTTTAATGTGGTTGTGTTCTCTGAGCTGGATGGTTAATTTGCGAAGCTTTCATCGCCCTACTAGGCGACATCCTAAGCGCATACTTCAATTTGAAGGGAGGTTTAAGATTTCTCTACGAGTTTATTAGCCATCTTTCCGTGTGGGTGACCTTGGACGTGATTGGTTGTTTTTGCGTGTTTTCACACCTTCTAGGTTACCTGTCTTGAACTTTGACCTCTTGTGTGTGAGGTTTCTTTCTTACAGGTTGATAAATTTTGTCTATCTCGATGTGTCTATTGATTGATGATTCACTGGAATATCAAGCAGGCTTCTAAAAATTCTCTCATTCTTTTTGTTTCCTCTCCCTCATATCACTGCATACAGACAACCACGGACATCAGTTCGACTGTGACAACCAACGTTCAAATATTAGACAGAGGAAACAACAAGAATGCTAGAAAATTTTTAGAAATTTGGCTGATATTCCAGTGAATCATCAAACATTAGACACATCGAGATAGACAAAGTTTATCAACCGATAAGAAAGAAACTTCACATACAAGGCGTCAAAGTTCAAGACAAAGAAACAATCAGTTCCAATACAAGTAACCTAGAAGGTGTGAAGACACACAAAAACAACCAATCACGTCTAAGGTCACTCACCAGGAGAGATGATAAATAAACTCATGGAGAAATCTAAAAGCTCGCTTCAAATTGAAGTATGCATTGAAGATGTCACTTAGTAGGGTGATGAAAGCTTCGCAAATCAACTATCCAGCTCAGAGAACATAACCACATTAAAAAGTATAAAAAGAAAATAGCCGCTGAACATGTGTTTCTATTAATCAAATGAACTGTAGTCAAGATTTGACAGAATAGTTCTAAAATATTTGGGCGCCGAGTAAGAAGTAGACATTTGTAAAAAAATTATATTTGTAAGATCTCAGCGATATTGAAATGAGTAATTCCAACGTTTCGTTCGGCAATCCGCACTCCACCAGATTGCCGAGGGCTGTTACTCCGAACCTCTGGGTGCCACATACTCTTGTTGCATCTTGTTATTGACTGGCATATCCCACTGCACACATATCTGGATCTGGCTGGCAATAAAACATTTCTGTTTGTCTCCTCTTATCGTAGTTTAAATTGAGTCACGTCTGTCGGTAGCAGTGTACGGTACTTCTCAATTCCGAAGGAATTTCTGTGAACCCATTCAGCAGCTAAACGTGTACTCTCTTTCTCGACACTTCACTTGATCGCCAACTGAGAAAGTCATGTATTTCATAATTTGCCTCCGTTCAGATTTCGTAGCGTCCACCTGCTGATTATGCATTACATTCCTGACTGCTTTTTTCCCTCCTCAATCTCCTCTTGGATCATATACGAGAACTTCATCCCAGTTAACTACTTTTTATACTGCATTTCTTTTAGGAAACCTATCAGTGGCCGCACTTTCGCGGGCTCGCAAATGAGACGAACATGTGATATAGTCGCTTCTAATAGGTCTGTTTGATATTACCTTCAAAATAGCAATTGCGGCATTTACATACATTATTGGCTGTTTTGTTCTGCTCCCACCTTCTAGGGGGACTTCATTTGTTCCGCAGCATAACGGATTAGACACATTAGTGGAAGGGGAAATAAGTGTAGCGCCAGTGGATTCATCCGCTTAGCCCAATAAATTTGTTCAACACCAAAGTCTTAGAGTCGGAAAGGAGTGTGTCCAGCGTTTTCAAAAAGTGGTGCGTTTATGCAACTTGTACTATTATTATTATTATTATTGTTCCCTCGGGTTCCTAGTGGAACAACTTCTTCTTAAATAAGTTTTCAGTCATTTGGAATAGACTACCAGCTAATGTGCGCGATGCAAACACACTTCCAGTGTTCATCTCCTCAGTCACCAGACTGCTCAAAGATGACAATGCACTTCTACGTCTGACTCTTACACCTTCTTTTTCACCCTACATAGATATTTTAAGTTCTTTAAACGTGTAGTTACAACCAACTACAATTATCAATTTTAATATTATTGGAACTAGATGATAAACATTTCTACACAGGACAGTAATATTAGTTCACACATAATGTAAAAGTTAGCATAACGGGACTAGTTAGTTAGTGAACAAAAATAAGCAAAGTTACTAGACAGAATATATATGTATATATTTATTAATCACTCCTTAAGGACTCCTCTTGCTTTCTTTTGCTTTGCTGTTGTTTGTCTTCTTTTTTCTCTCACCATTTTAGCTTCCATTTGACTTTTTGAATGAGAATGAATAATGTGGATGTTTGACCATTTACAATGACAAATGATCTGCAAACATTATTGGTCCCGTATATTTCAGTTGCCTAGTTAATAACGAATTAACTTTCCCCACAACGCAACCTGGATTACACCAATGGAAAAGTATCAATTTGTAATACGACGTCACGATTGTAACTTATAACATAACTGATCGTATCTGTAAAAATAGCTTCCTTATTACCCAATTTGGATATAAACCAAAAATGAGATTTGGGTTTGTACACACCTAAGTTATATTGTGGAATTACTTCAAGCTTTATTTTTTCCCAAGTATTTTTAATCCATCCAAAACATACTTGGGTTCTTTCGTTAATGCGAAGTCAATATTCCTATATTTCATGATGTGCTCCATTGAATAACTATTTATCATATTGTTCCCACAAACCATAGACAAAAACGTCAGCAACCATGTAATTTAACCATAAACCAAATTTATGAAATTTAAATAATGCTTATCCATGCCTGTAGATTTGGTGTGTCCTACACAGGTAGGGAAAAATGTGTATTTTATTAAAACATTATTAATAAGTATGATTGCTAATCGTATATGTAATTTATCATATTGATGATGCCTGCAAACTGGCGTCCCTCATATACAAAATGAGAATATACTATTATTATTATTATTATTATTATAGGGTGTCAATCACGTCTCAAAAACCGTTAATGCCCAGCTCTTGCCACGCTGGGACTCACGCTGTTCCTTGAAGTTTCTCAGAAACGCTTAGTAATAACGGACGCAAAAACCAAAACACCGATTGGCCACTCGAGAATTCTTTATTGTAACACCAACATATAGCCAACTTTAAGCTTTAAAGCTAAGATTCACAACTAAGGTCTGTGAACAAATATTACAATAATAAATTACAATATTACTTCTGACGGTTTTGGCCTGACTTCTTTCTGAACAGCGACCGATGAGACGATGACTGGTGTATTGATGCCTGCGCGAAAATTGGGGAGGTTGGTTTTGAGCAAACAACTATGAGATGATCGTTCAATCTTCAACTACATTGACATGGGGCTTTAACTGCACGTCTCCACTTGCTTCTGTTGTACTTTTCACCTGCATCCATGTTAGTCCATACTGTCCATACTCCTTTTCACACGATCTCCTCCATGTCACCCTCGCACCGACGTCCCACTCGCCGCTCCCCTTTCGGCCTGGTTCCACTCGAGCAATGGCCTGACGCGCGCACGATGTCACCCAGCGTTGGCCTCCACAGCCGCGAGTGTCCAATCCATCTCCACTTTCTCTTGTATATTTGTTGGTTGGTGATTGGTTCTTTTTTTCTTTGTTCTTTCCCATAGTTTCTTGTTGTTGGTGATTCTTTCCGGCCTGGCCATCTGATCTTCAGTGTAGAGCGATAGTTGACAGTTGTTGGTTGATAAAGGTCTGCAACAGGCTGTTGGAAATATTCTTTGTGACCCCCGCCAAGTTTCTGATTCGTATAGAAGAGCTGACTGACTTGAAGTTTGTATTGAAAATCCGAATTTTGTTGTTGATGCTGAGTGACGAAGATTTCCGGATTGGTTTCAGGTTGATGAGTGAATGTGTTTCTCGCCTTCCCGATTCTCGCTCGATTTGACATCCTCGTCCGTTCCTCCTACTGTAGTTGAGACAATGCTCCCTAGATAAGTAATTGAATGAAGTAACCTCTTTCAAATCCCTCCCGTTGATGGCGATTGAGGCTGGATGTTGCTGCTGTTGTTGTTGCCGTTGGTTGGTTATTTTCATTACCTCCGTCTTGTCTATGTCCACTTGGAGTCCTGTCTTTGCTGCTTCTTTGACCAGTTTGTCGGTCGGTTTTCGCTCACTTGTAAGTCTTCGATTATGTGTGACATCAAACATAAATCATCCACGCGCGAAACCCAGGTCTTCTAAGTTCTTCACGTCTGTCTGTCCAGGATATCCCTGCACGCTCGTTTCCCACTATCTGACGCATAATCCAGTCCACCACAATTAGGAATATCATTGGTGATAATGAGCACCCTTGTCGGACTCCTGTGTTTATTCCAAACGCCTCGCTGAGTTTCCCGCTGTGGATCACTTGACATGTGCCGTTGTCGTACAGCTGTCGAATAAGGTTGATGAATATTTGGGGCACTGTACGCCGTAGTACTCGAGTAGGTTCCAAATTACTTCATGGTCAACGCTGTCTGGTGGAGGCCTTCTCAAAGTCTATAAAGTTGAGGTAGGGGTCTGACTGCCGTTCCATGCTTTGTTCGTTGATGATGATGTGTAGAGTTGCAATTCGGTCAGTACATGATTTGCCTTTCCTGAATCCAGCTTGTTCTGGTCGGAGTTCTGCATCCAGTGCATCCTTTAATCTCTCCACGATCCCACTCGGGTAAAAGTACATTTAATTGATTGTTAATATTAAAAGAGTTTATTATTTTAAATGATGTATTATTAATCACTAATTAAGATTCATTGTAACGCAGTTCTCAAAAGTTAACTGACATTGGTTGAGGAAGTACATCTGGGTTACTCCCATTGGTTGATTTGTAGCCAATAACCGCTCATCAGGTTGCCCCGAAAAGTCTGCAATGCGCCCTAAGTCTCCCCCAAAAAGTCTGTAATGCGCATGAAAAAAATGCTAGCTGGGGTAACACAAGGCTGAATTCTTAAACTGTCATCCTTGTATCAGCTCAATTCAGTCACACGTATATTAGTAGAATAGTCTATAATTGACTTTAGAGACTTATCAGGGAATAGTCTCATCAACTCACAGTTTGCTGATGACATTGTCCACCTAGACTATGAGAAGTAACCCCTGATGCTGGAAAATATGAAAATAATACCGGTGTTTGATTATACGTGTCTGCGTTCTATCTCATGAGTAAAGCAGTATAATATGGCGAGGTTACGCATAAATGTTTAGGTGGGGAGGGTAAGTTAGTCTTCAAGATAGGGAATCTGAATAGGTTGAGATGGCTATAACACGTGATGGCACACCAAGCCATCGCCTTCCTCCAGGGATAATGTTAGCCAGCACATGTTAAGATTCAAAATGTGTTTGGGTCGGTCAAATGAAAAACTGGTATTGGTTCATAAAATCGTTGACAGTCAGCTAGAAAAACTACTACATATATGACTGCAAATCTTTGTTACTGGCACAGATGCATTCACTCTGTGTAATCTCACGTGTCTATTCAACTCATGTTTTTCCTTGTCACTATTTATTCTCTCTCACATTTTCACTCGGTAAACTTCCATTTAGTTTTATGTCTCTACCTTTGTGTGCTAAATGGAATGTGGTAAATTAAACAGGTGGACTTCTCTGCTAACTCATACTGAAAGCTAGTCAGAATGACACAGTCTAGGCATAACTAAATGCGAAACATTGATAAATAATCTCCAAAATTTCAACAGTTGATAAGTGTAGTTCTTAATCTTGTTCTTTGTTAAATTAAAAATGGATACCTTTCAGTAATCTCGTCTTCCACCCGGGACTAGTCTCCTACTTTGCAAGTGTTTTTGTGCTTTGTCACTTTTGTGCTAAGCTTTCAGTCAGCATATGCTGTTGTTGTTGACTCAGGACCTAGATTACTTAAGTTGAATAAGGTTTCAGGCGTGCAAACACGGGTCCTGGGTAGTTGATTGGTTGCATTATCATTTCTCAAATGGAATGCAGCATACTATATATTAGGGTAAATCTTCCGCCTCGCTTCCTGAACCTGGTGTTCCTCAGGGTATTTTTATCTCTCCTTTTCTTTTTTCTCTCTCGTCTTACATGACCTTTCTCTTTCTAATGGGAGCAACTTCATCAAATACGCTGGTGATCTGACCGTCTCACTTCCTGTCATGTTACAGTGTGACTGTAGCAAACTTAACTGCTTCCTGTCTGTAGTCTAAGGTACATGGTCTTACGTTAAATCCCTCTAAATGTCAGGCAGTTAACTTTCCCTTCACTCATAAGCGTGAACTACAAGAATTGTGTTGTTCACAAGATGCTTGTATCAAAGACGGCACTGAAACAGAAATTAAATCTAACACAAAATACCTTGGAGTAGTTCTATCCCCTGGCCTTCCTTGGTTATTCTATATCTTGTCGATTTCCCAGAAAACCGTCAGTCTAGCTTACCACGTTATGTATTCAAGACAGTCAGGAATCATTCAACCTCTATTTTTACAATTTGTTAACTCTTGCATTGGTCTTTGCTGCTCCCCCTTATTCTTTCCTGAATTACTCAAAAACGACTATGTCGTATTGTGCAAGGTATTAAGGTTGTCAGTAGGGCAAGTGGTGTACCATTTAGTCAACTCGTTAATGCATTAGTTAAAAGACATCTAAACTCATGCGAGAAGTGGTCTAAATCTATACTGTCTAACCCTCAACATCCCCTTTATTCTCAGCTCTTCCCTTTAATTTCATCTGATGGAACCAGAAGTCAGTATAAAAGATTATATGATCGTTTTTGGAATTACGTAATTCCGGAAATTGTTGTCGTTTACATTGGCAGCAGTTCACAGCCTATCGAGTTTACACAAGTACAATGCCCATTTCTCACTTTACTGAGGAGATATCGACTAAGATCCAAGAAAAGTAGTACGTCAGTATGGGAATTTTATGAATCTGTAGACTGCATTCCATTCACTTAGTACTGAAACTAAACTATGAGGGAACTGATATTTCCAAGAAGTATATAATACAAGGCTTATTCCTACAACTGTCGTCCTTAAATCATTTCACTTTCATCATACATGTATTAACCAAATTGTCTGTCACTTACCAGGGAACAGTTTTGTCAACTTAGTGTATGCTGATAGTAGGCTGAAATTATCCGTCACTTATCAAGGTCATTGGTGGAGTGAGGCGCTCGAAGGTCATTTTCGTCCATTTTAGTCGGCCATGTTGGATCGCAGTTCCGTAGCTGTTCGTTAACGCGTTTGTTGTTCCGTTTATCCTGCCGTTATACACGACTTATCTTGTTGCGTATCGTTCACAAATGTTGCGTTTCACCTCATTTTTTGTTTCCGTTGCTGTTAAAATGAATTATTTCTTTGGTTTCGAAAGTTTTCACTACCAGGCCAGTGCATTCATTTCGGTGTAATTGTTTTCATACCTTGCATTCATGCGGCTTTGAGTGTTTTAGTTGGTTTTCAGCTGTTAATGAATTAGTACTGTGTAGAGGGTTTTGAAATTGGGTGACTCTAAAGAATAGCGGCCCAAACCGAAACGACCTTCGAACAAAAAAGTTACCTTGAGGAAGGAATCAGCTGACTGTATCATTTTCGGAAGTAATCATGGATGTTTTCGATTACATTTTGGATAACGGACTCATAGCTTTGTCAAAAATTTGCCAGTGCGGAGGAGTTATGCATATACAAATATAAGCAGAGGCCATCGTTGGCTTTGTATACAGATGTATTGAGTGCCGAAGGAGGAAATCGGTTCGAGATGGTTTGTCGTTGTTTTTTAGTTTACAGATCCCTTAGGAACTTTTTTCTCTAGGTCTAAACTACCGTTAACGAAAATCTTAATGATATGTAACTTCTGGGTCCTCAAAAGACCACTTACAGCTACGGCTTACGAAACAGAAAATTCAGAGGTGTCGGCAGTGCAGTGGTACAATTACTGCAGAGATGTTTCCTCGTGGAAAATGAACAGTCTGACTCAAGTTCTTGGAGGCGTCGGTGTAATCGTACATATTGATGAAACTGTATTGATAAAAAGGAAATATAACCGGGGGAGATTACAATCCAACCAGCAGTGGATATTGGGTATATACGACACAACACTACGAAAAGGGTATATAGAGGCGATTCCAAATCGCAGTGCAGGTGTATTATTGCCTACTATTCAGCGTTTGGTGCTGCCTGGGACGACTATTCACACAGATGAATGGAGTGCCTACCGTCAATTATCCAATCATGGGTATATTCATCATGTCGTCAATCACACGGAGGGTTTCAGGAATCCTGTGGATGGAACGCACACTAATTCCATCGAAAGTTTATGGAGTCGTCTGAAAAGACGGATAAGAGCTGTTAATGGATCAAGAAATCCAATGATTTACAGTTATCTAGATGAATTTATGTATAGAAACTGGTTTAATATGACAATGAAGACTCCTATGAGAAACTGGGAGGTTTTTTTGCAACATATACGCGAACGTTATCCTTTGTAACTATTTATTATGACTGCATTACTTATATATAAACCGTTTTTTACAATTATGCGCCTTTCATTTTGAGCCTTCTCATTGGTCGAAGTTGTCCCTGTCAAGGTTATTTTTGCGTTGAAAGGTCGTTTCGGTTTGGGCCGCTATTCTTTAGAGTCACCTGAAATTGTGCACATGAAGATGTTTGGCTGTCAGAAGCAGTTGTTTCCAGTCCATTAGTTGGTTGCCGTTACAATTGTTGGCTCAGTTACTTGCATAACATGTAGAAATCTGGAAAAAGAGTGTCTTTTTCGTTCATGTTTGCAGCATACAACAATCTGCGAGTGAATCTGTTGAAGAGAGCACCATCAGAGTTGGTATTAGCAAGGTTTTCGAAGAACAAATTAAACCCAGAGAATTTAGAACCTGGGTTGAAGTTGAAAAAGCTTTGAAGATTTTTGAGAATGTGAATATACCATCCGTGTGTCTGCTATCATTTAAAAAAATATATTGTGAGAGAATCTAAGCCAAATAAGGTTGAGCCGCATGAAAAGTATGAATCTGTTGTGCTTGTGTATATTTTGGGGGAACTAAAAGAACCTGGAATCCTTAAGGGTAAGTGTTACTTATGCTTATTATTGCTTGATGTACTAGATCGCAATAAATGAACTAGGACTACCCGTAATAGAGCCAGTGTTAACATCCATTCGATGGGTTGCAAAACGGTTTTCAAAGCGGATAAAATACGGTGATCTGGTGAGTGTTCAAACAATCCCAGTTAAAGGTAAGACATTAATTAGGAAGAATAACGTTTCGGGTTGTAGTCTACGATTGATGGTTTCCTCGAAGTTGTGATTCTTCCGTGACTATAGACACAGATGTTCACGATCTTAAAAAAAACTAAATAAATTATCCTTGAACCAGTAGTCTTCTTTTCTTCGGCGAAACATCCGTTAATACGACTATACGATTAGGTAGCGAAGTAAGATGTTATGTGACTGAGAATCGTGGTTGTTGTGTTTCTGACTAATTTCGCACATCTGACTTATAACCGCATGGAGATAGCGTTTTCCTCATGGTACATTATGATATCTAGAAATCATAAGCACGCTGCCATCGGTAAATTTATTTTTACTTTTTAAATGGCTGCAAATAGTGAGTCGTTTGCGGTGATAGGATGAATACCTCTGAACGTTTTTGTGGAGACTAGGGTATATTTAATTTTTTCGAGTAAGGGACGATCTTTTTACCAAGAAAGTTCTCGGAATTTTCGTTATTCAAAGATAACGCTAAGTTGCCCACTAAGGTAGTAACTATAGGAGATAACCTTCAGCGGAAACTATATTAATGTAGTTTTAGGTAATGCGTCATAGAAGTCAGCATCGTAGGTTAATTGTGTCTAAATGTATTAAACGTTGTATAACTGATCAAACCATAGTTCTTACGTGCGAGTTAGTTTTATAAATAATGAATGTACCGTACAAGCGTCTACCATGATTTGCATACCTAGCTCATAAACATTATGCCTGCATGTGGCATACATTTAGGGCCAACACGCTGCGATGAATCAGTCCGAGATACTTAGAGTCAGACTTCATTTCCATATCACTATTATCAATTTTGCAACGGTCATAGGAATTAACACCTTCAACTAACTTTCGTTTACATCGGAAACTGAAAATAACAGTCTGACATTTCGAAGGATTTAGTTTAAGAGCATTTTCCCACTCCTAATAGAGAGCTGTTCATCTTAGTACGGTGTAGTTGGCAGTTAACAGACATTGAAGTAGTTAGATCGTCCGCGTGTTTGAAAAAGTTCTTCTCGTATGCATTCGTACAATAACTTCATCAAACAAAAATACAATTGGTAATGGACGACTTCCCCCTGACCTACAGTGTTCTGCTTTCTCCCTGATAAATTAGAATGAAGCCATCTAACAATCCAATACTCAGTTTGAGTTTCAGCAAGCTTATCTAACAGAATATCTCTAGGTAGTGAGTCGAAAGCAGATGTGTACTCTAGGAAGGTGCAGCGAATTTAGCCCCATTGTCTATACTGGAGAAAATGTTGTGAAGCAAGACTGCAGCTGCATCTAAAGTACGTCTACTGTGTTTATAGGAGAACTGTTTGGGATCGTTAAAGGCTCTGAGTGAGGGTTAAAGATTAAGTAAGAGTAACTTTCCCTTAGTTCGTATATACCTCATTTGATTTGAAACAAAGGAAGCAGGTCTTATTAACGCTTGTAACACTAGAAAGTTTGGCATTTATGGGAGAATTTATGAAAGACTTGTTTAGTTTACACACACCAAATGAATAGGAAATACTGGAGGTAATTACATGCATACAGGCGTAGGTTATTTAACATCTATAAAGTAGACATGCAAATACCGCAGTTTTTGATCACAGAAATGATGGATACTAGATAACATCCTATGATTCAACGGCATATTAAAATAAATAAAAAATGTTTCTTAGCTGATCGTCAAGTGAACAGTCTATTTGATGATGTCACTGCATATTAACGGATTAGTGAAGTAGATATCAAGCCTAAGTTACTACATTTACTTGTACTACATACTTGGCGTTTAACAGTAAACAGACTTTCAACTGGTTAGATAAGGCGACTTTAGAGTATCCAACAGTACAGAATTATTATTCAACTTGCTAAATCCCACTTAGCTTTTACAATGTGCTATTGTGTAGAAACAGACACGAAATCCTACTAATGACTAAAGTAACATTCTCATAATACTACAGTGAATTTCCATCCCACTAACTAAGCTTAGCGTTTATTATTCCTAATTCACTTATTACAAAAGCACATTGTATAGCGAGGAATTGAAGAAGTCTACAGGAAGAAGTAATCAAGAGTATATTAAACATTTGATTAATTTACAAAAGAAAATTCTGATGAAGGGTAATAAAGTTAGTTTGACCGAATGATGTTTCCGCTGATTTCATATTCGACAACCTCCGTATACCTGGAAAAAATAAAGTACATGTTAGAACTAGCATAACATGAAGTTAACAAGAGATAATTCTACATATTAGCATACAATATGAATACAATCATTCTGTTAAAACTAAGTATTATCTCAGGGAGATAAATGTATTTGTAGTCTACAGCTGATATTTATGTTGACGCCGTATACATAAATATACATCATATGTTTTCCTGCATTTGAGGACTATATGCAAATTTCAAGGCAATCTCCGAAACATTCATACTATTGAGGCGTCATTCTCTCATCAAGCTTACTTGCAGATCAACTTCACACTAAACACTTTTACATGAAATGAAGTATTGCAAGTGTATAACTTAGAAGTTAATCCACAATCTCAGTAATGTCTAGTCCACAAGGTTTTGTGAATCCTACAGAAATCACATTTTCACATTTAGGAGACTATAGGCATCAAATATAAGCTGAACATGCCTCAACTCTAGACAGCTATGCACAGTGCTAACAACATAGTGAAACACTTCAACTATTGTAAAGTACACAGACCTGTTGTGTTGATGAGGATAATAATGTCATATAATGCAAACTAGAAAATTCAATCGTCATAGAGCATCTGTACTGCTTTGTCTAAATGGAAATCTCAGGAGAAATTCATCTCCACTATTGGTGATCAAAAATATTGTAGCATTAAGTATACAGTCAGTGGAAATTGTAAAAGAGAATAAATTCATATTAATGATAATAAAGCTGAATAGATTCAGTTCTAGTAACCACCTTCGTTTGTTATCCTATCAGTCAGCTTAGTACACAATGGCACAATATTATTATAGTTGAGATATTTTTGTACATTTAATTAACATAACCCATAGCACACTGCACCAACCAGTGCCAATATATATGAAATCCATTTAGAGATAACCTTTCAACTTACCATAATTCCTGTCCAACCACAGATAAAGTGAAAAGCACATCTAAATGACAACTTAGGTTCCCACCAACGATTCTGATAACATTTGCAGGTGATTTCCAAGTATTGAGAGAATTATTTTGTCAAAAAAGACTGTTCTTCACACGAAAATAGGCTGTACTGATATCCTGAGACATGAAGTCTTCATTGAATGATACTATGCCGAAAGATGCAGCTTCTACATGGAGTAAATGAGTGGTGTAAATGGCATTACCCTCTAACTATCCTATCTCCCTCATTACACCGACATTTTGATACATTCCATCTGAAACACTAATCATTGCAACCAATATGCTAAAAGTGTGTCGCAGTCAGATCACATGAGGCGGACACCAACATAACCAGCCAAAAAGTGGGAATTTCCCTCAATCTAGATAACATATAATACAATTTTATTAAAAATTATTGGCAAAAAAAATTCCAAACGTAACTTCTAGAGTACGTGACGAATAAGTCCAGCCCTGATAGTATTGTCCACTTAGGCTGCGAGAAGTGACCATTGAAACTGGAAGATATGAAAAGACTACTGGTTTTTGATTGCAGTGTCTGTACCCTTTCTTCTGTGTTAAGTAGTCTAATATGGTGAGTAATATTGGGGTTAAGCTTAGTGTTAAGTAGAAATGTGATTTCAAACGTTGTTAATGACACAGATGCATTCACTCTGTGTAATCGCACATATCTGAGCAACCCTTATATTTTTTCCATATGACTGTTCGGTTTTCATCACATTTCTGTTCATTAGAGTTCCATTAAATTTATTTTTTCCTCTACCTTTGTGTGCTACATGGGATGTGATAATTTAAACGGGTGCACTTGTGTGCAAGCTTCTATGTTGAAAGTCAGTCTGTCAGAATGATCTATAGTTCAGGTATAATGAAATGCTAAAACGTGGATAAAAATAGGCAAAATGTCAACAAATGATAATCGTATTTTTTCATTTAGTTCTTGTCTAACTGAAAAAAAGAGTTATCTTGCAACAATTTCTCGTCTTACCCGAGATAACTCTCACATTCTGTCTCGTTATATCTCATGAGTTAGTTAATTTTATCGCGTACCTCAAATGCGAAGTCGAAACACATTTGATGAAATATGTTTTGCTTATTACCAACTAAATATAATAATTTTCAAGTGTGGAATGTTACAAATCGAACTGCTTCACTTCTGTGCTGAGTTCCTTGTTAAAACTGAGTCAGTCAGCTTTGTCACTGCAGATGCGTAGTGTCACAACTCACTAGTGTTAATTAGCCTAAACAACTATTCATGCCGTATCCTAAGTACTCTGTGCATTTCCCAATTCCTTAAATTGTCCAAATAAAGTGAACCAAAGAGGAAAACATAAACCCGGCCTGCTTAAATCTTGGGCTACCAATTACCTTAAACATTACAAATCATATTGCATCTAATTTCTCATTTCTAATTGATATTTTAATCAATAAATCTTATTCAAATATGACCTCAAATCGGATTATTTATTCTCGTGAATATCTAATATCTTTAAAACCTACTGATCTGCAACTCCATAAAAAAGACAAAAAAAAGCATCATGCCGGCTGGCAGAGAGCATTAAAAAATACCCCTATTCAATTCATGACTGTTCCCGCAATTATGAGTACCAATTGTCGCTCCCTGTCGGCTAAAATTAACTGTCTTCAATCGCTGGTGTCTTCCATTATATATCATAATACTGGGATCATATCACTTCAAGAAACATGGCTTCATGATCTATATGATGACAATCTAGTGTATCTAAATAATTTCAAACTATTCAGACAAGATCGATGTAGTTCCAGGAAGAAACGCGGTGGCGGTGTCGCCATCTTCATCAACTCACAATGGTGTACGTCTAATAATGTATGTTTCAAATTCTCTAGTGACAATATTGACTGTCTCACCGTTAAGTGTCGACCTAAACATTTGTCGAAATACAACTACATTTACATCTCGAACATGTATATCGCTCCTGGATGCAACTCCACAGAATTATCTTTATTTGCGGATGAATTTACTTCCCTTGCTGCCACCTCCTTCGGAAATTCCTTGTCTATAGTTACTGGTGATTTTAATTCTAGTGACCACAGCTTCCTAATTTCACTTGGACACGATAATATTGTCAACTTCCCGACTAGAATGGACAACACTCTTGACCTTGTTTTCACAAACGATGCAGGAATATTTGAAGCTCGAAAGAGAGCCCCACTACTAAATTCAGATCACTGTATCATAAGAATATTGCCCAAAGTATATGGAAAGCAGCACAAAAGAGTCTTCTCACACCTTGGAAAGAAAACACAACACAGATGTTATTCCCATGACAATATACTGAACCTAAGGTCCATGTTAAAAGACACAAACTGGGATCTATTTACTGAACAAGCTCTTGATAACACAATTGCTAACATAACACATTATCTTAATTTCTGTCTTGATGTTTGTTGTCCAAAAGAGACAATCTTCTTAAAATTCGATCGCTTCTCCTCTACTCAACTCAAAAAGCTCCGCCGTGAAAAAGAAAGGTTGATCAAAATGAAAAACAAATCTGGTGTTAAGAGAATGAACACTTTGATTAAGCTTGAATTACAAAGATTGAATGCTCTCTATAACCAGAAGTTTCTTTCATGTAAATCCCCATCAAATATGTGGAAGTTATTAAAGGAAATCACAGGTGGTAAGCAAATGTTGAATGATATTTCTGTAGATGTTAATGCGCTTAACGAATCCTTCATATGTATTCCAGCAAATGTTATGATTCCTAACTCAAATAGTGTAAACAATGACTGCTTCTCATGCTTAAACACGAATGATGTCCTCAAGTGTCTTCAATCTCTCAAGCCTACTCAGTCCCTCGGTCCTGATGGTGTTCCTGCTGTTATCCTTAAGAGTGTGCCGACATCTTGTGTTCCCCGCTAACTGACATTTTCAACGAATCGTTTTCCAAAAGTATTATACCTGAATCATGGAAAAACATCAAGATCGTTCCAGTGCCTAAATCTACAAGTGGACCAAATGTTAAGTTTAGACCCATTTCAATTACCTCACCCTTTTTGAAAGTTATGGAAAGACTTATTTTACTTAATCTTGATCCCTCTTTAAAACCTTTCAACGACCCCAACCAGTTTGCTTATAAACATAGTAGGAGTACGTTAGATGCCGCTGTCGTCCTCCACCATAGCATAGTCTCTAGTTTAGATAAAGGAGCTAAATACGTTCGCTGTGCCTTCCTTGATTACACATCTGCATTTGACTCTGTTCCCAGGTCTCTCTTGCTAAGTAAGCTTGCTGCAACACAGGCTGAAAGCTGGACAAATAAGTGGTTGCATTCCTATTTTTCTGAAAGGAAGCAGTACACCGTCTACAATGGAAAATCCTCCACTACCTCATTTACTTTAGCTGGTGTCCCTCAAGGTGCTGTTCTTTCTCCCTTTCTGTTCTCGTTTTTCTTACATGACTTGCCTCATTCTGATGTAGCCACTTTTGTTAAATATGCCGATGGCCTCTCGGTTTCTATGCCTGTCAACTCTCAGTCAGATTGTTCCAATTTAAATAGCTTTTTGTCGGAAATTAGTCAGTGGTCCTCTTCAAACGGACTTAAGCTTAATCCGTCTAAATGTCAGGTAGTCAATTTCAGTTTCAGACGTAAATGTGACCTACAGCAACTAGTTAGCTCACATGGCCCCACTATCATTGAAGGCACAGAGGTTGAAAATACATCTTATGTCAAGTACCTTGGGATGAGTTTTTCCACCGATCTTTCCTGGTCTTCCCACATCTTGCTAGTTACTAGAAAGATGTTTCGCTTAACGTTCTACATTAGGAAATTTAGGCAGTCTGGCATAAACCAGTCTTTACTTTCTCAGTTTGTAAATTCTTGTATTCTACCCATCCTCCTTTACTGCTCCCCATTAGTCTTTCCTGGACTACTTAAGAAAGACTTTGCTTCGCTGAGAAGAGCACTGAAAGCTGTTAGTATGGCAAGTGGGATATCGTTAAACCATCTGGTGAACACTATTGTAGATAGACATATTATATCATGTAAGAAACTAGCAAATACAATATTGTCGGACCCCAAGCATCCTCTCTATACACATCTATCTCCTTGCATTTCATCTGGTAGAACTAGAAGCAGCTATAGGCGGCTATATGCTAGGACTACCAAATACAAAAAGTCCACAATACCATATCTGGCACAGCTGTTATGTGATGAGAAATCCGTTAGGTATGACACGATCAACTTACTGCGGCACTCTAACAAATAGTCCCATTAGTTTTTGTTTTCCTTTCCTCGTTACTACTACACTGTTGTTCTCATTTACTACCACACATCAACTTTATATTTCAAATCCTGTGTTGCATTGTTTGAAATGAACTACTCTACGTTGTTTTTTTTCTTAATTTTAATATTTATTTATTTTATTTATTTATAACTTATTTATTTTATTTATATTTATTTATCTTTGATTTTTAAAAATCTTATATAATTTATGAGGTAATTAGATGCAATATACTGTAATGCACGCTGAAAATTCCATACCTGTACCACAAATACTGTTTGGAATAAAGCTATTATTATTATTATTATTATTATATTATTATTATTAACACGGACGTAAGAAATAATGTGAATATAAGCGAATGAGATGAGTGACCTTTTATCCCTGTGGTACGCTTATCTAAAACACTCATGTGTATGAATGAAGCGAAAAGTTGAGTGACTGACTTGATATAATTATGAGCAATAATTTGTGCTGGAAACGTCATCAGATAATATTTCTGTACAACACTGTGTGATTTATCAAAATAAAATCGTATCCACAATGGAGTTATACTCTACCAGCACAGTGCCCAAGTTTTATACATATCAAAAATACTTATTTTGTGTGTTATGTGTCTCCTAATTGTTTCATTTTTGTCTTCCTCATTGCAGGTTGTCAGTCTCCGTAGACATTCTACCAGATGTCGTCATACATAGTGTCTGCAAGCAGTCTTTCAATGCACCTACCTCCCGCAAAGTTATTGTTACGACGCCTTTAAATCATTTACATTCGGCCGTAATACAATTAGTGTGATAATATTACTGATGCAATGACATGCAAGACTTGTACACGTTACTGTGAAGTTTGCCTGTAATAACATTCCCTCCATAGTAAATACAATGCTTGTGATAACAATTCGTCATTATCTTTTCATTGCGTTGATAGGTGCGTATATATTAGAAAAAAGCTAACTTGTCGTATTAGTTCTCTAAATTGCAATCACTAAGTGTCCATACCTCTGCTAAATACCAAGTGCTACTCGTGGCCCATGAAATACTTATTACTACCTGCGTAAATAACTATCAAACTATTATTACATGGAGTAGTGAGACAGAAGGCGTAGGAAATTTAGATATTAATGTGTATCTGAAGTTAATGACACAATATGTATGTACATGTTTCATTTCCAAACAAGAGAATTTTATAGGGTGATGTAGGGCTGAGCGCAGTGAGTTAATAGTGTATTCTTTACTGTATACATCCTATATGAGTGAAATGCTTCTATTCAATTTTTGGCGAAGCTGCAATATCACCCTGCAGGGTTTCTTCAATGCACTTTCATAGGGAATGATACTTGGTTCTGAGGAATCCAGCCAAAAGCATGTGACACAGTCGAATGACTTTTCAACTAAAAGCGGTAATACTGATATTAAGTGTGATTTACCCGTAAAGTGAGGGACTTTAGTGTAACACAGCAGGGTATTCTTTGTGCCTCACAGGTACGAGTAGAATTCATGGACTGAGCATTTGTTAAATATGGAGGCGATCCATTGAGTCACTTAGACGAAAGACTGACGAAATGCGATACCTTACACACGCACCTTCAGATGTAGGCATGTGCCACTTCACATGAACTCTGGGCCATATCGCGTAGGCATTCCTTTAACTCTCCCCTACCTTGTACGCTCAATTATTGTTCGTATATATGTGATGACTTGGTGCGTTTCCTAGTTTGCCTATAATTACGGAATGTACATCATATTAAAGGGAGCAAATAGATTTTATGAAAACCAGTGGTGTTCTTTCTCTAGTCTTAACTGATGTCACATTGATTGACACAATTAAAGGAATAGATTGTAACGTGTTTTCTGTGGCTGCAAATCATAGTAACTTAGTTTGGAACTGATATCATGCGTCTAATCCTACTGACCTATGGATGTAGTTCTTTCTTCACGATATCTAGAAGTCAGGAGCAGACTGTCTTTGACAGATCTAGTTTTACTTTGTGACTATTTGGTGAGTCACCTGGTGTTGTGGTAGTAGAAAGAAAAACTCCAAACCTAAGTATTTTCTAGATATGAACATGTTTACTTACTTTGGCGACAATTTAATCTTTGTATCAAGAAACACTTAGGGATATTAACCTTTACTTAGTAATTTGGATCAGAAAGTAAACGCCATGTTACTAAGTTATTCAAAAGTCAGAATGATGAGTGAAATAATACTCGGACACTTATTCTAACGAAACCGAATAATGATAATCATTTGGCCTACCAATATGCCGTTTACTACTAGTCTTAATTCAAAGACAAATTTAGTTACTCATTAAATTAATAGTTTCAGAAGACTGCTCTACTCCTGTCTTCGAAATGCTTTGCCCGATCGTATTTTACTTCAAAATATGTGTATACTGGCCAGTTGATGTTGCTTATCCAGTTATACTGTTTTTCAGTTACAATGTCCCACCTATTTCCTACCTCACAAAACACCCCTTAAACCATCAACAAGTTACCATCATTTCTAAATAAATAACCTTAACTATTCGCATGTAAACGATGCTATAAACTTTATCACCTACGTGATGTTTCAACTTTCGATTAATCAGTTTTTCCTTACATGAGCACCTGTTTCAATTTTAACGGATAGTTCTAACCCTTGACTACTGAATTAGTACGTTTCGTTATATACCATCCTTACGAAATATGGGTACTGATAATAATTACTGCCAACAGATTTATCACGAGAACGAGAATGTACCCCATATTGACAACAATATACCTCAGGGGCGGACGTATCTTCTAGACGCACTACTCAATACAACACATAACCCTAACTAATCTCCCTAATTCTGTGGCTCACAACATTCTATAGAGTTAGTAGTGACTATTAACAAGTAGAATGTCTATTTGAGGTATAGGGAATATATTTATTAGTGATTCAACACAAAATACAAAACCAACGATACTGGAAACCACTTTCTTCAGCAACGAATCCCACGAGGTCACTGGAACTACAGACTAGCTGAAAAAGAAAACAAAGGTTCACATGATGTATACGTGAATATAACTACCAATATAATATTAACGAGATAGCACAGTAAGAATTAATGAAAGTTTATATCGATGTGCGATTACATCAATCACTATTTTTGACACAAGTGGATATTCAGACGAAGTAATAGGAAGACTTAATGTGTCTGAATCGTGTAGTGTTGTATTTGTGCAACACATTTTGGACAATCTGGTCATGCATGGTTTTGTCATAGGAATACATATGAAATTACCAGGGTTAACAGGGTAGAAAATAAATTTAGGTGGAATTTAATTCACATATCGAAAATCAAAATAACAATGAAGATCACTAGACTGAATAACGGAGGTATTAGTACATCTACCCTGACTGGTATCAAAACAAAGTTTAACAAAGAAGGTTTCGTGTGATGACAAGTAGTTTTTGAACTCACAAAGGTGGTTTAAACTTCCTAATCACACTTGAGCTTCCACAAACTTTAGGATGCAATCCAAACACGTTTTACAGATAGGTTTAAAAATGTACCAACGTTAATTTTATGTCCTGTCTCTGTAAGATGTTTCTCAATAAATGAGCTGGGGCTTCTGTACTCACCATTAATAGCTTCTGAAGATTCTGTTCGCCTCTGGAGGAATTTAGGAATATGATGCGTAGCCCTTACTTGTAGAAATCGATGAGTCCTCCCTAAATTGATACAGCAACCACTCCTAAACCTTACGTCTATGCTTTAAGGAATGTCGGACACTACTTCTACGCGATTTCAAAATAATTTTGCGAATCAACCTCGAAAAAACGCAAATAATATGGCGTCAGGACAGCAACAAAAATCGGAAGTTTATGAAGCCAAAATCAATAATGGGACAAAATGACGTACACCTCATAGGTCTTTACGTACCTGATCACTAGGATGGTATTCAAATCGACCAAATTACTAAAATGTTGCAGTGTGTATTTAACTCACTTAAGAATTTTGATATAAAACAGTGAATGTTGTAAGCGATGGTAAAACATATCGCAGTTTCTGCCCATTTGTGAACACTAATTTTCGCTTGTATCTATGCATTCCATTGACTTTCAGTTACCAAAACACCACACATAAGTGCGGAAGAATGCACGAATTCAATATCGACCACATTCTTCGGTTTCTGCAACGGTAATAGGTACTGAACAATAGCTGATAGTGAAATTTGTGATCGAGTACAGGTTTCCGCCAACCTGCAAAGAAATTTATGGAATGACAGTCGTCGAAATGTACCCGAAGCTTGCTCGGTATGCCAAATAATCATTGCATGATCCATGTATCTAAGCAAACTGTCACACAAGCAATCAGTAAATGCTCAAGAACAATAAAGAACAATATTTTCATGTAAATTCACCCAACAACAGCGAAATAAGCAGCGAAATCGCGTCAGCTGCGTTTACCTGGACGACTAGCTCCAATGTAATCCCACTCGTCAAGCGATGATCTGAAACAGAGAGCAAAGCGCACGTTAGCAGCGTGATCACACAAGTGTCGCGTGCTAGTAAGAATGAAGACTCAAGGTCAAGTATTATATTTACAACCAATCGCAATACAATTAGATAAGAGGGAAGGGGCACTCCTATTGGTCATCCGTTGCCTCGTCTTGGGTAACCAATCCCTGCATACTTCGCAGCCAACCTGAAAGTAGACAAGCATGGTTTGAACATTAGAAAACCGCCAAACTTACCATGCCTTACACTACCCCCTCTCCCATAGGAGCACTGTCCGCAGTGCTAGGTGACTGTTCCTGCGGGACTTGTCTGAACTAAGGCCTGTTGTCGAAAAGGTTTTAGTCTATTGACGTGTGTGACTAGACTATGAGAGGAATTCGGTCCCTGAATCCTACAGGTGCAGTCACTTAGTACCTCTGCTACAGTGAATGGTCCTTCCCAGCGTTTATGGAATTTAAGAGCTTTCCCTGGTGACTCTAAAAAATAGCGGCCCAAACCGAAACGACCTTCGAACAAAAAAGTTACCTTGAGGAAGGAATCAGCTGACTGTATCATTTTCGGAAGTAATCATGGATGTTTTCGATTACTTTTTGGATAACGGACTGATAGCTTTGTCCAAAATTTGCCAATGCGGAGGAGTTATGCATATACAAAAATAGACAGAAGCCATTGATGGCTTTGTATACAGATGTATTGAGTGCCGAAGGAAGAAATCGGTTCGAGAAGGTTTGTCGTTGTTTTTTAGTTTACAGATCCCTTAGGAAGTTTTCTCTCAAGGTCTAAACTACCTTTGACGAAAATTTTAATGATCTGTAACTTCTGGGTCCTGAAAAGAGCAGTCACAGCTACAGCTTATGAAACAGAAAATTCAGAGGTGTCAGCAGTGCAATGGTACAACTACTGCAGAGATGTTTCCTCCTGAAAAATGAACACCCTGACTCAAGTTCTCGGAGGAGTCGGCAGCATAGTCCATATCGATGAGACTGTACTTATAAAAAGGAAATACAACCGTGGGAGATTACAAGCAAACCAGTAGTGGATACTGGGTATCTACGACACGACACTGCGCAAAGGGTATATAGAAGCGATTCCCAGTCTCAGTGCAGCAGTATTAGTGCCTATTATGAAGCGTTTGGTGTTGCCGGGGACGACTATTCATACAGATGAATGGAGTGGATACCGTCAATTATCGAATCATGGGTACATTCATCATGTTGTTAATCATACGGACGGTTTCCGGAATCCTTTAGATGGAACACACACCAGTTCGACTGAAAGTTTTAGGAGTCGTCTAAAAAGACGTATAAGAGCGGTTAATGGATCGAGAAATCCCGTGATTTACAGTTACCTGGATGAATTTATGTACCGAAACTGGTTTCATACGACTATGAAGACTCCAATGAGAAACTGGGAGGTTTTTAAGAGACATATACGCGAGCGCCATCCTTTGTAACTGTTTATTATGATTGCATTACTTTTATATAAACCGTTTATTACAATTATGCGCCTTCCTTTTTGAGCCTTCACATTGGCCGAAGTTGTCCCTGTCAACGTCAATTTTGCGTTAAAAGGTCGTTTCGGTTTGGGCCGCTATTCTTTAGAGTCACCCTTTCCCTTTAGGTGGTGCCTCCTTAAGTAGCATCACCTTGTCTCCTGGCTCCACTGGTGATCCATGTGCTTTCCTATCATAGTATTCTTTCTGGTACCTCTGGTTTGTTTGGAGTATATCCCTAGTCATCTGATGTACCTTGTTCAAGTTTCGTCGAAGTCTGATTACGTGTTCGGATGCAATCAGTGTATCCTCTCCTAGTGTGTTTGAAGTCAGATCGATTGGCAACCAGAGTTCTCTTCCAGTGACCATATAATGAGGCGTTTGACGCGTAGCTTTGTGAATGCTTGCTCTGTATGCCATTAAGCACTGTGAGAGTGATCGGTCCCATTCCCTGGGGTTGTTTTGATCTACAAATGCCTGCAAGAGGGATTTAAGTGTCCGATTGGTGCGTTCAACCAAGCCATTTCCCTGTGGGTGGTACGCGGTAGTGCGTGTCTTCCGGATACCCATTATACGACAGAGTTCGCTGACAACGATACTTTCAAAGTTGGATCCTCGATCTGAATGCAGTTGAAATGGTGCCCCCCAACGGCTGACCCAGTGGTCAAAAATTGACTCTGCGATGGTTACAGCATCAATCTGTGGTATCGCAATAGCCTCGCACCATTTGGCAAAATGGTCTACCATGACTAAAATATAGTTATTATTTCTGGAAGTTACTGGGAGAGGTCCAACCAAGTCTATTTGTACTAAGTCATTCGGATGGCCAGTTATAATGGGTTCTAAGGGTGCCTTATTATATTTGTGCGGAGCCTTAATAGTTTGGCGTACCTCGCAGGAGTCACAGAAATCTATGATGTCTTTCCTCTGGTGAGGTCACCAATAACGTCTTTTAGCCGCTTCAATCATTTTCCCTGAGCCCACGTGGCCTAACTGCTGGTGTAATGACAATAGTACTGTGGGTAAGGCCGACTGTGGAGCCACAACGCGACGAGTATAAGTGGGTCCATGTTGGTAGTAGAGGATGTCATCGACAATTTTCAGATTATCCCACAGAGACCATAAACACCGGGTTTCCCATCCAAGCTTACTTATTTCCTGGGTTGTCGGTCGTCCGCCTCCATTTCGAACACGTTCGTAAATCAAGGCCAGTTCAGGGTCTGAAGACTGAAGTTCAGGCCAACTATATGAAGTATGAGCCTCTAGTTGGGGTAGAGAAACTTGTGCTTCGGTGCATGATGGGCAGTTACCGTGATACCTAAGAGGTTTTCTTGACAATGCATCTGCATTTCCATGATTCTTACCCGGTCTATGCATGCATTCGAAGTCATACTCTTGTAGGTGTTCTTGCCATCTGGCAATCTGACCCTCAGTTTCTTTGAAGTTATGTAGCCAGCTAAGGGCTTTGTGATCAGTGCGTACAATGAAATGTCTACCGAGGAGATATGCCCTAAAGTGTTTAACAAAATTGACCAGTGCCAGCATTTCTTTCCGCGTGGTGCAGTAATTCTTCTCACTCTTGTTGAGTGCTCGACTTGCATAGGCTATCACCTTTTCTACTCCATCTGCGTCTTTTTGAGACAAAACTGCCCCGATACCAGAGTCGCTAGCATCTGTATCTAGGATGAATGGACCTGCCTGGTCAGAAACTTTGGGATACGCTAGGATAGGGGGGCTACATAAACAGTTTTTAAGTCTTTCGAAGGCTTCCGTAGCTGATACTGTCCAATTGTAGTCTTTCTTCTTGAGAATGTCGAATAGAGGAGCTGCAAGGAAAGAGAAGTTAAGTACAAAACGTCGATAATACGAGGCTAACCTTAAAAACTATGTAACTCGGGGGCTGAGTTTGGGAGCGGCCAGTCTTCAACTTCCTGAACTTTTGCTGGATCACATTTAATGCCTTCGGCTGAAACAATGTGACCTAAGAAACACACTTCTTTCCACCTATATAACCTACAACTTTCGGGGAGGCGGTGACACCGATTAGGTTTACAGTAGGCACACAATTCATATCAACATGTGACTCACCTGCATTGTGACCACAACTCCTAGCAAGCTTACCAAACCGCCTGCAGTAGTAGCAATCGTTTCTTGAAGTGGATTGCGACTGTGGGCGTCCTTTCCACGGTGGTGTAGGATACTGTGCATGCTTTGTTGTTGTGTGCTGATATCCCATTGCGTTTACTTGTGGGCATGTGGTTCCTGGCTCTTCCAGGCTTTCCACTAGGCGTGCCCTAGCTTCCGCTTCTGCCATGGATGTTGGAGTGTGCAAGTTGAGGTCCTTCCTGAGACGGACGTCGACACCCTGCAAGAACTTGGAATATATAGCGTTTTCAACCTCTGAATATGTCTTGTCCTGCATAGCTTGACGCGCAAGCTTGCGGAGACGTAAGGTGAACTGGTTGATAGATTCACCTTGTCTCTGGTTACACTCGCTGAATCTTTTCAGCGCTTCAATGGGAGGTATTGGTGGCACTATACGTGCTCTTAGAGTACTCAACAGGGTGGTCAAGGGCATATACACGTAATCCAAACCAATTGTGTACATTTCCAAGGACCGTCCAACAGAATCGATGACGAATGTGTTCGGGTGAGGCACGTTCATCAGATCAATGTATCGGCACACCTTGTCCGACCACAGCTCGAAATCATCACCCACCTCCAGTGTATGCGGCAAGGGATGGACATATCGCGAAGCAGGCTGATTTGACTGAAAAGCTGGAGCCCTCACCTCAGCTAATTGATCCACCTCGTTGGATGCTGTCTCTTTGACAGGCGAAGTGTTCTTGGAAGCCTCATTGGGTCGAGACTTGGAAGAAGAAAGTTTTTTCGTTGACAGGCTCGCCATTTGTGTAATCCCACTCGTCAAGCAATGATCTGAAACAGAGAGCAAAGCGCACGTTAGCAGCGTGATCACACAAGTGTTGCGTGCTAGTAAGAACGAAGACTCAAGGTCAAGTATTATATTTACAACCAATCGCAATACAATTAGATAAGAAGGAAGGGGCACTCCTATTGGTCATCCGTTGCCTCGTCTTGGGTAACCAATCCCTGCATACTTCGCAGCCAACCTGAAAGTAGACAAGCATGGTTTGAACATTAGAAAACCGCCAAACTTACCATGCCTTACACTACCCCCTCTCCCATAGGAGCACTGTCCGCAGTGCTAGGTGACTGTTCCTGCGGGACTTGTCTGAACTAAGGCCTGTTGTCGAAAAGGTTTTAGTCTATTGACGTGTGTGACTAGACTATGAGAGGAATTCGGTCCCTGAATCCTACAGGTGCAGTCACTTAGTACCTCTGCTACAGTGAATGGTCCTTCCCAGCGTTTATGGAATTTAAGAGCTTTCCCTTTAGGTGGTGCCTCCTTAAGTAGCATCACCTTGTCTCCTGGCTCCACTGGTGATCCATGTGCTTTCCTATCATAGTATTCTTTCTGGTACCTCTGGTTTGTTTGGAGTATATCCCTAGTCATCTGATGTACCTTGTTCAAGTTTCGTCGAAGTCTGATTACGTGTTCGGATGCAATCAGTGTATCCTCTCCTAGTGTGTTTGAAGTCAGATCGATTGGCAACCAGAGTTCTCTTCCAGTGACCATATAATGAGGCGTTTGACGCGTAGCTTTGTGAATGCTTGCTCTGTATGCCATTAAGCACTGTGAGAGTGATCGGTCCCATTCCCTGGGGTTGTTTTGATCTACAAATGCCTGCAAGAGGGATTTAAGTGTCCGATTGGTGCGTTCAACCAAGCCATTTCCCTGTGGGTGGTACGCGGTAGTGCGTGTCTTCCGGATACCCATTATACGACAGAGTTCGCTGACAACGATACTTTCAAAGTTGGATCCTCGATCTGAATGCAGTTGAAATGGTGCCCCCCAACGGCTGACCCAGTGGTCAAAAATTGACTCTGCGATGGTTACAGCATCAATCTGTGGTATCGCAATAGCCTCGCACCATTTGGCAAAATGGTCTACCATGACTAAAATATAGTTATTATTTCTGGAAGTTACTGGGAGAGGTCCAACCAAGTCTATTTGTACTAAGTCATTCGGATGGCCAGTTATAATGGGTTCTAAGGGTGCCTTATTATATTTGTGCGGAGCCTTAATAGTTTGGCGTACCTCGCAGGAGTCACAGAAATCTATGATGTCTTTCCTCTGGTGAGGTCACCAATAACGTCTTTTAGCCGCTTCAATCATTTTCCCTGAGCCCACGTGGCCTAACTGCTGGTGTAATGACAATAGTACTGTGGGTAAGGCCGACTGTGGAGCCACAACGCGACGAGTATAAGTGGGTCCATGTTGGTAGTAGAGGATGTCATCGACAATTTTCAGATTATCCCACAGAGACCATAAACACCGGGTTTCCCATCCAAGCTTACTTATTTCCTGGGTTGTCGGTCGTCCGCCTCCATTTCGAACACGTTCGTAAATCAAGGCCAGTTCAGGGTCTGAAGACTGAAGTTCAGGCCAACTATATGAAGTATGAGCCTCTAGTTGGGGTAGAGAAACTTGTGCTTCGGTGCATGATGGGCAGTTACCGTGATACCTAAGAGGTTTTCTTGACAATGCATCTGCATTTCCATGATTCTTACCCGGTCTATGCATGCATTCGAAGTCATACTCTTGTAGGTGTTCTTGCCATCTGGCAATCTGACCCTCAGTTTCTTTGAAGTTATGTAGCCAGCTAAGGGCTTTGTGATCAGTGCGTACAATGAAATGTCTACCGAGGAGATATGCCCTAAAGTGTTTAACAAAATTGACCAGTGCCAGCATTTCTTTCCGCGTGGTGCAGTAATTCTTCTCACTCTTGTTGAGTGCTCGACTTGCATAGGCTATCACCTTTTCTACTCCATCTGCGTCTTTTTGAGACAAAACTGCCCCGATACCAGAGTCGCTAGCATCTGTATCTAGGATGAATGGACCTGCCTGGTCAGAAACTTTGGGATACGCTAGGATAGGGGGGCTACATAAACAGTTTTTAAGTCTTTCGAAGGCTTCCGTAGCTGATACTGTCCAATTGTAGTCTTTCTTCTTGAGAATGTCGAATAGAGGAGCTGCAAGGAAAGAGAAGTTAAGTACAAAACGTCGATAATACGAGGCTAACCTTAAAAACTATGTAACTCGGGGGCTGAGTTTGGGAGCGGCCAGTCTTCAACTTCCTGAACTTTTGCTGGATCACATTTAATGCCTTCGGCTGAAACAATGTGACCTAAGAAACACACTTCTTTCCACCTATATAACCTACAACTTTCGGGGAGGCGGTGACACCGATTAGGTTTACAGTAGGCACACAATTCATATCAACATGTGACTCACCTGCATTGTGACCACAACTCCTAGCAAGCTTACCAAACCGCCTGCAGTAGTAGCAATCGTTTCTTGAAGTGGATTGCGACTGTGGGCGTCCTTTCCACGGTGGTGTAGGATACTGTGCATGCTTTGTTGTTGTGTGCTGATATCCCATTGCGTTTACTTGTGGGCATGTGGTTCCTGGCTCTTCCAGGCTTTCCACTAGGCGTGCCCTAGCTTCCGCTTCTGCCATGGATGTTGGAGTGTGCAAGTTGAGGTCCTTCCTGAGACGGACGTCGACACCCTGCAAGAACTTGGAATATATAGCGTTTTCAACCTCTGAATATGTCTTGTCCTGCATAGCTTGACGCGCAAGCTTGCGGAGACGTAAGGTGAACTGGTTGATAGATTCACCTTGTCTCTGGTTACACTCGCTGAATCTTTTCAGCGCTTCAATGGGAGGTATTGGTGGCACTATACGTGCTCTTAGAGTACTCAACAGGGTGGTCAAGGGCATATACACGTAATCCAAACCAATTGTGTACATTTCCAAGGACCGTCCAACAGAATCGATGACGAATGTGTTCGGGTGAGGCACGTTCATCAGATCAATGTATCGGCACACCTTGTCCGACCACAGCTCGAAATCATCACCCACCTCCAGTGTATGCGGCAAGGGATGGACATATCGCGAAGCAGGCTGATTTGACTGAAAAGCTGGAGCCCTCACCTCAGCTAATTGATCCACCTCGTTGGATGCTGTCTCTTTGACAGGCGAAGTGTTCTTGGAAGCCTCATTGGGTCGAGACTTGGAAGAAGAAAGTTTTTTCGTTGACAGGCTCGCCATTTGTGTAATCCCACTCGTCAAGCAATGATCTGAAACAGAGAGCAAAGCGCACGTTAGCAGCGTGATCACACAAGTGTTGCGTGCTAGTAAGAACGAAGACTCAAGGTCAAGTATTATATTTACAACCAATCGCAATACAATTAGATAAGAAGGAAGGGGCACTCCTATTGGTCATCCGTTGCCTCGTCTTGGGTAACCAATCCCTGCATACTTCGCAGCCAACCTGAAAGTAGACAAGCATGGTTTGAACATTAGAAAACCGCCAAACTTACCATGCCTTACACTACCCCCTCTCCCATAGGAGCACTGTCCGCAGTGCTAGGTGACTGTTCCTGCGGGACTTGTCTGAACTAAGGCCTGTTGTCGAAAAGGTTTTAGTCTATTGACGTGTGTGACTAGACTATGAGAGGAATTCGGTCCCTGAATCCTACAGGTGCAGTCACTTAGTACCTCTGCTACAGTGAATGGTCCTTCCCAGCGTTTATGGAATTTAAGAGCTTTCCCTTTAGGTGGTGCCTCCTTAAGTAGCATCACCTTGTCTCCTGGCTCCACTGGTGATCCATGTGCTTTCCTATCATAGTATTCTTTCTGGTACCTCTGGTTTGTTTGGAGTATATCCCTAGTCATCTGATGTACCTTGTTCAAGTTTCGTCGAAGTCTGATTACGTGTTCGGATGCAATCAGTGTATCCTCTCCTAGTGTGTTTGAAGTCAGATCGATTGGCAACCAGAGTTCTCTTCCAGTGACCATATAATGAGGCGTTTGACGCGTAGCTTTGTGAATGCTTGCTCTGTATGCCATTAAGCACTGTGAGAGTGATCGGTCCCATTCCCTGGGGTTGTTTTGATCTACAAATGCCTGCAAGAGGGATTTAAGTGTCCGATTGGTGCGTTCAACCAAGCCATTTCCCTGTGGGTGGTACGCGGTAGTGCGTGTCTTCCGGATACCCATTATACGACAGAGTTCGCTGACAACGATACTTTCAAAGTTGGATCCTCGATCTGAATGCAGTTGAAATGGTGCCCCCCAACGGCTGACCCAGTGGTCAAAAATTGACTCTGCGATGGTTACAGCATCAATCTGTGGTATCGCAATAGCCTCGCACCATTTGGCAAAATGGTCTACCATGACTAAAATATAGTTATTATTTCTGGAAGTTACTGGGAGAGGTCCAACCAAGTCTATTTGTACTAAGTCATTCGGATGGCCAGTTATAATGGGTTCTAAGGGTGCCTTATTATATTTGTGCGGAGCCTTAATAGTTTGGCGTACCTCGCAGGAGTCACAGAAATCTATGATGTCTTTCCTCTGGTGAGGTCACCAATAACGTCTTTTAGCCGCTTCAATCATTTTCCCTGAGCCCACGTGGCCTAACTGCTGGTGTAATGACAATAGTACTGTGGGTAAGGCCGACTGTGGAGCCACAACGCGACGAGTATAAGTGGGTCCATGTTGGTAGTAGAGGATGTCATCGACAATTTTCAGATTATCCCACAGAGACCATAAACACCGGGTTTCCCATCCAAGCTTACTTATTTCCTGGGTTGTCGGTCGTCCGCCTCCATTTCGAACACGTTCGTAAATCAAGGCCAGTTCAGGGTCTGAAGACTGAAGTTCAGGCCAACTATATGAAGTATGAGCCTCTAGTTGGGGTAGAGAAACTTGTGCTTCGGTGCATGATGGGCAGTTACCGTGATACCTAAGAGGTTTTCTTGACAATGCATCTGCATTTCCATGATTCTTACCCGGTCTATGCATGCATTCGAAGTCATACTCTTGTAGGTGTTCTTGCCATCTGGCAATCTGACCCTCAGTTTCTTTGAAGTTATGTAGCCAGCTAAGGGCTTTGTGATCAGTGCGTACAATGAAATGTCTACCGAGGAGATATGCCCTAAAGTGTTTAACAAAATTGACCAGTGCCAGCATTTCTTTCCGCGTGGTGCAGTAATTCTTCTCACTCTTGTTGAGTGCTCGACTTGCATAGGCTATCACCTTTTCTACTCCATCTGCGTCTTTTTGAGACAAAACTGCCCCGATACCAGAGTCGCTAGCATCTGTATCTAGGATGAATGGACCTGCCTGGTCAGAAACTTTGGGATACGCTAGGATAGGGGGGCTACATAAACAGTTTTTAAGTCTTTCGAAGGCTTCCGTAGCTGATACTGTCCAATTGTAGTCTTTCTTCTTGAGAATGTCGAATAGAGGAGCTGCAAGGAAAGAGAAGTTAAGTACAAAACGTCGATAATACGAGGCTAACCTTAAAAACTATGTAACTCGGGGGCTGAGTTTGGGAGCGGCCAGTCTTCAACTTCCTGAACTTTTGCTGGATCACATTTAATGCCTTCGGCTGAAACAATGTGACCTAAGAAACACACTTCTTTCCACCTATATAACCTACAACTTTCGGGGAGGCGGTGACACCGATTAGGTTTACAGTAGGCACACAATTCATATCAACATGTGACTCACCTGCATTGTGACCACAACTCCTAGCAAGCTTACCAAACCGCCTGCAGTAGTAGCAATCGTTTCTTGAAGTGGATTGCGACTGTGGGCGTCCTTTCCACGGTGGTGTAGGATACTGTGCATGCTTTGTTGTTGTGTGCTGATATCCCATTGCGTTTACTTGTGGGCATGTGGTTCCTGGCTCTTCCAGGCTTTCCACTAGGCGTGCCCTAGCTTCCGCTTCTGCCATGGATGTTGGAGTGTGCAAGTTGAGGTCCTTCCTGAGACGGACGTCGACACCCTGCAAGAACTTGGAATATATAGCGTTTTCAACCTCTGAATATGTCTTGTCCTGCATAGCTTGACGCGCAAGCTTGCGGAGACGTAAGGTGAACTGGTTGATAGATTCACCTTGTCTCTGGTTACACTCGCTGAATCTTTTCAGCGCTTCAATGGGAGGTATTGGTGGCACTATACGTGCTCTTAGAGTACTCAACAGGGTGGTCAAGGGCATATACACGTAATCCAAACCAATTGTGTACATTTCCAAGGACCGTCCAACAGAATCGATGACGAATGTGTTCGGGTGAGGCACGTTCATCAGATCAATGTATCGGCACACCTTGTCCGACCACAGCTCGAAATCATCACCCACCTCCAGTGTATGCGGCAAGGGATGGACATATCGCGAAGCAGGCTGATTTGACTGAAAAGCTGGAGCCCTCACCTCAGCTAATTGATCCACCTCGTTGGATGCTGTCTCTTTGACAGGCGAAGTGTTCTTGGAAGCCTCATTGGGTCGAGACTTGGAAGAAGAAAGTTTTTTCGTTGACAGGCTCGCCATTTGTGTAATCCCACTCGTCAAGCAATGATCTGAAACAGAGAGCAAAGCGCACGTTAGCAGCGTGATCACACAAGTGTTGCGTGCTAGTAAGAACGAAGACTCAAGGTCAAGTATTATATTTACAACCAATCGCAATACAATTAGATAAGAAGGAAGGGGCACTCCTATTGGTCATCCGTTGCCTCGTCTTGGGTAACCAATCCCTGCATACTTCGCAGCCAACCTGAAAGTAGACAAGCATGGTTTGAACATTAGAAAACCGCCAAACTTACCATGCCTTACACTACCCCCTCTCCCATAGGAGCACTGTCCGCAGTGCTAGGTGACTGTTCCTGCGGGACTTGTCTGAACTAAGGCCTGTTGTCGAAAAGGTTTTAGTCTATTGACGTGTGTGACTAGACTATGAGAGGAATTCGGTCCCTGAATCCTACAGGTGCAGTCACTTAGTACCTCTGCTACAGTGAATGGTCCTTCCCAGCGTTTATGGAATTTAAGAGCTTTCCCTTTAGGTGGTGCCTCCTTAAGTAGCATCACCTTGTCTCCTGGCTCCACTGGTGATCCATGTGCTTTCCTATCATAGTATTCTTTCTGGTACCTCTGGTTTGTTTGGAGTATATCCCTAGTCATCTGATGTACCTTGTTCAAGTTTCGTCGAAGTCTGATTACGTGTTCGGATGCAATCAGTGTATCCTCTCCTAGTGTGTTTGAAGTCAGATCGATTGGCAACCAGAGTTCTCTTCCAGTGACCATATAATGAGGCGTTTGACGCGTAGCTTTGTGAATGCTTGCTCTGTATGCCATTAAGCACTGTGAGAGTGATCGGTCCCATTCCCTGGGGTTGTTTTGATCTACAAATGCCTGCAAGAGGGATTTAAGTGTCCGATTGGTGCGTTCAACCAAGCCATTTCCCTGTGGGTGGTACGCGGTAGTGCGTGTCTTCCGGATACCCATTATACGACAGAGTTCGCTGACAACGATACTTTCAAAGTTGGATCCTCGATCTGAATGCAGTTGAAATGGTGCCCCCCAACGGCTGACCCAGTGGTCAAAAATTGACTCTGCGATGGTTACAGCATCAATCTGTGGTATCGCAATAGCCTCGCACCATTTGGCAAAATGGTCTACCATGACTAAAATATAGTTATTATTTCTGGAAGTTACTGGGAGAGGTCCAACCAAGTCTATTTGTACTAAGTCATTCGGATGGCCAGTTATAATGGGTTCTAAGGGTGCCTTATTATATTTGTGCGGAGCCTTAATAGTTTGGCGTACCTCGCAGGAGTCACAGAAATCTATGATGTCTTTCCTCTGGTGAGGTCACCAATAACGTCTTTTAGCCGCTTCAATCATTTTCCCTGAGCCCACGTGGCCTAACTGCTGGTGTAATGACAATAGTACTGTGGGTAAGGCCGACTGTGGAGCCACAACGCGACGAGTATAAGTGGGTCCATGTTGGTAGTAGAGGATGTCATCGACAATTTTCAGATTATCCCACAGAGACCATAAACACCGGGTTTCCCATCCAAGCTTACTTATTTCCTGGGTTGTCGGTCGTCCGCCTCCATTTCGAACACGTTCGTAAATCAAGGCCAGTTCAGGGTCTGAAGACTGAAGTTCAGGCCAACTATATGAAGTATGAGCCTCTAGTTGGGGTAGAGAAACTTGTGCTTCGGTGCATGATGGGCAGTTACCGTGATACCTAAGAGGTTTTCTTGACAATGCATCTGCATTTCCATGATTCTTACCCGGTCTATGCATGCATTCGAAGTCATACTCTTGTAGGTGTTCTTGCCATCTGGCAATCTGACCCTCAGTTTCTTTGAAGTTATGTAGCCAGCTAAGGGCTTTGTGATCAGTGCGTACAATGAAATGTCTACCGAGGAGATATGCCCTAAAGTGTTTAACAAAATTGACCAGTGCCAGCATTTCTTTCCGCGTGGTGCAGTAATTCTTCTCACTCTTGTTGAGTGCTCGACTTGCATAGGCTATCACCTTTTCTACTCCATCTGCGTCTTTTTGAGACAAAACTGCCCCGATACCAGAGTCGCTAGCATCTGTATCTAGGATGAATGGACCTGCCTGGTCAGAAACTTTGGGATACGCTAGGATAGGGGGGCTACATAAACAGTTTTTAAGTCTTTCGAAGGCTTCCGTAGCTGATACTGTCCAATTGTAGTCTTTCTTCTTGAGAATGTCGAATAGAGGAGCTGCAAGGAAAGAGAAGTTAAGTACAAAACGTCGATAATACGAGGCTAACCTTAAAAACTATGTAACTCGGGGGCTGAGTTTGGGAGCGGCCAGTCTTCAACTTCCTGAACTTTTGCTGGATCACATTTAATGCCTTCGGCTGAAACAATGTGACCTAAGAAACACACTTCTTTCCACCTATATAACCTACAACTTTCGGGGAGGCGGTGACACCGATTAGGTTTACAGTAGGCACACAATTCATATCAACATGTGACTCACCTGCATTGTGACCACAACTCCTAGCAAGCTTACCAAACCGCCTGCAGTAGTAGCAATCGTTTCTTGAAGTGGATTGCGACTGTGGGCGTCCTTTCCACGGTGGTGTAGGATACTGTGCATGCTTTGTTGTTGTGTGCTGATATCCCATTGCGTTTACTTGTGGGCATGTGGTTCCTGGCTCTTCCAGGCTTTCCACTAGGCGTGCCCTAGCTTCCGCTTCTGCCATGGATGTTGGAGTGTGCAAGTTGAGGTCCTTCCTGAGACGGACGTCGACACCCTGCAAGAACTTGGAATATATAGCGTTTTCAACCTCTGAATATGTCTTGTCCTGCATAGCTTGACGCGCAAGCTTGCGGAGACGTAAGGTGAACTGGTTGATAGATTCACCTTGTCTCTGGTTACACTCGCTGAATCTTTTCAGCGCTTCAATGGGAGGTATTGGTGGCACTATACGTGCTCTTAGAGTACTCAACAGGGTGGTCAAGGGCATATACACGTAATCCAAACCAATTGTGTACATTTCCAAGGACCGTCCAACAGAATCGATGACGAATGTGTTCGGGTGAGGCACGTTCATCAGATCAATGTATCGGCACACCTTGTCCGACCACAGCTCGAAATCATCACCCACCTCCAGTGTATGCGGCAAGGGATGGACATATCGCGAAGCAGGCTGATTTGACTGAAAAGCTGGAGCCCTCACCTCAGCTAATTGATCCACCTCGTTGGATGCTGTCTCTTTGACAGGCGAAGTGTTCTTGGAAGCCTCATTGGGTCGAGACTTGGAAGAAGAAAGTTTTTTCGTTGACAGGCTCGCCATTTGTGTAATCCCACTCGTCAAGCAATGATCTGAAACAGAGAGCAAAGCGCACGTTAGCAGCGTGATCACACAAGTGTTGCGTGCTAGTAAGAACGAAGACTCAAGGTCAAGTATTATATTTACAACCAATCGCAATACAATTAGATAAGAAGGAAGGGGCACTCCTATTGGTCATCCGTTGCCTCGTCTTGGGTAACCAATCCCTGCATACTTCGCAGCCAACCTGAAAGTAGACAAGCATGGTTTGAACATTAGAAAACCGCCAAACTTACCATGCCTTACACCAACTCGAATCAACGAAACCGCGCAAATGCCGTCAAGGTTAATCCACAGGCGCCACCTCAAATAGGGGATATGGTGAATCTAAAGAATATCGGCCCAAACCGAAACGACCTTTTAACGCAAAAATAACCTTGACAGGGACAACTGCGGCCAATGAGAAGGCTCAAAAAGGAAGGCGCATAATTGTAAAAAACGGTTTATATAAAAGTAATGCAATCATAATAAACAGTTACAAAGAATGGCGCTCGCGTATATGTCTCAAAAAACCTCCCAGTTTCTCATGGGAATCTTCATAGTCGTATGAAATCAGTTTCGGTACATAAATTAATCCAGGTAACTGTAAATCATGGGATTTCTCGATCCATTAACCGCTCTTATACGTCTTTTTAGACGACTCCTAAAACTCTCAATCGAACTGGTGTGTGTTCCATCTAAAGGATTCCGGAAACCGTCCGTATGATTAACAACATGATGAATGTACCCATGATTCGATAATTGACGGTATCCGCTCCATTCATCTGCATGAATAGTCGTCCCCGGCAACACCAAACGCTTAATAATAGGCACTAATACTGCTGCACTGCGACTGGGAATCGCTTCTATATACCCTTTGCGCAGTGTCGTGTCGTAGATACCCAGTATCCACTACTGGTTTGCTTGTAATCTCCCACGGTTGTATTTCCTTTTTATAAGTACAGTCTCATCGATATGGACCATGCTGCCGACTCCTCCGAGAACTTGAGTCAGGGTGTTCATTTTCCAGGAGGAAACATCTCTGCAGTAGTTGTACCATTGCACTGCTGACACCTCTGAATTTTCTGTTTCATAAGCTGTAGCTGTGACTGCTCTTTTCAGGACCCAGAAGTTACAGATCATTAAAATTTTCGTCAAAGGTAGATTAGACCTTGAGAAAAAAGTTCCTAAGGGATCTGTAAACTAAAAAACAACGACAAACCTTCTCGAACCGATTTCTTCCTTCGGCACTCAATACATCTGTATGCAAAGCCATCAATGGCTTTTGTCTATTTTTGTATATGCATAACTCCTCCGCATTGGCAAATTTTGGACAAAGCTATCAGTCCGTTATCCAAAATGTAATCGAAAACATCCATGATTACTTCCGAAAATGATACAGTCAGCTGATTCCTTCCTCAAGGTAACTTTTTTGTTCGAAGGTCGTTTCGGTTTGGGCCGCTATTCTCGAGTCACCGGGGATATTCCATATCAACGGCAGCCTGTAGACGGCCGTAGGTCATTTGATCAGCTGATGGATATTGGCGTTATTTTTGAAAAAAACGTCAAGGTTGGGTCATTTTTCGTTGTTTTACACACTTTTTTACATATATTTCAGCTTAAAGTTGATGAAATACGGCGCATTTAGCAGAAATAGGCAATGGTGGTGTCCTTATCCGGCCGTAGCTTACAGGCAGTTTGCAGTTTGTTGAAAAAACGTACTTTTCCGTTCAGAATATGTCGAATTACTTGAAGACATATGTTATAACGACCATTTCGTGAATTTTTTTGCATTTTAATGGATTACACATGGACATGATGAGGTGGGATAGCTCGTTTTGGTGATTATTTCATTTACTTTGTTGTCTACTTTTCCTAATGCTGACAAGGCTCCTCCACATGTATTTCTTTAAGGAAAAATCTGCAGAAATACTTAGAAATTATATACGCATAGTGTTTCCTTATTTTATGGCATAAACTTGACGTTTGCAGGCAGATGCAATATCGATTTTGTATCATTGAAAAATGTCTACTGACGTAATTATATACAATTCAACTAATTATTTCGTCATTTCAAACATATTTCATGGTTAATTATTGTGTTTACACTGATAACAATGTCTACATCTGTATAATTTTTATGTTCTTTTTCAGATAATATCTACTTTCGGGAATTTCATGGATTTGTGTGATAAAGAAAAAGATACCTGCACTGTTGTCGATTTTGTATTACATGTTAATTCATTAATAAATGTATTCCTCGTTAATCGTTTGTTTATTCTACTTGATAAGACCGAATATTAGCCCTTGCGTAATATGTGAAGTGTAGAGTATATGAGGCTATCTTTGAAATACTAAGTAGGAGCAGATATTTGGAAAAGCCTATTGGTAAAAGATTATGTTGTAGTCAAATAAAGTAAATATGCCTAAACCGTAGAGGAGGTCTTGCGATTATAAAGCGTTTCGAGTTATATATCGTCATAGCAGAATACGTAAACTGATTCCCGATTCATAGTCACCAATTGAGAATAAATCTACCTGAGATAGTTTGCTTGTGATTTCTGCATGTCGCAATGTACCATAAGGAGAGACTATACCTATGCTGTTAGATGTATAACTCAGTGCAACTACGGTTATCGTAATAATTAAAAACAGAATGCCTAGGGTTCTCAGCCAAAGAACACGATACGTTGCTATCTGCTCATATAATCACGTAAACAAAAGTCTTCCAGACGCCGCATTTACTCCTAACAGTTTACCCTCAACTTCTAACTTAGCACGTGTTACTTATGTTACTGGAACACAATCGCATTACAACAGAAGGAACACAGATTCATTGAAAAATTGTTTATTAAACAAAAATCAGATTTCAAATGTACAGATAATTCAGATGAGTAGTCCTCTGTTACCGTCAGTAAGTTCCATCTGAGAACACGGCACATATATGTTTTTCCATAAGTCTGAAAAGGTTTAAGAAAAGCATAATTAACTTGGGTATTACATGCATGATCTGAATAAAAAATTTTCCTGATAAGCATTTACAAGTAATCACTTTACAAACAATATATATAAGTAGCCCAATAGTTTTCACTAAACTTAAGGGACTTTGCAACCTATCGTTGGTCGATATCCAGTAGGTCCATTGAAGCATCATGAAATGATAAAATTATCTAACAACAAGTTATGCAGTAGTTTTCAAAGCTTGTACAAATATTTTAGCAAAAATGACAACCACTTTATGACAAATAATAGGTCTTGACAGCAATAATAATGACATTCATGTTCATAGTGACTATAAAAACAATAATAGGTATTATTATCGCAACGAATTCATCATTAACTTAGATAGACAACTAACAATAATACAATCATATCAAATAAATGTATCACTTAATCTTAAGAAGCATGTGTTTACTTACTTTCACTGTATTCTCTCAATACTGATGTGCTCAACCAGCTTATTCCAACTGAATTCAAGATTAATTCTGAAAGTGAGTGAAGATCCAGCTTATGTCAAATAAAAACATGTAACTTACATGTATTACACTGCTTACTGAGACATCTGATACCTGCTTTCCGATCTTCGTGACAAGAACACAGTTTATCTAGGTTTACCTACATATACATGAGTATATGTATATGCTGCATCAACCATGCCATTTTTATCATGATTAGCCAGACCACTGTGTATATCATACTTATTTAAGGATCTCTGAAAATAATGGTCAAGCGATAATTGAAGTTGCGTGAAGTTATTACCTCTTCAGAACATTGTTTGCATTCTTCACACCCCTAAGAAGTCCTTAGATCTTAATTTGGCATGAATTCGTTGAATTCAGCAAACAAATCCACTGGTATATCATTTCTCTCCTGAGCTGTAATAGTTTGTGTTGTCAGTTATCTCTCAAATTTGATAAAACGATCCCGGAAATTCAGAACTTAACCAAGCAGCAAAATGATGTTTGAAATTACCTCAACTAGAATGACAAACTGGCCAATCACGAGCGAGCGAATCGCTTGTTTATCTCATTCGCGGTCACTCAAAATTACGGCCGTCTACAGGCTGCCCATATCAACGCCCGTATTATGGACAAATGAAGACGTTTGGAGAAGTTTTGTTTAGCGGCCAGGGAAATGATGACCTTGCGTAAAAAATCTCCAGAGGTTGTTAACAGGAACTCAACATACAATACGAATGGAGAGGAGTAAGAATAAAATGTAAAATAGATGATTTGCCGTCGTCCTCTATATCAACTGGTCGTTATAGATGCGTTCAACAGAAGTTTTCCTGACATGTAAAGTACAATTCTACGTGAGCGACTAGGCGACGATGATGTAGTATTACAGCCTTTCAAGGACATTTTTGTCTCACGGCAATATGTTTGTGGTTAACAAAAGTGCTGAAGAGCAAGGTGCTGTTAGTAGTTAGTTCCTTGCCCGCTCCATTAAATCGTGTGCACTTCGTGTCAACCGCGCGTTCAATAAGAAAGTGGGCAACGTTTAGCGGTTGACGGATATCTCGTTCAGCAACTTCTAATTAATTTATTCTCATGTACCAAAGGCAAAGCAAAAGCCAATAATTGATCGTCCAAACTAAGTGATATATTTCGGAACCAAAACAAGCCGTTAGACGAATGCTTAGCTAGCTAGTGATCGCGCACGTGACACGACGGGGTACCAAATGGCGGGGATGCTTGACCGGAAGCCTTCAGCTAAACAAGTCGACTTAAACAGTGGTGGTCAGCATCCAATGAGCGATTGGTGTGGTCAATAATTTTGGGGAATTATTTACCGCTACAAACGCCTCTAACATCTTTGTTTTTTAAGTTTAGTGATCCCCATTGCGAAAGGACACCTAAAGAGATGGCATACACTTTTAATTACGACGACTAATTATGTGATTGTGTTAACACTTTCTTAGGCCCACCTGAAACGGTAGAAGGCGAAAGACTTTGTATAGGAACGTTTGTTTGGAAATTGATACACAGCCAAACTCCTTATCTTCAACCTACCATTCGCACAGATCTTCGTGTTGTGCCACATCTGCCATTCCTCCATATTGTGTTTCTTTGTGTTCGTTTCACGTCTCCCATGTATCTCCACAACACTATGTCATTTGCCTTCTCTGACATGAAATACATCTCCCTGCTACTTTAATTTTTGTGCCGACGAACGTCTCTTTATCTACCACTGACAAATCTTATCAGCAGCACGCGCCACACAATAACTTGAGAATGTTAGTGAGGTTGGAGTATCCTACAGCTATATCTTACACAAATAATAATTAATGGAGTTATCAAAATATGTGGGCGGCTTGTTATATGAGATAGGCTGCTGCTCTTGGCAACAAATAAATGACAGAGCGGAGTTCTGTTACAAGTGCCTATGGGGACATCTAAGCTTCACATATTTCACGTTTGTGGAATCTACATTACTTCATGAAGTTTGAAGTAAGTCCCATAGTCATAACCTCAAATGTTTCCGGGTGGTTGAATGTCTTTCAAACATACTGAGGTGTCTGACGAGTAAACCGCGTTTTCCCCTTACAAGACCATCAAGACGCACACTGATATGCAGTTTACAGAATGTACAGAACCATTTGTGTTACCTCAAGAACTTGACAGAAGCTTCGCAGTGGAAAAATGGCGGCAGCTGCATTTGTTTTCAAAGCGCCAATATGCCGTTACCATGTCGTCACCTAGTTAACACTACACGCCATAGATATCCCAGTCTGAGTAAGTTAATAAAAACGTCAAGTAAATTTATAAAAGACGTATTTAGACACAGCAGCAGGTGGTTACTAGACTACAATCATACTGTCATCAAATCACAACCAACGCGCTCTGGGGACTTGGACATGAAAGTACTTTTGCAGGGAATACTATGCGAAATCCGAAACCTTTGTAGCAGTAAATAATTCCCCAAAATTATTGACCACAGAAATCACCACTGAACATTGGATGATGACCCTCACTGTTGAAGTCGACTTGTTTAGCTGAAGGCTTCCAGTCAAGCATCCTCGCCATATGGTACTCTGTCGTGTCACGTTCGTGCACAATCACTAGCCAGCTTAGCTTCCGCTTCAGTCCACAATTTGGTCCCAAAATATGTCTCGTGTTTGAATGATCGAATACTGTCTTTCGCTTTGCCTTCGGTCCACGAGAAGCGAATACTATAGAAGTTTTTGTTATCAGATCTTGCGTTAGTATATTCCGTACAAATCGCGAGCGTCAATACCATCAGACTCTGAACCTTCAACAGGCGCATCTAAGGAGTATGTGTGCTTCTTTAGGTGTACTCTTACATGAAGTAGACATGCAGGAAGATGGTCAGGCATCTACATCGTCATCGTAGGTCTCGTGGATTTTCAGGAGAAATTCAAAAAATGTCCATGCGACAACTCGCATTCCTAGTTGAGTAGTAATTACCAAAAAACCTTCTGAAATATCTGGATGAACAGGTAATAACGTACAGTATTACGTCACTGAAAATCGTGGGCATTCCTTCTTAAGTTACTATTATTATAGCCGTATTTGCATTGAGTTACGCGTCTACCAGTATAAATACAGTCATTTCCCCTTGGTGCAGTGCAAAACCTAGTAATCACAACCACACTTTCTCAGGTAGATTTGTTTTCACTTAGCGACTATGAATCATGATTCAGTTGATGTGTTCTGCTAAGACGATAAATAACTCTGAAGGCATTATAATCTTAGTACCTTCTTTGAGATGTGGACACATTTACGTTTTTTGATTACAACATAATCTCTTTATCGATAAACTTCTCCAAACATCTAATTCTGTTAAACAGTTCAAAGGTGACCTCATAAACCCTGTAGCTAACAACCTTCGGAAATGCCATTACTCAATATTGTCAAGTAGAATATACAAACGAATAACGAGGAATACGTTTGTTAGCGAGTCAATACGTAGTACAAAATCCATGGCGTTGGGGAATTCTTTTTCTTCACCACCGAACTCCATGAAATCCCCAAAAGTCGCTATTTCCTGAAAAAGAAAATAAGGATTCAACACGTGTATATATTGTTACCACCATAAATAAGAAATCTGATGTCTTAAAGTCCTAAGAAATGCTGAATGCATCGAATGATGTATAGTTACGTCAGTCAATATTTTTCAAGCATAGAAAACGTACATTGCATCTGCCCGTATACCTTAGGTCTACGCCGTAAAAAAGGTTAATACTACATGAATATAATCCCTGGATATTTCTGTAGACTTCCCTTAAAGAGGTGCACGTGGAGTATCTTTAGGGCTGTCAGCAAAGGCAGACAGCAAAGGGAGTGAAAATCCTTCACAAAATCGACTAGCCTACCTTACAGCTTCCATATTCAAACCATTGAACTTCAAAAACATCACTAGAAGCCATTATAATGTGTTACTCTAAGTCACTTTGCACCTCATAAACGAAATAGTGGATATTTCAACCATTTGTAAAATTACCTTAAGTTACGGTCATCAAAATACTCCATCTTTTTCTATTTATGTTAATATCACTGCATTCTGTCGGATTTTAGCAGACATATCAGCATAAAGGTGTGTAATACAACAACTGCTTATCGAAGTTTTAGGTATCTGCAGGAGATGTAGTGCGTAGGCACCGGTTGATCAAATGATCTGCTGTCATTAAAGTCTGTCTGTAGCTTAGTTTTGGACTGCTATTGTTTGGGGTTACCCATATTAGGCCTTCTCTTAGCAAACTGGTAGTGCGATCATAATAGAGGTGATACCCACAGTGTTGTTTAGCCATCTGCCAAAGGCCTAATTGATTGTTTCAGCTGATTCAAAACTGGTGAGATATTAGCCACTTAGACCGCCTGGAGACATACCTATCGGTTGGCAGTGTTTCCCTACTACATGAATCGGTACTGGCCTTTGCGTTATGCTGGGATTTTTCTGGCAGGATTTGCCCGAGATTACCTAGTGTTTCCATTAAACCTAGTTTTACTTCGGTTCCGAAGCCCATATACGCCTCACAGTTAGCCAGACTGTTGCAGAGTCTCTAATACTTGCTTACAGAATACGCTCTGTTCCCCTCTTCAGCCATGGGAGTAGCCTCTTGGGTTGTAGTGTGGCTAGAGGGACGGCAGGTTGAATGGCTGAACTTGGAATCAGATTTCAGGAAAACTGTTAGTTCCGCTGCCTATATGACTTAGAGCTCGCTTTCAGTTGGTCTCGCGACTGTTGTGCGGCCATTCGTCCTGTTAAATCAGATTTGTAGCGTCACTGAATGACTCTTTAGCCTCGCCCACCTAACCTGGTGACTGGGCTACTCTTGACACCTCCCCAACAAACAGAGGTAGAATATAACCCTCATGGCTGCTCATAGTTATATTTGTTAGCAGTGATGGGAATAGACTATAGGGATACAGTATTACACGACATTTCCGCCGCTGAGCGGAAACGACTGGGGTTCAGCTGACTTGACGAACTTCTTTAATATCCTGCAAGTTTTGGTTCATATTTGTTTGTATCCCTATCTAAGACCAGCAACCTTAGTCTGCTTCAAAGTGTTATCATTTTGTACTCCATTTCGAAGACCACGGAAGCTGGCGGATTCAACTGGTTCCTCTGCAATGCCGAAGATCCGTGTACTCACATCGCCATGTTTATAAGGTTAACATGATTCTAACGCTCACTGGATGCGACTTATCCTAGGTTTCAGCGAATCTACAGACCTGATTGGTTGGTCTGGAGTATCATGTTTACGATTAATGGTCAGTTTCGGCGGTATGCTGTTTTTGTTTCTGGTAAAATGGTGCATTAGACTATGCCTAGATGACAAAGAGGGCATGTGTACCAGATCCGTGGATATGAGTTATTTCGCATAAACTCATATCACAACATTCCTTTGACTCAACGGTGGTGCACCAACTGCTCTCAAAAGTTACTTTCAGATGCAGGAATGCTATTGCAGACAACAGTGCTGCAAATCCGTCCGTTGTCTCGTTTTTCAGAAGGTGATTCTTTTCGGCCTTCTTGAGTTTGACGCGTTTGCTCACTATGAAACTGGGACTGGTACCGTGTCCACCTGGTTCAACCTGTTCAGTATCGTCACTAGGCAGTAGCGACTTAGTGACACTGATAGAGAAGGGAATATTTCCTCAGATCTTAAGAACTGATAGGCGTTAATTCCGCCTAGCTGGTGCAATAATGCTCTACTTATGGTGCGACTCAACTGACATAATGCCGATTATTATTTTTAAGTAACAACAAACGAGGTAGCGACTCAGTGTTCACCCAATAAAATAAGAACAAGAGGACTGATAAAGTATCAGAAAATGATTTCCGACTTTACCTAGGGGTTTCAGACTATGCAACTTGACAGCAACCATGCAGACGACCAGCAAGTCCTGTTTTCCTGGCCGAGTGATGATGAAGCTTCTCTAAAAGTTTAATTATACAGAGTCTCAGTATGGAAGTAATAGTCAAATTAGGTTCACTGGCCAGGAGTGTCACGTCGAGAGAATAATGCGTTTCATATACAGGACTCGCGTTCAAGGGAAAACAGATGTTCGTCTTTATGCCTGATCTCGAAAACTGGGAAAATAACTCGTTCTGGTTTTTTCTGTCTTTTATCCAATGCTCCTGCGACGGTTTCACTTTTTATTCTCCTGAACGCAGAATATCCTCGAAATTCGGAACTTGTGAGGAGATTAACTATGTATAAACTTTGAAATTTCACTATTCTCTGTGTCAGTTATTTATTTTTTGTGTGGGCTGTGAGACACTCTTCGGGGTATAGTCAAACCAACTGCCTCTTTAATTAGGGCCATCCTTTTCCTCTTTGCAGGAGCCGTCAGAGGCAGCTGAGCAAACACCTACTTGTCTATCAGAAGCAGGCGAGATCCTACCTCAACCATCAGGTGTTGGCTAGCCCTCCCATACCTGTCCACCAAATGGTTTTTATCCTTAACTTGAGCATTTTTTGCCCTCTGTCTCAACTTGATTCTCGTCTCCATGCCTTATTACTAGTCAAGCTGTTTTAATCACGTGAATGAAAGACAAAAACACTTGATGGAAAACCTCAAACACTGCTCTGAAAGACAAGTTAATCGGGCCCACATTCCTGGGAAAGTCGAATCTAGGGAGATAGTGATGCAGCGTCTCTGTAACACAGTAGGATTTAGTCTCTCAGATCTAGTTAGTAATTGAAGGGTAAGTAGAAATGAAATGGCTGGCAAAGTAGGAACTATATCTTCTTTACCATTTCTAAGGCAAGGATCTCAGTTCTGCAAACCAAAATCCAAGATAGAACCAAATCATCCGAAATAGACTTGCATTAAAACCAAAATTGTTAAAGATTCTGCAGGATTTATTGTTCTCTTTAACAGAATGCACCAAGTTATTATAGCACAAGCCCTCAATTTTCAGGTCATACGGCATCTGAATGTCATACATTATTACGCGTACACTCTGATATACGAGATTTCTCATAATGACTCAGCTTTATGTAAGCGTAGCAACCATTCTATTTCTTAAAAGTGTGACTTATTCTGTTAACTTTAACACTAATTAGTATACGGGTACCCCGGCTTAAACTTCAATTTTCGGATTTATCTTTCACTAACCTGTGAATGTTTTGTTGTATAACTTTCACTGGAGCAGTTGAGCCTTTCATCGTAGCTGGCCTGTCTGCCCCTATCGAGTGCCCGATTTTAGCTACCTCGAATACTCTGCAGGATTGTCCTTTTCAGACAATACGTTATATGACTGTATTACAAGCTTTGAGGCTTGTGGTTATTCCTTGACCAAACACAAAAAGCATTAAGGGTTTACAAAATAGCTAGCAGTTTGGATTATTTCATTCAATGAAAATTAATTTCACTGAATTCACTGAGAGGGGTTTGGATGTTGTCAGAACTATTATGCTTTTTTGAAAATAAAAAGATAGTTTACATGGCAAATGAAGGGCAACGCTGTCGAATTCTTAGAAATATGTCCAGAATTAAACTTCTCATAGTAAATGTGAAAGTAGCTGAATGCTGTCGATGGGTAGGAAGAAATTAATGAGTATACGATAACGCCTAGTTAAGAAATCAGAATTTATGCGAATGAGATTCTCATTGGTTGTCGTACTTTTGAACACTTCCTGTACTTTATACGAAGAAATAGTATTGAAAAACTCTACTTTTGAGGATGACATTATAATTTTTTATTTTTGATTACAACTTGATCCCACACTGTATTTTTGGTACAAGTATGGAATTTTCAGCACGGATATCGGTAGCCCAAATTTTGCAGGCCGACCATAGATATCAGGTGTGCGTCGACAGGGGATCGAACCCCGGACCATGTGCATGGTCGGCGAGAGTCGTAACCACTGTGCCACCGACGCACAAAATAACAAGGTCCCATAAAGTATTTCCTTTCATTGATTGACTTACCAGCACCATATACATTCCAGATGCAGACTGCTTTTTTAGTAAAGCTCTTTTGGTCAGCGACTTGTCGAATTCTATTAAGCTTAATTAAAGTTTGAAATTTAGACCACTTAAATGTTCACTAAATTAGCAGCAACTACATTTGTCACATTGTGATATTTTAGGATTGTCCCTAATAAGATACCTGAATTTAAATTGTGGAGATTCACAAGACCATGAGTAGCTCAAATCAATTTATTTGTGCTCAGATGAGTGTAAGGTTTGTTTAGGTGCATAATTTTTACTAACGCCTGGTTAGGCGCCTGTTTGAACGGAATCCAACGTGTAGTTTTGAACTTCTAAATATAAAAACTTAGATATGCCCATGAGACTGGATATAAAGCGCAAGCTTTTGTCGAGATCTGACCGAGTAAAGTCAGTAGATCTGCATCCAACCGAACCATGGATATGTGCCGCATTGTACAATGGAAATGTTCATATTTGGAACATCGAAGCCCAACAATTGATAAAAACGATAGAAGTTTGTACAAGCCCTGTGCGTGCCGTGAAATTTGTAGCACGTAAGAATTGGATTGTCACAGGCTCCGACGACATGCAAGTAAGCTGGAAAGAAGGCATTTCCAACGTGTTTCATTTAATTCCATAACTTACTGCTGATTTCAATATTCTTTGTTTTCAGATATCTACGTAGTTCATTTCGTCTTTAGGAAATTAGAATTCACAAAATGTTGGTTAAAAATAAGTCTGATTGTTTTTGACTGGTATCTGTTGTTCTAGAACATCGTCATCTCCGAAAATTAGCTGTAGCCTTTCCAGTGTCATTAATTTAAGGGAGATTAAACATTAGTTTGTTTTGGGATTTAGTTGGCTTTTATACAGAAAGGGTAACATACGAACAGTCAGAGGACTATCAAAAGCAATATTACAGTTCCAACAGCGCTTAATCACGACCCCGTGTGATGTGGCTCAATCAGTGCCTGAATGTTGGCGTTAGCAGAGGTTTTTCATTGTTGAGGTCCACCAGGTTCGGACGTAAAGTCGATGGGACGACTAATTCTTTGCCATATCGGTAGGTGGAGAGCACTAAAAAATGAACTATAACTTAATCACCACATGTATTCTCGTAACTTGAGTGTTGCAAGATCGATCTCTCTGCACACTATGGACGTGGTCTTCCGTAGATTCCTGATCTGAGCAAAACATGTTTTGCTCTCTCCTGGTTAATGTTGCTCTGCAACAAAGTCTACTCGAAAATCAGGTGTTCCGTAAATTCTTACCGGTACTATTTTGCACTAGCCTACTAATCTGCCAGCTTTACACATAGTGAATTAAGCCCCTAATTCGGTTCTATCCCATCTTGTTTTTAGTAGAGTGGTGATTTTCATCATTTTCTTATTGGCCCTTTGGTAAAACTTTGACAGTATAAATTACAACTTATAACTCCATTATGGATAAGATTTTATTGCTCGAAACGTCATCAATTAATATTGCTGTACAATACTGTGATTTACCAGAATAAAATCCTATCCATAATGGAGTTATACTCTACTACAGTGCCCAAGTTTTACACATATCCATAAGTACAACTGATCTTTGTTATCCTACTCATATCTAAAATGAGTTGGTCTTTATCTTTGAATACTTTTGTTCGTTTTTGAATTTTCGCCAAACAAAAGAATATTTTTTGATATCAGACTATAAGTCACTAATTGTGTGAACGCTATTCGTAATACTCGGTTGGGCAAGTTAAATTAGATCGTCAGAGACTCAGACTGAGCGCCAAAACTAACGAGCCAAATCTTGTTATTAAAAAACAACTTGCATTTCCATGCAGTTTCCATGAGCTACACTTCAGATTTCTGATTTATTGGTCAAGAATAGAAGGCTTGGAGCCTATGTTAACCCTTTTCTAGTAAATTTCTGTGGTTGTTCAAACCCTTCTTGAACTAATCAGTTGAGGTTGCAGACACCACTTCTTCTGGGAGTCGGCCCCAGGAGTTTATGATCCGGTATGAGAACCAGTACTCAACAGTAATATCATTTTTTCTTGGCTTTTGAACTCTCCTGCTATGTCCCCTAAGGGTGTTCCGACCTGTTGGGAAGAAAAAGAGAGAATAGGTCAGGTCCGTAGTCATTATTTAAAGTTTTAAACATTGTGATCAAATCTCTCTGCCTACGTATGGTATGACGGAGAAGAGACTTAAACTGTCTAGCCTTTCCTCGTATGATAAGTTAGTCATGCCGTGAACCATACGTGTTGCCTTCCTTTGAACCCTTTCTAGAATGTGTGAGTCCCCTTTAAGACAAGGACTGGCTGCCTGGATACAGTTTTCTAGTCTTGACCTCACCAGCGATGTATATAAGGAGGTGAACCTATCTCTGGTGATTCTAGTAAAGGCTATGAGAATTGCCCATAAGGACCTGAAACTACGTGCAGCCACCGCGCGACAGTGTGATGTAGTTCTTAAGTCGTCGCTAACTATGATACCTAAATCCAAGTGAGTCTGAACTGATGGCAGTGTTATTCCCTCTAGTTCGTAGGAGCTTACACTTGCTTGTCCGATGCGCATGGTTGCACATTCTGCTACATTGATTGGGAGCATCCATTCTATGGACCACTCTGATAATTTGTTGAGGTCCTCTTGCAACGTGAACGTATCACAACTGCCCTTCAGCTCTCTCCAGATTTTTAAGTCATCTGCTTATAGGACCACTGGGGAATCTGTGAGCAGAGATAACTCATTGATATACAAAATGAATAGGAGAGGTCTGAGTACCATGCCTTGTGGCACTCCGCTATGCACTGCTGTCCAAGGGGAGAGTTTCGAGTTGATCCTAACCCTCTACCTCGTATCTATGAGGAATTCCCTGAGCCACTTTACTAATCTGCCTTTGATACCAAGACTTTCCAACTTCGTGAGTAGTCTTTTGTGAGGAACTTTATCAAAGGCTTTACTGCAGCCGGTTAAGACGACGTCAACGGGTCTTCTGTTATCCCTTGATTTGACCCAGCTCTCTCTACACTTATTGTGTAGGAGTTGATAACACCACCCGGTTGACTAAACTTCATAGGTGGAACAGGGTCCGAACCCGTGACTAACTTTATTTAAGTGAGCCACATCTCCACAAACATTTATGTAGTATCTTGTTGATAACAGTTGAAAAGAGCTTTAGATTATTGTACTTCAATTTTCCTTTGCCTAGTTAACTTACGTCACTCAGATTAAATGCAAAAGATGGACAAATCTTTAGGCGAATGAAGAATACAAGTACCATTTTAGAGAGAAAATGAGGAATAAGTACACTTTTCAAACTTAAAAATTCGTATCTTTTGCTGTTGACTTTTAACTTCTTGTGATTCACGTAAAAATAGAGTATTTTATAGTGTTTAGTAATAGAAGCATAAAATCATATTTTCTAAGTCAAATAATGTTTCCTAGCGTAAGTATATTATTTGAGGAGTTCAAATATATTTAAATGGACTCTAATTACTTGATGTTTTTGGTAAAAGCTGTCACTTTGTTAGAGTTTTAAGGGTATTGAGAATTGTTACTGGGGCTTAAAGTCACACTTATTTACATTACATAGCCGCGTGGCCGTATTCTTTTATGTGTTGAAATTGCTAAGCTAAATTCATGTTAAAATTTCATCGAATGCGAAGTTGTCTTTCTTTGATCATAAGTCCCTGCGTTCTATCTCCCGTGTGAAGTGGTATAACAGGATGAGAAACATCGAGCGCTAGGTAAGGAGGGGAAATCAATCGACGAGGCTGTGAAGCTACATCGACTGAGATGGTTAGGACATGTGTTATGCATGTCTAGCCATCGCCTTCCTCGACGATTAATGTTAGCTGACATAGGGTCTGGTTGGAAAAGAGCTGTTGGCTGGTGGTCAAACCAAAATATAACCTGATCAGTCAGTCAAATACACAACAGTTAAAGCCATCCAGCCATGTGGGAAGGTGTAGACCTCCTGGTTGGGTTGATAGAAACCAACGACTGGAAATAATCGGTGATATGGCTCAGAAACGTTGTCAATGGCTGGTGCAGATGCATCCACTCCTTGTGACTTGTAAATTCCAATGAAACTACATTGTTCTTCGTTATTACTATTCTTTTCGCCTCATATCTCTGTTTAATGTTTCTATTTTTCATTTTTTTTCACTTTCTCTCGCTTTGTGTGCTACATGGAGTGTGGCGACTTGAACTGCTGCACGTAGGTGCAAAGTTCTATGTTGAAACAAACTACTCAGCTAAAGGTGTCGTTCGTCAAGTGCTTTTATGTGTGTTCTATTGCTAAAGATATTACTCATAAATATACCAAGAATGTCTAAATAAGTAGGAAAAGTGGTTGTCCTTTATGTTTAGCTGCAGCCTGTTAGTCAAAACTGAATTTTAATAATCGAACTTAGATATGCTTATTGTGCATCCTATGCAACTAATTTCCGGACTTGATTTTACGTTAATTCATGACCTAACTGTTACAATTATTTATTGCTAAATCACGCATGACTTCTAGTTTATTTTGCTTTTAGAAATTCGTCTTACACTTATCTCTTCACCTCTGCTTTTGCTTTTCTACAGTTACGTGTATTCAATTATAATACTCTTGAAAGAATTCAACAATTTGAAGCACATTCAGACTATATACGATCGATTGCGGTACATCCTACACAACCATTTATTCTCACTTGCTCAGATGATATGCTTATACGTCTATGGGATTGGGAAAATAACTGGACGTGTGCACAGGTATGTTTAACTTTCATGTAAATACTTCATACGCAGATCGTATATGTTTTTATGGGATTTATGTAGCTTTACGTATACATTAGATGATAAACACTAAGGAATGTATCATCAACAGATGGTGTTATTATGAGGTTGTATGTTTTATTTTGGATACTGAAAGCAAGGCAAGCTTTCATTACTGTCAAGTCTGTGTGGAGGTCAACAGCACTACTCGGCAGTAAAAATAAAATCCGGATTTTCAACTCAAATATGAGGTCAGTGTTACTTTATGGAACAGAAACTTGGCGCGTCATGAAGAGCACCTCAAACACACTACCCATCTTCGTCAACAGCTGTCTTCGCTCACAGCCACTCAAGATCAGATGGTCAGTAAAGATCAGCAACAGAGATCTTTGGGAGTGAACCAACCCAGCAGGAACATTTTGTCCAAGGAATATACAGGAAGAAATGGAGGTGGATTGGCCATACGCTGAGGAAACCATCAATTGACATAATAAGACAAGCCATCGCTCGAGTGAAACCCGAATGGGAAGTGGCGACTTAGTTGGTCGTCAGTGCGAGGGTGACATGGAGGAGGAGGTCATGTGAAGAGGAGATGAAAGCATGTGGGCAGAAGTGGAGTCAGGTAAAAACGTTGGTGGAGAACCGAAGGCAATGGAGATGTGCGGCTGAAGCCCTATGTTCCTCTAGGAACTATAGGAAACAATAATAATAATAATAATAATAAATGTTTTATTTGGTTACTGGAGACTAAACAAATCAGCAAACAAGATTACCGTATTCCACTATCTGAGACTCATGTACAAAAGATACAAAAGGCATTTGATGTGATGGTTATGTAACTACAAATTGAAGTTATGGTGGGGTGGGATTCAAGCGTATAAACTTGTGGTGAATCTTAATAATTATAGTTCTGTCTGTCTGTTTTCGACATAGAACTTTGCACAAATGTGCGGAAGTTCAAGTCGCCACATTCCGTGTAGCACGCGAAGCAAGAGAAGAAAGTACAAGAAAAGCATAATAGAAACAGTGAGCAGAGGTGTGAGACAAAGGAGTAATAAAGAAATACAAAACAGTTTCATTGAAGATCATAAGTCACAGGGAGTGGATGCATCTGCGCCACTGAGAACGGTTTTGAGCCATGTCACCAATTGTTTCCAACCATAGATTTTTACCGTCCCGAGGACCCCAACCAGTAAGCCAGTCTACACCTTCCTACGCGGCTTAGACCAAGTGTTGTGGATTTCATTGACTGGTGAGGCCAAGTTTTTGTTTGACCGCCGCTAGCTTTTTTCCAGCCTGACCCTATATCCGCTAACATTGCTCGTCGAGGGAGGCGATGGCTTGGCATACGTAATTAATTATAGTTAAGCTAGTTCCTGTATAATTATTGCAAGAGGATTTTTTTTCTTTTTTAGGGACTAGGGCAGAACGTTTAGCTCATAATTCTGTTTCGGAGTTCATTCTTTTTAATTCCTTGATGTTCCCAGTAGGACATAGGGCTTCAAGCTAGTGGCTTAAAGTTTCTGTAGCAGTGGTGCTTATTTTTACAGGATGGGGTTGCTAGCCAGCCTCATGCCCAACCTTTCCTCTTTACCAGCTTTTTATTTCTGGCTTAGTGACTTAAAGGAGTGCTTCGGCCGGGGATCGAACCCCGGACCATGTGCATGGTCGGCGAGCGTCCTAACCGCTGTGCCACCGATGCCTTCGCAGTTCATATTTATCACTTGTGTCATTACGTCTGGCTTAGTCACACTGCTTATGCATTTAAATCACTTGTCTGACTGACTGGCTAATTAAATTCCAACATAGATCTTAGCACAAGAGTGCAACAGTTCAAGTTACCGCACAGAAAAAATAGACCAAAGAAATGAAGAGATTTAAAAGAACCATAATAAGCAGAAATATGAAGGAGAAAGCATAGTTACAAGGGAAACAAATGAAGGCTTAATGGGTATGGAAAACCGCAAATAATCAATGCATCTATACCATTGAGAATAGTTTTGAACCGCACCACCAAATAGTCTCCACCCAAAAGTTTTGAGCACCCCCAAAGTCCTTAACCAAGCAGTTTACACCTCCCTGTGTGGTTCAAACCAACTGTCAAAGACTCCATGAACTGATGGCTGGTTTCGGTATGATCACCCTCATTCAAATCATTTTCTCCAGTGCAGTACTATATACATATAACCAGGCAGTTTCTATTGTAACTTGTTCTCTATATCTTCCGAATAAAGTCGATGGATTCACGTAAACGAAGACTACAAAAACCATCAACTTATGTCACTGTCTTTTCTAATTCTAATAATACCATTGAAACAAAGAGTTCACATGCCAATTTCAGTTAGAAGTCAGTCAAGCAGTACACATTTGCTGTAAGAATTAATGCCAAATCTATACATGCAATAGTGTGACGCCTGTCTTGTGGATTCATAAATGCTAAAAGTGTTAAATGATGCCACCTGGATTCTGTGTACGTCTCTCTCACCAACACAATACAAATTCATGGTGCGGAATGCCAGAATTTCGGTTAGTTAGGTGCGTTGACCAATTCGATACGAAGAAACAACTTTGAGTGCCCCCAATATTGGTATAAACTGATATCTGTGGTTAAATGGTCAGTGGGGGGGGGGACGCCCCGCAATATGGGTGTCCCGGGTGCATACTGTCGAAGAGTCAAAAACTAGGACGAAATGGCTATCTAGCACTCTCTGGTTTTCAGCGATTTTATAACTAATTAAATTTTGTGATCCAAATCGATCAAATCCCCGTAAATATACATTTAAGAATTTCTATATTAAGTGAGTGAAAGTTGGTAATTTTTTTGCGGCATTTATCTATGTGTTAATTCATCTTCCACCAGGTATTTGAAGGACACAATCATTATGTAATGCAATTAGTCTTCAATCCAAAGGATAACAACACATTTGCTAGTGCTTCAATGGATCATACTGTCAAGGTATGGAGTCTTGGATCAGGTACACCAAATTTCACTTTGGAAGGTCATGAAAGAGGAGTCAATTGTGTGGATTATTATGCATCTGGTGATAAACCTTATCTGGCTAGTGGATCAGATGATCGAACCGTTAAAATATGGGATTATCAAACTAAAGCATGTGTACAGACTCTTGAAGGTCATGCCCAAAATATCAGGTAATTGAATCTGCCCAACTTTGTTTTTGTTATTTTGTCTTTCCCTTTAAACATTTTTGAAAGCATTACTGATATGTTGAATTCACCAAGAAATTTACAAATCTTATGCCAAAATTTGTATGAATTTTCACTCAGTGGGCGATTGTTACTTTCCGGCTACTCACACCATAGAGGTTGATTTTTCCTCGGGGTACCTGAAACAGAAAGAGAATTAGTGTTGCGTGACCGTGGAGCCCAGGGGACAACTGTTTGAGGCCGGTCACACACTGCCTATTTGAATTGGTTATTAGAGTTGTGTCTGCATCAAGAAGTTGGCTCCGGCTACGAACCGCCGTGAGTTAAGTCAGAATGTAGAATTTTTCGGGGTCGACCTTTTCTAACCCCCCTCTCCAGAGTGGAGAAATAACATAGCTGCACACTCTCCCGACAACTACTTTCAGTCTAATCGCTATCCTACAAACCTTTCTGGAATGGTAAGACTACTAGGAACATTAGTTCCAACCGGTTTATCTCTTAGTGTCGTGGCGTTATGCGAACCCGACCACCACCTCAAGGTAGCAGCTATCGATCGGGAACCCAACCGGGATGTCTATTGTGTGAGGACTAATGATGTCACCCGGCTGCCCAAACCTCGGTAGGTGGACTGGCATTCAAAGTTACTGGTTGGAAGTGGACAGCCTAGATCAAATGAGCTACAACTCCACCTCTGCCCCATCTACCGAGATGCAGTATCAATAATCTCCACAAAATTTAAAAAAAAATTATATGTTCATTCCTGTACGTTCCCAGTGGAACATAAGGCTTCAAGCTAGAGTCTTGAAGTTTCGGTACTACTATTGTTTATTTTTACGGAATGGGGTTGCTTGCCACATGCCCAACCTTACCTCTTTACCAGTCTTATTACTGGCCTAACTAGATAAAGTAGTGCGTCGGCCAGGGATCGAACCCCGAACCACATGTGGCGTTGTCGGCGAGTATTTTGTCACTGACGCACTCAACATAGGGCTTCAAGTTAGACCTCCGAAGTTTCAGTAACAGTGGCATTTTTTTACGGGGTGGGGTTGCTAGCCTCACTCCCAAACTTCCCTTTTTGTCAGGATTATAACTAGCTAAGGGAGCCAAAGGTGTGCGCCGGTCGGGACTCGAACCCCGGACCACCTGCGTGGTCGGCCAGCATTCTGCCGCTGAACCACCAACGCATCTCCACAAAATAAGTGTAGTGTATTGCCCCAAATGCATAGAAACATAAGTAACTGGATTCTATAAACGAACTTTTTTGTCTTAAATAAGAAATAGACCCACTAGACACTAAATAGAGTACTGTTCATGTCTAAGACTGTATTACGATGAGTTACTGCCTCATCTTCAACTTGCTGCACCCTACTGGTTACGGCTTCCCACTAGAACCCCAGGTTAACTGCCCGAATAGGGCCAGTCACTAGTCAGCATCAGATTAATTTTCAAGTATTGGTTTTGTAGGGATTTTGTTTGATTTCATGGAGGATTTCATCATGAGCTGACACCTATTAGAGAACCACTACGTACTGCTGTAGAGTCCCAAACTAGGACGAAACAGCTGTCCAGTGCTCCCAGGTTTTCCAGTGGTTCTCTAACTGATGTCAGCTCATGGTGAAATCCCCCATGCAATCAAACAAAATCCCTACAAAACCAATACTTGAAAATTAATCTGATGCTCACTAGTGACTGGCCCTATTCAGGCAGTCAACCTGAGGTTCTAGTGGGAAGCCGTGACCAGTAAGATTGTATTAATTGTTCATATGCTTATAACTGCAGGAAGTTTTATCATTAACTCACTTCTTCAATATGTATTCCGACAAATATCGAATAGCGGTCAATCACTGTATATTCTGTCAACTGCAAAGATAAAAAGAAATTACTAACAGTTTAACCCCGAAATCGTGTTTTGGCGGTTCAGTGGTAGTCTGCCCACCAGCAACGCAGGGGGTCAGGGTTCGAATCCCAGCCGACTCATTCCTAAATTCTGAATCACTCGAAGTAAACTGAAAGAAGAGAGGAAGTTGAGCGTGAGGCTTTCGACTCCAAACCGCAAGAATAACAACACCGCTACTGATGTCGTAAAGCTTGAAACCTTATTCCCCACTCAGAATACAAGGGGAATAGATTAAATTATCAGGTTGATTGTAAGTGTTTTCTTATTAAACAAGATAATAAAACAGTTTTGAGTTGTTGTGTGTACCAAAAGGATCTAAGTGAAACGCATGCTAGTTTCCTTTTTGCCTTCAACTCTTTGTTTGTTTTTCATTTTATGCTATTGTGGTTAAGTTCTTCACCTAAAGAAACTTATCTTTCTTGTTACCTTTTCCCTCTGTCTGTCTCTCTTTCTCTCTTGTAGCTCAGTTTTATTCCATCCTGAATTACCAATTATCTTGACAGGATCTGAGGATGGAACTGTACGATTTTGGCATGCAAATACTTATCGTTTAGAGTCAACGCTAAATTATGGTTTAGAACGTGTGTGGGCAATGACATGTCATAGAGGCAAACAAGTACTAGGTATTGGTTATGATGAAGGTACAATTGTAATATCATTGGGTCGAGATGAACCTGCTATGTCTATGGATTCATCTGGAAAGCTGGTTTGTGCCAGGCATGCTGAACTAGTACAAGCGAATTTACGCTCGTTGAATTTCAGTGGTGAAGGTGGTGATACTATTCAGGTGATGAGAATAGAATTCTTAATGATTTTTGATATTTATGTCACTATTATTATTGTTATTGATTCCCTACATTTCGAGGGGAACATAGGACCTCAACAGCTAGGCTTTATTGCTCTTGGTTCTTCACTACCACTTTCAGTTGGCTTTAGAACTTCACACAGGCTTTCATTTCCCTCCCCCCTCGGGATCCAACTTGTTGCTCCACATACACACTCCACTCAAAAGTCTTCTCAGAGTCTGTCCAATCCATCTCTACTTCGTTCTGCATATTTGTTGAACGATGGTTTCTTCGCTGGTGGTTCATGACTGGAGTTCCTTATCGCCTATCTTTTTTGATCGGTCATCTGATTTCCAGTGTTGACCGAAGGCAGCAGTACCTAATGAAAGTTTTTAGTAACCTGTTGGAAATGCCAAGTCTCAGAGCCACATAGTAGAAACACTTACTTGACAGTAGTATGTATAGGGTTGAACAGTTTTCGGAACTTTGTGGATCTCCACATTGATTTCTTTCACTAGTGATGATTAATTATCGATCTTTAGTACAAGAGGGAATGCAAAATCCTATTAAGTCCATTAGGCACACACACACACAGAAGTGGCAGACAAAGGGCTCCATCAATGCAATCAGCTCCTAAAGTCGATATTTGTAGGTCTGTAGGGGACTTTTTAGCGAGCTCAGTAACATAACAAGTATTTGAATAAAAATCCAAGTTAATGAGATGATAGTGTAACAGTATATTATTTAAAAAAAATACAATAATGAGTGATATAAATTAATCGGTTACTTGGTGATACAGTTAAAGTCCACTGCTACAAATTAATAATGTAATCCACCGAAGTGTTCACTACTGGAGTCATGTATATTGCAGTGTGTACACACATTGGTACAAATATTGATTCTTTGACCTCTTTTGCCTTTTGTGTAAATATGTATGAGAAATACGTATGTGTGTGCGTGTGTGATCAGAATGTCCGAAACGCGTTGCACAAATACACACATTACACACTTAAATTACGTCTTTTTATTGTTTTATCATAAAGTGTTATGATCCCGTTGCCAATTGATTGCTATAACCGAGTAAACTTATGCATGGGTATAATAGTACTAACTCAATGGACAACTCAACTAAGATGCTAGAAATGGTTATTCGTCCCTTAACACCTTCCGGTTCACACTAAGCTATGTGAATATCAAAAGACAAAGACTATGGCAGTTAGGATACAAGTTTATTATGAAAATAGCACATTATATATATATATATATATATATATATATATATATATATATATATATATATGTATATTTAACCACATTAAAATGTGACTTGCTAGGGCAGTTAACAATAGATTGTTCTGATTGGTAGGCGATTCGGCTAGTCCACGGAAAATAAATATCCTGATTGGTTGGCGACTGGCCCAGGATCAAGGTTAAATAAGATAAGATGTTACATGGAATGATTACTATTTTTAGCCGCTTCCCATCGTAAAGATAAAGAAGGGATTCGTATGCTTTTAGAAGTGTGTGGGTGGTTGTTACTTCCCTGCTGCCCTCAGACTGTGGAAGATAAGTTAGAAAACTGTAGGAAGACCTGAGAGTCCCTAGTTTGGGACTCTTCATCAGTACGCACCCGCCGGGGTTCAAACCCAGGACCTTTTAGTGACGAGGCGAGCTCATAGACCATTAAGTCACTAGGGTCCTTCCTATCATAATGGGAACTAATTACTTTACATTTCAATTTTATTTTATTTTTTGTTGTTGTTGCTAGAGTTGACAGTTACATTACGTAATCAGTGTGAATTACTTGATTTCTTACTGAATTTCTCTAGGATGGTGAACGTCTTCCAATTACTTTTAAAGATATGGGTACAAGTGAAATATATCCACAGACAATTGAACACAACGCCAATGGACGTTATGTTGTTGTTTATGGTGATGGAGAGTATATCGTTTATACGGCTATGGCACTGAGAAATAAAACATTTGGTCAAGGCTTAGAATTTGTTTGGTGTCAGTCAGATGCTGGAGTGTATGCCGTACGCGAAAGTAATGCTGTGGTTAAGGTATGCAAAGTGTCTTTATTCCATATATTCTCTAATCTACTTTGTATTTTATTATTTGCCTGTTTTAAAATATAGGATAACATCTAAATTTGGGGTATGGTGGGGTGGGACACCGTTTTGAGTAGATTTCAGTATAGGATTAATTGCCTTTAAGGTTTCGTTGAGAAAACAGATATTTAATATACATTTCCTGTCTTTCACTCTATGGTTGTATTCAGTCAAAGTGATTGCTGAGGTGTCTCTATTCACATTTATGTTTCAAGTGGAACATAGGGCTTCATGCCTCAGCTCTGAAGTATCCGTAGTCTTGGTGTTGTTTTTTACGGGATGAGGTGACTTCTTCATACTCCCAACCTACCCTTTTTTCCAGGCATACTACTGTCCAGGAGAGGTTTAGGAGGGCATCAGGTCGGAATCGAACCTTGAACATGTGAGTTGTTGATCAGCTAGCATTCTGCCATTCAACTACCGATGCATCAATTGGAAAGTTCAGCGCCATATATAAGGAGAAGGCTTTTAACAAAAAGTCCTGAAAGTAGATGTCATACTTACTACCAATTATCTAGCTCTGGCCTGGTGTACTTCTTGTTAAATTTTTAGCGACTTTATTACTAAGCTGTTCAAGTCATGGTCGACTCCTTTTAAGGCTGATATGCATAAAATAACCCTTTTTTTGGTCTGGGTTGATCGATGTCTGTCGATTAGGTGTGGAATACAAAATATTAGAAACGTCTTTTAACTGAATACTTGCTAGTAACTAGTGTTGTGCGTCGTCTAGTCTTTCATTTGGTGCAGACTGAATTCTATGAGTCAAGTTTGCAATATAACCACGCCACTATGTGACTCACCATCACGATGCACTTTGAATAGTTATTATTAGTTATATGGAGGCTATCGATAGTAAAGCTCTAGACCTAGGTTTCGTGCTTGTTGACACTCGTGTCAGCAAGGCATATCTGCAATCTTGAAGAAATACGTGTCCCATCATCCACATAGGTTCGAACCTGAATAGCTCAGTGGTAACATCATTGACTGTGGCGTTGAGTGACACGGGTTTGAATTTCAGAAGGAACATGGTCTCCTTGAAGACTTCAACGACGCCTTGCCAACAAATTCGAGACCTAGGTTCAGGAAATCTTGTCGATCGTCTCCAAGCGTCGAATGACAACAATTTAGAGTGTAGAGTGTGCCACGACCTTTGAATTCAGTCAAGAGGCAAGTTTACAACTTCATCGCATGCGTGTCAGTTGTTCTCAGGTTGTTTTCTGGACTTCAAGCTCACCGTATCCATTTCCGGCTGTTTCATAAATGCATTCACTTCAGTGGTAAGATATACGGATTAGACATCTAATATGTTTGGTCAACAATAATTCAGTTAATCTAACTGACGTTTTAGGAGGGAGGTGAAGTCGGTGACTTTCTCAGTGTCACTAGCATAGATGATGTCATTTCGCAACTGTTATGAAGGAGTGTTACTAGATTGTGGGTTCGTGTCACTTGACTAGAGAAGGTGCCTCCAGCAGAACGTGACACTACTATAACCAACTGATCACTTGAAGGTATCTCTCACATTGAAATAGACACAAATGTGCAAGACAACTACGAAAACATTCATGTTGTCATTCCCTGGTGAAAAAAAAACTACCAGCATATAACGGCAATAAATGTAGACTGTGTCTTTAAAAGGATTCTCTCATATCTTCTTTGTGTGTTTCTCTCTTTTTATGAGTTAATTTAATTCATATCCTCTCCTAGGTCCGAACCTGAATAGCTCAATGGTAATGTCTCTGACTGTAGCACTGAGTGACACGGGTCCGAATCTCAGAAGGGGCTTGACTTCCTTCAAGATTGCAGATGCGCCTTGCTGTCAAGTGCCAACAAGCACCAAGTTTAGATTCAAGGCTTCCTACCGATTGCATCCAGCCATCTTATAACAAGACATCTTACTTGATGCTGATAAATAGTGAATAGCGTTCTAATTGGAATATTACTGGAACAAATAGGAAACTATTCACCTAATTATTATTTATACAGGACTGTTTTGATGTATTAGCTTAAGTGTGTTGTGTATTTCAACTGACATGTTGTTTTCCCGACTTCAAACTCACCATGTCAAGTAGGTGATTTTCAGCCGCTTCACAAATGCATCTACGGCGACAGTAAGCTAAGTGTACGAACTAGACGTCTGTTTCATTTGGTTGTTTCAAGATTCAGTTAATCTAACTGGTTTTTGTTAGGGGGAGGTAAAGTGGCCAAGTTACTAGTCTTGCAACTGTTTTGATGAAGTGATATTAGATCCTGAGTTCGTCTAACATGACATTAACTATAATAGGTGCCGCCTGAACACGATGATACTTTAACCAACTGATTACTTGCAAATATCTTCCCCATTGAGATGGACACAAAAGTCAGACTGGAGAAATTGACTACAATGACAACTTTTATTCGATAAAACACACGGTATATTATATGTTTACAAGCTCTTGGAAATTCAAACTATAAATAAATCAATAAACAAATTTGATTGGTTGTATATATGACCTCAGACAATTAAGCCATAAATAAACGAATCAAAAAGCTATCCAATCAGGTTATAATGTTTGTACATGCATATATCATGATTTTATGGTTGAAAGAAAGAAGCCTGTCTATCTGTCCTTACAGCTAAGAATGACACGTGAACTCTTTTCACAGGAAATGTGAAATCGAAGGGCAACACGGATATAAAAAAACATTCATGTTGTCAAGCTACTAGTACTTAACAATAGGGAATCTAGGATTTTTTCTCATTTCCTCTTTGTGTGTTTCTCTCTCTTTTTACTATGTGCTAATATCATCCAGGTATTCAAACAAATGAAGGAGATTCGTACTTTTAAACTTGACTATGGAGCTGAACAAATATTCGGTGGTCAATTGTTAGGTGTACGCTCATTGACTGGTTTAACATTTTATGATTGGTTAACTGGACGAATTATTCGACGTATCGACAATAGTCCAAAAGGTGTTTATTGGAGTGAATCTGGTCAGCTGGTTGCACTTTGTACAAATGATGCCTTTTTCATATTACGTTATTCAGCTGATGCTGTGCCCGACTTAGATACACCAGCGAATAATACTACTCATGAAGATACAGATGGTTATGAGAAGGCTTTTCAAGTAAGTTGTGATCATAATTGATTGTATATCGATGGATTGTAATATTTGAAACATTTAGGAAGAGAATTATTGTGATGGCTTTTGTGTTTAAGTTCATCTGACGAGTAGTTAACTAGTGGCGATATAATTGAGCATTGTTTTGCATTATTATTATTATTGTTTATTATTGTTCCCTTGGGTTCTTAGTGGAACATAGGGCTTCAACTGCACGTCTCCACTTGCCACTTCTGTCTTGCTTCTGCTGTACTTTCCACCTGCATCCATGTTAGTTAGTCCATACTCTTTCAACTCCTCTCTCTTCACACGACCTCCTCCATGTCACCCTCGCACCGACGTCCCACTCGCCGCTCCCCTTTCGGCCTGGTTCCACTCGAGCAATGGCCTGACGCGCGCGCGATGTCACCCAGCGGCGGCCTCCTCATCAGCGAGTGTCCAATCCATCTCCACTTTCTTTTGCATATTTGTTGGTTGGCGATTGGTTCTTGTTTTCTTTGTTCCTTCCCATAGTTTCTTGTTGGTGGTTCTTTCTGGTCCGGCCATCTGATCTTCAGTATAGAGCGATAGTTGACAGTTGTTGGTTGATAAAGGTCTGCAACAGGCTGTTGGAAATATTCTTTGTGACCCGCCGCCAAGTTTCTGATCCGTATGGAAGAACTGACTGACTTGACGTTTGTATTTAAAATCCTGCCGAATTTTGTTGTTGATGCTGAGTGACGAAGATTTCCAGATTGGTTTCAGGCTGATGAATGTGTTCCTGTGTTTTGTAGATGTCTATTAATTGTGTTTTCTTGTCATGATGGATCGATTACTGACGAAATCTCAGCTCTCTTATGCAAAAAGCTCGTGTGGGATTTGGGAAATTACTTCATTTCCAGTGTAGACATGATATCTAGTAGTTGTCAATCAATCGTCGTGTGTACTTCGCTATGTCCTCGTGTATGTCTATGAGACATGGCCATTGAAAGTGGTAGAATATGAAAGGCCAGCTATTAGCTGTCACAGATGTCTGTGTTTCATCTCCCGTGGTAAGTGATTTATAATATTAGTGAGTAGTATTGAGGTTAGGTTTAGAGTGATACGTGTCAGGAATGGAATTTAATCGCTGCGGTTGTGAGAAGCTACGTTGATTGACAGATGGCTAAGACACGTGCTACTCATGCAGAATCACAGCATTCCTCGATGGCCAATGTTAGCTGAAATAGGATTAAGTTATAAAATGGGTTAAGTGTGACCAAATCATAACCTGGCATCAATTTATGAAGTCTTTGACACTTAGTTGATTGGTGGTCAGTTAGCCGAATAGGGGGAGGTGTAGACTACTACCTGGTTGGGATCCTCCGGATTCTAAGAACCAAGGTTTGGAGACTGTTGATGATCTAGCTCAAAATTGTTCTCAGTGACTCATATACGTTCACTGTTTGTTTGTGCGACTTCCAATATCCATTAAAGACCCTCAGATTTTCCTTGTTATTACTCTTCACTTAGCTGTAGAATCGTTAGGCCTGTGCAAGAACTGGCGTGGAATAATGCTCTTGTCCTTGCCGAGTAAAATGCTAAGTTCCACCATCCTGGAGAGAATAAAAGATACACTGGATACAGAACTCCACCTGCCCGAACAAGCTGGATTCAGGAAAGCCAAATCATGTACAACTCTACGCATCGCCATCACAGAACAAAGCATCGAATGGCAGTCAAAGTTCTCCCTACCTCAACTTCATCGACTTCGAAAAGGCCTTCGACAAGCAGCGTTGACCGAGAAGTAATTTGGAAACTACTTCGATCTCATTCAACAGCTATATGACAATGCCCTACGCGTGTCAGGTGATCCACAACGGAGAACTCAGCGAGGCGTTCGAAGTGCATACAGGAGTAAGACAAGGGTACCTGCCTATAATCACTGGTGATATTCTTAATTGTGGTGGACTGGATTATGCGTCAGACTGTGGAGAGCGAGGAGAAAAGAATACACTGAACTGGTAAGGAGACTCTGGAAGGTCTGGATTTCTCGTGTGGATGATATATGTCTAGTGTCACACAAACTCGAAGACTTGCAAGCGAAAACTAAAAAAACTGGCTGCAGAGGCTGCCAGCGAAGACAGGACTGCAGGTGAACACACAGAAGACGGAGGTGATGAAGATAACCAACCAACCGCCACATCAACAACAATCAGCACCAATCACCATCAACAGGAGAGATTTAACAGAGGTTACCTCCTTTACTTATCTAGGCAGCCAGCATCGTTTCAACTACAGGCAGTCGAAACAGATGAAGATGTTAAATCCAGGCAGAATCGGAAAGGCAGGATACGCCGCCTTCATCAACCTGAAATCAATTTGGAAATCTTCTGCACTCAGCTTAAATAAGGGAAAAAATTCGGATTCTCTTTAATACAAATGTTAAGTCAGTCAGTCCTTCAATGCGGTTGAGAAACTTGACCAGCGTGTCACGAAGAGGATTTCCAACAGCCTGTTGCAGACTTTCATCAACAGCTGCCTGCCACCCTTGCTGTCTCCACACTGAAGAAACAATGGTCAGAAAGAATTAGTAACAAGAAACTGTGAGAACAAATCAATCAAGAGCCGGTCGCTCCACAAATATGTAGGAGAAAATGGAGATGGATTGATCGGGCATACATACCGTCAAATGACATCACGCTCAGTGCAGTCCATTGCTCGAGTAGAATCCTATTGGAAGGCGACGAGTGGGTCTTGACCTCGAGGGTGACATGGAGGAGATGAGAGATTATGGGCAGACATAGACCCAAGTAAAGAGGATGGCAGAAAATAGAAGAAAGTGGAAGTGTCGTTGAAGCCCTATGTTTCACTAAGAACTCAAGGGAATAATAATAATAATAAAGTGAGAATAAACTAGTTCGGCGTATTGTGTTTACATCAACAAAATATTTCAGAAAAATCAATGAATAATCAGTTGGTGACTAGGGGGAGGGAAGTGAAGACTAGTAAGTTTAGACTAACATAAAAAAAAACTGTCAGAAAAACATGGATGTTAATGAAAGACAAGTGCTACTATACGGATCAGAGACGTCGCGAAGGGCACTTAGAACAAGCTACAGGCCTTCACCAACAGCTGCCTTCTCTCAATGCTACTCAAGATCAGATGGCCGGGCAGAAAAGATCAGCAACAAGGCGGGATCTCTGCCGATGAGCGAAACAACCCAGCAGGAACCAATTGTGCAACGAGTATGCAGGAAGAAATGGAGGTGGATTGGCCATACTCTGAGAAAGCAAACCATCAAGTGAGTGACATCACACGCCAGGCCATCGCTCGAGTGGAACCCGAATGGGAAGTGGCGAGTATTTGGTCGTCAGTGCGAGTGTGATATGGAGGAGGTCATGTGAAGAGGAGATGAAAGCATGTGGGCAGAACTGGAGTCAGGTGAAAACGTTGGTGGAGAACCGAAGGCAATGGAGATGTGCGGCTGAAGCCGTACGTTCCTCTAGGAACTAAAGGAAACAATAATAATAACAATAATGAATAAGTAGAGATGGGTATCAAAATATAAATTATGTAACAAGGTTGGTCAAGAAAATGATGATTAAAAGTGTCTTACGAAGAGTGCAAACAACAATATTATTAATAACAGAATATTGATAACAGTTAGACTTGGAATTATACTCAAGGTAGGTGGAAAGAGACGGCATAGAGAAGTTTCTTTTGTATTCATAAAATCAGAGTTTTCCTTTCGCACACCTCTAAGACCTCCAAAATGCAAAGTATACACAGAGAGAGACATACCATTTTGCTTTTGACTTTGTAGATAACCTTGAATAAATTTTCCCCTATAAATCATCGAGTGTCTGTGTTATTAAACTAATAACACCCCTTACTGATCCATTGGGATCTTTCTGTTCCTCGACTCATTTAGATAAGACACATATGAAATGATAGGTTGTCCAGCTTTTTTTAAGGGGGGGGGGCATTTTCTCATCTCTTGTCATTCCCTGAGAACTACAACTGTCCATTTGTAACGACAGAAGACAGGGGCCAAGCAACAGATCGTTTATTGAGAAAATCAAGAGATACTTATAGATTTTTATGTAGATTATTGTTAGCGGCGAAGCAACGTCTTCTGATTGGTTGTTTTCTTGCTGAAATGTATTTTGTTTTTGTATTTCTTTATTACTCCTTTGTCTCACACCTCTGCTCACTGTTTCTATTATGCTTTTCTTGTACTTTCTTCTCTTGCTTCGCGTGCTACACGGAATGTGGCGACTTGAACTTCCGCACATTTGTGCAAAGTTCTATGTCGAAAACAGACAGACAGACTTGCTGAAGGTGGTTATTCTGTCATCCCTTTTTGTGGCCGTTTCTTAGGTAGTCACACCATATATCTGCGAACCGTATTGGCTCACGTTAAGTTTGCAGTGATTGGTTGGTGAGTTTCTCAAGGTTTTCTTATGACCGAAATTCGGTACGTGAACACTGACGTAAATTGTTGTCTACAATTTTGGCTTACAGATAGCTCTTACTACACATTAACTTCTTCAAAGCCATTATCTTTTCAGTTATTGAGAGTTAAAATGCAATTCTTCTTGTACAACATATGTCACTTATTGTTTGTCTTTTAATTTCCCAGTGATTTAAAGTACACTACTCTCAGGCTCCAGTAAATCCATGCATGAAAGCTATTCACATGTGTTTCATTGTTTGTTATTTTTTGTGTTATATTTGTTAGTATTTGGTTTTCTTCAAAAAACACAAAACATTTCCCATCCTCATTCTCTCTCTTCTCTTATATAGCTTGTACCAAATGGTGAAGTCAATGCCCAAGTTCGTAATGGTCGTTGGTTTGGTGATGCATTCATATTTACAACACAGACAAATCGTTTGTGCTATTATGTCGGTGGTGAGGTTGTCACATTGGCCTTATTAGATCGTCCAATGTATCTCTTGGGATATTTGGCTAAAGAAAATCGTCTGTTTCTAGGTGATCGAGATTTACAGGTAGGTTGGTGGTAGGAGCGGGGATAATTTCTTTTTTTAATTAATTATTCATATGTTCAATTCAATGCATTCCATGCAGTTGGCTCCCCATAACCTTGGTAAGTGTAGTGTAGCGGGGTTCGAACTTGTGACCTACAGGTTGGAAGTCAGGCGCCTAAACCAGCTCAAAACCCCCAGTCGCAAAATTTTAGGTTATTGTCTGAAGTATTATTTAGAATTCAGCTGTGTATCAACTTGAAATGAGTAAACACGGCCTTTGGTTTAATGTAAGTAAATTTCACTTCAGTCATGATATAACTAGACAGTTGGTGCTCTAAATCGCCATTTACCTGTTATTATTTGTTTGATTATTGTTTTTAATTCATGGATAATCCCCATCCAGGCATTAATGAAAACAAAACACGTAGATCAGCGAAGAGTCTCTTTTCGCCGGTGAATTCATTTTCCTAGCTGTACAATCGGAAATATATATGTATAGGTTATTTTGTATGCATGTGTACATTAAGTTTGTCAAACAAAATTACAATTGGTTAAGGTTACTTTTAACTAAATTGGTCAAGGTTAGTAATAGAAGTCAAGAAAATTAGGTGTTAATGAAACTAGGGTAGTAACAAAGGTGATGAGTTGTCACAAATAGTTGTTAAAAGAAGTTATGTTATGTTAATATGAATAGTTTGATGAGTGAGTTTTACTCAGGATGCACATAGAAACAAAGTAGATATTACGAAATTATGTAAGAGATCTAAGAATTATAAGCAATCAAAGAACAGGCAAAGAAACAAAATTAAGTCATCAAAATAAAAATAAAAAATCTCAAAACAAATCAAAACATTGTTACCATGAGAGTAGAAGTGGTTGAGTAATCCTCTTTTGTATGCACAGCTCCGGTGTTTCTATGTGAATGGCCAGAGCTTCAGCGATACAAAGAAGACGAAACCGTATTGCCTTTGGTAGGTTATTGGTGACTCTGTAGATTACTTTGAGGGAGGCGTTTGTTGAGATGGGATGATCAGTGTTAACCAGGTGTTCGATTATCGCACCCCTTATTGCACCACTACTGCCTTTTCGCAACTATGCTGGCTGGATAGTGTTCTTGAATCCTCTTGGACAGGGTGCGCGTCGAGCGACCGATGTACCTGGCTCCACAGCAGCAGGTGAACTGATATATGCACATAGAAGTGGTCAGACATGAGATCTTGTCATTGAGGCTTCTGCAGATCACTGGGCAACTGGAAAACACTATTGTTAGCGTTGCTGCAAACAATGTTCTTCTCAGAGATGATGCAATCCTTCTCTCGAGAATATCGCTTGCTAAATCTCCCTTGAAATCCAAGTTCATGTAGAGTTTCTTTTTAGGAGCAATTAAAGTTTCGTTTCTCCGAATCATTGGTTTCATATTTTTGTCGATGAATCTTATTTGGTATCCATTTTGGATGAAGATTTCTCTTAGAATATCTAATTCTGTTTCCAGAACGTCGGGACTACAGATGCGTCGTCGGATGCGGGTGGCAAGTGATTTAATTAAATTTCGCTTTTGTTGAATGGGTACCCAGCTATAGAAGCTTGTTAGTTGACCATTCCACATAGGTTTTCTATGGATTGATCTTCTTAAGCTCCCACCAGCTCTTCTTGTTAGTTCCACATCAAGAAACGGAATTTTTGACTCGTTTTCTATTTCAAGAGTGAATTTTATTGCTGGATGGCAACAGTTTTGATGTAGCTGCGTTCTCTGAGCTATGAAGCTTTCATTCCCCTACTAGGCAACGTCTTCAACGCATACTTCAATTTGAAGTGAGCTTTTAGATTTCCCCACTAGTTTATTCGCCATCTCCCCAGGTGCCCTTGAACGTGGTAGGTCGTTTTTGTGTCTTCACACCCTCTAGGCTTATACTTAAATGGGTATTAGTGCTGGTCGTATCCTTGACCTGAAGTTTGACCCATTGTGTGTGTGTGTGTGACATTTCCTACTTATCGATTGGTAAATTTTGTCTATCTCGATATGCCTATTGACTGGCGAGTCACTGGAATACCAGACAGGTTTCTGAAAATTCTGTAGCATTCTTGGTGTTTCCTCTCTTTAGTATTTGAACGTTGTCGCAGTTGAATTGACGTCTGTGGTTGTCTGTATGCAGTAAGGCGATATGAGTGAGGGAGTGGACGTCATGTCTTTTGATGGCTAGTTTATGACCATGGATACGAAGATGACATCCAGGTGATTACTGTTGATGATATACTCTTTATCACATTTGTATAATCATATTCAGCACCTTTTTTGAACTGTGCGGTCACGATAATTTGGTGTAGCAGATTGGCTACTTACCATCTGTTTTTCTGCCAGCTAACTTCACTGTCTCTAAGTTTCCAACAATACATAAGTTAGAATCCGGTTACTGGGATGACATTTCCACATATCAGGGGCTACACTTATGATGTTAATAGTTCATGAAATTATCCAGTCGCCGTTTCTGAAGTAGGCAGCGCTAGGGTTGAACTTACAACCTATCTGCTGCCGGTCAATTGGTAAAGTCATTTAGGTGTAAATCCGCAGTGGTGTTCACCACCTTGAGAACAAAATATGAAGTTTCATACAGCATGTACGAAAATGAGATAATCAGAGTGATTTAGGAAATTATGATTAGGAAAATCAGTTACTTATAAGTAGTAACAATAGTTTGAATAAAATTGTGTGTGAAACCGCTGTTCAATGCTTGTATCTATGCCTGCCATTACTGTATTTTTAGTTCTCTTGGGCATTCTCATTCTCCTTGTCTTTTATCATGACCATTTTATATTATTTTGGTATGATGAAGTCCAGGATGTGCATTGCGTCCTATTTGAGACTCGTCAGCTGGATGCACTCTCATCTGCAGTGAGGTGATGGTTCTCCGACTGACACTCGAACTCTCTGTAGCTATCGTTTCAAACGTCAAAGCGTTAACCACCAGGCCATGAGATGCGCACCTTTGGGTTCCAATGGTAGTCACTATCAACTGAAGTAGCATCATGGTACTGGGAGCCGACACTGTCAGTCAACGGGAAAAGGAAATCGAATTATATGTGTATCTCATTTTGTTTTTTAGATTGTTAGCTACACTCTACTGTTGAGTGTTCTGGAATATGAAACTGCAGTGATGCGTGGTGATTTCACGACAGCTGATTCAATCCTGCCAAATATCTCTAAAGATCAGTATACAAAGATTGCTCAATTCTTGGAGAAACAAGGCTATCGTAAACAAGCTATGCGTGTAACAACTGATATGGATCATAAATTTGAATTAGCTTTACAATTAGGCGAATTTGAGTTGTGCCAACAGATTGCAATGGAAGGTGATCCGAAGACAAATGAGAATAAATGGAAACAGGTGAGTGAATAATAATTGAGTACTTGAATACCACTGAGATGCTCACTAGCGGCTAGCCCTATTCAGGTAGGTAGTTACCTGGGTTGTAGTGGGAAGTGGTGACCAGTAGGTTGTAGCAGGTTGGGTGTGAGGACAAATACTCTTTGAAGATATTGGCTAGCGATCGCGCTATGTCGTGAATTGACAGAAGTTAGAATTCATGGATTGGCCATTGGATCGAGTCCCAGCGGCTTGATTGTCTACTAGCTAACTCGCCTTGTAACCAGAAGGTTCTGGGTCCGGACTCCTGTGGTGGGTGCATACTGATGAAGAGCCCCAAACTAGACTGTTGAAACAGCTGTGCAGTACTCCCTGCAGGTTTTCCAGTGGTTCTCTAACTGATGTCAGCTGATGATGAAATCCTGTAACCAATCAATCGAATCCCTACAAACCAGTACCTGAATATTTCTAATGCATAGTGTATACAGAATTTCGCCTAGTTTGTTAACCTGTCCTAAGCTCGGAAAGGTGGGAATTTCAGGTGTGGTCCCAGCAACTCCATCGTGTAAAAACTTCCCCGTCGCTACTGTGACTCCAAACCACAGAAAATTATATGCAGACACAGTAGTAGCTTCTGCATTCGATGGTCGAATACTTGAATACTGGTTCCGTCATGCATAATATACGTTTACCTTGGATAACTCAAAAACATCGTAAGATTACCACACATTATTGTTATTATTATTATGCCCTTGTGTTCCGGGTGGAACATGGGTCTGCAATATTTCATCCTGCTCTCTGCAATCATTTTAGCTGGCCCTACTCCTCACACGATCTCTTCCGTGTCATCCTCGGATCCATGCTCAACTCGGGTTCCACTCGAGGGCCTGGCTCGTGATGTCGCTTAACAATCTCCTCAGCGTGTACCCGATCCATCTCCGTTTTCTTCGTTACATTAGTTGGCTAAAAGATTCTTGGCGCAGATTCGTTGCCTGAGTTTCCTGTCGACAATCCTTTCTGACCTTCACTATGGAGCTAAGGTAAAAGTTGGTAAAAGTCGGCACTCTGATGAAAATGTTTTTCATGATGGACGCACCAAGTCTCTGAACCATTTGAAATAACTGTCTGACTTGACACTGGCTTTCGAAATCGGGATCTTGTTCCTTATACTGAGTGTAGCAAATTTCCACACTGATTAAAGGACAGTGAAGGTCTGTCTTGACTTTCCTATCTTGTCTTCGACATCTTTATTGGTGCCACCGGTAGTTGAGACAATGCTGCTCAGATAAATGAAAGAAATAACTTCCTTCAAATTTCTTCTTTCGTCTATAGTGATTGGTGCTTGTTGTTGTTGGTGGTGGTGGTGGCTGATTATCTTCATCAACTCCGTTTTCTGTATGCTCAAGTGAAGTCCTGTATACTGTTTTTTCTGCCAACTTGGTAGTTTTCACCTGTAAGTCTTCGAATTTGTGTGTCACCAGACAGAAATCGTCTCTACATATTCCTGCCTTCTGGCTTCCCAGTGAGAAATACCGTCGGTGATAATAGGCAGCCAGTCTTGTCTTACTCCTGTATTCACTTAAAAGGCTTTATTGAGTTTTCCATTGTGAATCATCTGACATGTGGCTATTGAATGAAGTTGATAAAAGTTTGAGGAACTTCATAGTGTCGAAGCAGTTTCCAAATTTCTTCAAGGTCAACACTACTGAAGACCTTTTCAAAGCTAAAGAAGTTGAGGTAGAGGTTTGACGACTGCCACCATTCTATACTTTCTTCGATGATGACGATGCGTAGAGTAGCGATTTGATCTTCCTGAATCCTTCCTTGTTCCGTGCCGGTAGAGTTCTGCATTCAGCGTATCCTTTAGTCTCTCTTCAAATTGACTTTGCTTAATATTTTATCTGGTGAAGACAGGACTGGGATTCCTCACTAGTGTTTGTTAAGGCCTGAGTCGCCCTTCTTTGGTAGTTTAACTTTCTTCCAATCAGTAGGAGGTACTTTTCCATCATTCCAAACTTTCTGCATTATTGGCGTGAGTATATATCCGTTGAGGTCTCTGGATCCATATGCAGGACTTCGGGAGAAATTCATCACACATCTAATGCATTAAGTAATTATTGGTTTATCTCTGTGGTGTATACAGGCTTTCAATGTAATCATTTCTAAATCATGTTTATTTTGAAGTTTGTTCAGTATGGTGAATTGAGATTATTGTTTGTTCTATGAATATATATATGGAGAGAGAGAGAGAGAACCAGTACAAATCAGTAGGGAGTACTAGACAGCTGTTCCCTCCTTGTTTGGGACTCTTCATCAGTGCACACGCACTGGAGTTCAAACCTGGGACCTTCTGATTACAAAGCGAGCTAGGTCGTACACCATTAAGCCACTGGCAGCTGATCCAATAACCGACGCATGAATTTTAACTCCTGCCAATTCATGACATATTGATATTCTCTTATAAATTTGTACTCACAGGTGGTGCTTGGTTGGTGTTGGCTACCAGTGGAATCGAGAATATGCACTTCATCCTGTTTGGAACTCCTCAGTTGGATGTGTTTGATCTCCAGCGTGATAGTGTTTCTATTGGAATTCGAACCCAGCAGCAAAAGCATTGTCCGGTGGGGTTCTAGAGCCACTCGTATGCGTCAACGAGTATCAGTTATTATTCATTGACACTATTATAACAGACACGAAATCTTATAGCTTGTACTAGAGCTGGGATACTGCCCAAACGCCCAGACCGAAGTAAGTGGTTGTTTCTAGGGGACACTCCCGGATCATTCAACTCTTGAAGAGTAGTCCACCAGATAGTGGAAGTGGCCTCAGAAGTTACGTTTGCATGGTTAGTGGTGACCATAACAGATCCATACGTCATTTGATCTGTTTGGATTCTAGACTTAATATACACCCATAGGTGTGGAATCAGGATTTTCCAGCTACTCTAGGTAGACCAGCCTGTAAGCGCCAGATGTTCGAATTCGCCTCCACCCTAGCGGGAACGCGACGAATAAAACTTACCTGATACAGTCTATGAATGTGAGGCCACATGAGAGCATTTAGTAGAAAGACGAAAGTCTACCCACCCTCAGTCATACCAGGTCGTTTATGGAGGCGCTTTTTCCTAAAAAAAAAAGGAAAGTGTACTTCAATCAGTCAATCAAACGTTGAAATATGTCTTGAAAAGAAGATGACTAAGCAAATGAAAGATATTCAGCACAGGCTATTAACGAGGACGTTTAATCTATCAAATATATAATAGATTAATTCACTAACCATTTGAGCTCTAGCTCATTAGTTAATCTAACCATTCGATTTCCAACCACAGAGGTGACGTGTTCGAACTCTTTGCCGCCACTCAGTTAGTAGTGATTATCAACTAGCCTTCTCTCACAGACAATAGGATGGTGTGTTTCTCTTTGCCAACCTCGCATACAATTGTACGTGGTTGTTGAGTAACATATCATAGTCAAACAAAGTATGTAGTCCCACCTTTCGACACTTATCTCGTTTCTTTAATGCACATCCTCTTGTAAAAGTTCTACCTGAGATAACAGTTTTAGCAAAAGAGAAAAAAAATATGATCAATTTGACAAACATTCTGATTCATTCCGTATGCTTTAAACTTGTTACTACTTCATTCAAGAAGGGAGTTATTTCTGCCACTCCTCTCAATTATATTTCCCCTTCTTTTGCCTATTTCTTCTTTTTGTTGTTAAAACAGTTAGCTGAAGCTGCTTGTAAAGCTTGCAAATTTAAATATGCTGAAGAGTATTTATCACACACAGAGGATTATGCCAGTCTTATGCTATTGGCAACTAGTTCCGGCAATCGAAAATTACTCGAATGGATTGGTAAACAGGCAGCGGCAAAATCAAATGATAATATCGCCTTTTTAGCACGTTTTCTAACATCCGATTTGGAAGGTTGTCTTGAGGTGAGTTGCTCACCTTCTTTCTCTTCTTGTTACATTATATTATTAATATTATTGTTCCTTTGAGTTCCTAGTGGAACAACACGTCTCCACTTGCCACTTCTCTCTTGCTTCTGCTGTACTTTTCACCTGCATCCATGTTAGTTAGTCCATACTGTTTCAACTCCTCTCTCTTCACACGATCTCCTCCACGTAACTCTTGCACTGACGACCGACTCGCCGCTTCCCTTTCGGCCTGGTTCCACTCGAGCAATGGCCTGACGCGCGCGCGATGTCACCCAGCGGCGGCCTCCTCAGCCGCGAGTGTCCAATCCATCTCCACTTTCTCCCGCATATTTGTTGTTGGTTGGCGATTGGTTCTTGTTTTGCTTGTTTTGTTCCCATAGTCTCTTGTTGGTGATTATTTCTGGCCGGGCCATCTGATCTTCATCATAGAGCGAAGACAGTTGTTGATAAAGGGGGATGTGAACGTGAAATCTTACTGCTGGAGAATAGAGATGCAACAACAGTGAAGTGTTTTTTCTCCAGATTTTCAGCAAGTCAGCCAGTCAACCAGCCAATACTATCACCTTACGCTGATTGAGGAGGGTTAGACAAAGTCAATCCCGATTTATCCTGCGGCGGTACGGACACAAATCTAAACAGGTTGTGTTTAACAGATCTCAAACAGTTCTCATCTGGGTTCTGTGGTCACCAACCTTCACCTCTTCCACAGTGTGTGTTCCAAGGGGGGTTAGTAGCCGCCAATACACTCTCATAAGCACAATCTCTCCGATTAATAAACTTGAATATAAAAAGGACGAAATATGCTCTGAGACAATATGAGCTCATCTTTTTTTTCGCCATTATTTCGAGGATTCTTCTGAACACTGACCACATACAACCTGAACACTACAAAAATATAAAATACATTACAGATTTCAACATACTTTGGTTGGAACTAAGAGTAACACTAATCCGGAATGATGCAAGTTGTTAAATAATTAGGAGTGAAAAAGATTTAATTGAATTTCTTTTAGATTTCCCCGTCGATTGATTGGACCGAAGAGCTCTGTTCCAGGTTGACATATCGGCTTCGAGCCTCGGTGGGAACATCATCACTCATTGGGAAATGCAGGTACATCCAGATGACGAGTCCAAAATAGGACGAAATGCTCGTTGTCCTGGATTCCACTGCTAATCACCATCCACAAATTAAATTCTAGTGAAAAAGATTGACTATTTATGAGGAAATTAGACCAGGGTTCAACAAACAAAGTTTAACTAGGAAGAGTATAAGTTGTATAACCACAGAGAATATGTTTTTTTTTACAACAGCCAAAAAATGACGGGGTTTTAGGGTGTAGGGTGAGTCATATTTAGACAAAAAATAGAACTTTCTAAACAGGACAGGAAGATGACGCAGTAAAATTTGCATACTTTGTTCCCATCAACGCAGTGCAAGATTCACCACTGTCTCTTTCTACATACATAGATTGAGTTTTAATTGCTTGATAGCGATTGCCTCAGCTAGGTTTCTTTCGCCTATTGATTATTTTGAACGCTTTAAGATTGTCCCCAATATGACCAGTGTTCAATAGATGACGCGCAATCGCGTTCTGTTTAAAGCCTGTTAGTCCTTTAATCTCAGATTTTCTTTGGTATGTATGTGTGTGTGTGTGAGGTGGGGAGATTTATCCACTTTTTGGACCGTCTTCAACAAGTGGTCGTCTTTTGTCCAATAATTCTTTATTCTGTCTATATAAAGCGTTGGAACACTCCCTTTTGTAGGCACTTACAAAAGTATCTGTGAAATACAATCATATTATCTAATCCTGTTGATAATCGCCTTCTTATTACATCATTTTTATAACTTTGTTTTTTTTCCTAACCATTTTCTTTCCAGCTGTTAACAAGTGCAAAACGTTACCCTGAAGCGGCATTCTTTGCTCGTACCTATTTACCAAGTTGTATGCCAGAAGTAGTTGAACAATGGCGTGATTGGTTGGATAAATCGAATAAAGCCAGTACTAAGATTGCTAATTCTTTAGCTAATCCCAAAGATTATCCTAATTTATTCCCTGGTCTTGAGGTAGGTATAATATCAAGTGGTCTACAGTATTACTAATTAGCCTTTTTCTTATGCTACTGCTACATATTGTTACATAACGTGTGTGTATTGTACTCTGTCTCTGGGTGTCAAGATAATGTTTATGACTTGAAAGTTGTTTTATAGCAGAAAGAGACGTAACTCTGTGGAGTGTAATCATTTCACTTTCAAACAGGTGTCGCCTGGTTCAATTCCCATTGTGTCTCTCCCTTTCAGTGTGAACAAACTGTGTAATACCATATTGTGTCCTCACATAATATGTTTGCCTCATGGCCCGAAAAGTCTCTTACACAGAAAACCGAATTCAAGCACTAAAGAAACGACAAGTCTCACCGACAGTTGTAATTTGTAAGATCATTCAATTGAATTGTGAAGATGGTTGGTTGATACCCACCTGGAACATTGAATAATGGTGATCGCACTTAAAATTGGCAACATGTTTAATTGGCGGGGGGGGGGACATGATAGTCATTTGTTTTTGATCCTTCAGTATTTTTTTAGCAGTGCACATTGTTGATCGATCTCAAAACTAAAACAAAAATGAGGCTTTTTTGATTATCAAGCGATCTTCCAGTCAGTATCTGTCTGTCTGTTTTCGACATAGAACTTTGCACAAATGTGCGGAAGTTCAGTCCAGTCAGTATCGATCTGTAATGAAACCGTTAACAGAAATAATACTAGTGAATACTTTAGAAATACTTCATCCTTTGTTCTTCTTCTTCTTCTAGAATTTTCTTGCCAAGTTTTTGCTCAGCTTCGCTTTATAATAACACTTGTGTCACAGAATAAGTAGTAGTCGAGAATTTTCAGCCTACCATTGATATATAGTGGAAATTTAGCTAACGAAATAGTCTCCGAGTAACCATCTGACAATCAAACCTCCAACAGTATGAAATAGTAAAATGACAAAATGAACTGCAAGTTCGGATATGAAAATATGGCAGTGTAAACAGGGATTAAGAAAAAACTCAGAAATAACATGAATAAACAGGAAGTTTAGATAAGAAAGGCAACAGGTTAGTCATTACTAAAAAAATCACCTGTTTATGATGGCCATGGCAGCGACAGGGGTTGGATGTATTTCTTTTGGATACAAAGCTTGGGTTTGAACTTTTGGATAGCTAGTGCCTCGGCTATACCCAGATGTCTTAATTTCAGTCCCTTTGTACATTTATACCGCTATTCCAACTGATATCTAATCTGTTGAATTAAAATGAGAAGAATAGAGTAAATTCTAAAAAATTCTGTTTCTCTATAACATCATTTCCATTGTTTCATGCAATTCACCCGCGCCCCCCCCCCGTCAAAAAAAAATTGGTCACTTCTTGTGTAATTTCTTTCTGATCTTATAATTTTTTGGTTCACTATCATTTTTTCCTTGTGGGATGGATACACGGTCACTTTTGTTTGACTTGTCTTATATGTACATTTTTATTGATCAGAAACTAAGCGGTAGAAGGGTAGTAGAAGTATCAACCTGTGTCGTTTTCATCTCCTCCGTGATGTCTAGTTATCTCAATCACAAGAAGATGTGTCATGTGCAGCACTCTCTACACACTATCCTCCCTCCTCTTTATGACTGTGAAACATAGATATTAAAAATAGAAGATATGTGAAAAGACTGTGTGTCTTTGAGTACAGATGTTTGCTTTCGATCACCTGTGTTATAATTGGTATAATAATATGATGAATAATACTGAGGTGTGAGGTTAGGCGCGTGTACAATGTTAGATGAGGAAGGACAGTGAACCGATGAGTTTGTGAAAATGAATCAACTGTGCGATGGCTAGGAGACGTGTCTCACACACACACACAGTCATCGTCAGCAATGTGTGTTAACTGAGATAGGAATAAATTGTAAAAGAAAGAGTCAGAGGTAGTCATCAATCAATGACGCCTTTGACGTCTAGCTTCAGCCATGTTTTGATGGTAGGTGTATACTGGTTACTAAACCAATAGGGTTGGAGACCTGTTGTCAGTAGCATAGAGATACGTTTATCGCCGTCATGTGTGCATTTTTATGAATTGTAGCAGATCGAATTGTTGTACTGTTGAGTAATGTTCAATATTGAACATTCAGTTAAGTTCTAAGGTTGGGTAATGTTGGACATACAACATATTATTATTATATTATTTTTTTCAATTCCTAGGGGAACATAGGGCTTCACCCGCGCGTTTCCATTGCGTTCGGTCCTCTGCTAGAGTTTTCACTTGGCTCCACGTCTGCTCACATGCTTTCATCTCCTCTTCAAATGACCTCCTCCATGTCACCCTTGCACTGACGACCAACTCGCCGCTTCCCTTTCGGCCATGTTCCACTCGAGCGATGGCTTGTATAGTGATGTCACTCACTTGATGGTTTTCTCAGAGATGAAAACATACGGACATATGACATAACTAATTACTTATTCAACAGTTATCTAATCGTTTTAAATTATTTAAATTAATCCCAGTGTGTTAAGAAAATCAAAACAAGATTTTTCTGAACGTTTCGCCGTGTAAGCCACAGCTTCTTCAGCAGATTTTAATTCGGATTATAATTATTCATAAAAATATATAGTCAAATTTTTTTTTACATAAAATGAAGTCAGTTTATTTGAAGGTCATTTGTCCATGGACTTTTTTACCAATAGAAATATGTAAGCAGTCATCACATATATTTGTAATGATTAATGTCAAATTGTTGTTGTGTTCACCCTTCTATAGTTGATTTGTAAAGATTAGTTCTTTATGAGCGTGTGTGACTACATGTTATTTGCCATATGGAAAAGACGTCAATTTACATGTGATAAACATGATAATATATTTTTTTTAAAAGGTCATAGAGGCTCATAGAGTGTTTGTTGTTTTTCCATCTGTCTTGCTTCATAAGAGTTTGCCATATAGGTGATAAGTCTATCCCTTCTCTCTATCCTATTTACTGCATTCGATGTGGTTCAAATATGCAAGGCTTCAGAAGTCAATCTTTCTTTATGTGAATGAAATCCTCTTCCGAGAATTTCGACATTGTCGAAATCAGTCTTATGTCCGCTGTCTATCGCATGCATTGCCATAGCCGATCTTTTTTCTAGACTTTCTAATTCTACTTCATTTCTAGGTGGACGTTTCGTGCATAGTCTGTGTTTATTCACTTTGACCTTCACCTGCCTACTGCTCTCCCCTATATAGCATGCATCACATTCTGAACACTTTATACTGTAAACACAATTACTTTGTGACATTCTGGGAACTATATCTTTGACATGCACCAACGCTTTCTCTAGAGAATTAGAAGGTTTGACATAGACTTTAATATTATATGAAGCAAATAGTCTTTGAAGTTGTTCAGCTGTGTCTTTTCGATATGGAATGGCTATCGTCGATAGCCATGGTCCATGGACAAATGACCTTCAAATAAACTGACTTCATTTTATGTAAAAAAAATTTGACTATATATTTTGATGATTAATAATAATCCGAATAAAAATCTGCTGAAGAAGCTGTGGCTTACACGGCGAAACGTTTAGAAAAATCTTGTTTTGATTTTCTTAATTTAAATAATTTATATAATGAATCAATCTGACTCGGCGCTCAAATTATTCCAGGAAGTTGGTAACACCTACGGTCTGGAAACCTATAAGTTATCTAATCGATCTGTATTTTTATCCATTTTTGCGTAATTTACAACCGTCCCACATACTAAACCATTTATTTTCATGTTTTCACATATTTTTTAGGAGGCTTTATCCACTGAAAAATGGTTAAAACACGATAGACAAACACGTTCCAGACTGCCAGCTTCCACGTATCCATCTCAAGTGTTACCAGGTGATCGTGACCTGTGCGCTGAAATGCAAAATCATCTCTCCATCTCCAATTCCAACTTACCTGATGATGAACCGTTAGTCAGAATATCGCCTGTTGAAGCTAAAATGCCTACAACAATTCCTAGTGTCATAAGTGCCGCAACTACTGCCACCGCCGCGGCTGCTGCTGCTGGTGCTGTGAGTGCGACTGCATTAAATCTTTCTGGATCACAACCACCGTTACAGCAACAGCAACGCAGCATTTCACCAGTTAGTCAAACAACAGTAGCACAGTGCAACAGTAATAATAACGATAATGTTATTCCTAAGAAGAAAGAAGATGAATCCGCCAACACCGACGACGACGACGATGATGTTGATTCAGTGAAACTAATTGGCGATGAAGAGGATGAGGAAGGGGAGGAGGACGATGAAGATGAGGGCGAGGACGAAGAAGAAGAAGAAGACGGAGAGGATGATGATGATGAACAAGAGGATCTTGAAGCAGAACACGTGGAATCATGGTATGATGATGATGACGACGACGAGGAGGAGGGAGACAAGAAAGCGGCGCCGGGGGGCAGTACTGGTTTACAACAAGGGAAAAAAGTAGAAAAGTCTACAAAGTGAAGGCATGAATGAATAACAGTGACAGTAGGAGGACATATGGAAATGTATTGTGATCACTTTTCTTTATTTGCTTGATTGTTTTTTATCTTTTTTCTCTTTTGTTCTAATATTTTGCTGCTTTCTTTCTTTCGTTCTCTCCAATTTATGACTTCTTACAATGTGAAGGTTATATTTGGTTATAATTTCTAGTACATTTATATTAAATTCTGTATATTTTGTATTTTAAACGTTTATTCTGTGACCGTTAACGGACACTAGGAGTTTGTGGGTGGGTGGGTGGCTTATTTTTATGACTACAGGATTTCTTCATCATCATGAGCTGACATCCATCGGTTAGAGAATCATTGAGAGTACTGGACAGCTATTTTTCGTCAGCCTAGTTTGGGATTCTTCATATATGTGTCAACCAGTGCCCAAACTGCTTAGTGTTATCTTACTGTTTTGAGATTGTCCGCTGGAAGTTTCGTAAAGAATCGAAGTCTAGCAATCGCAGTTGGTGGGTGGGGAAGTTGGCGTATCTATGTATGTATGCATGTATGCAAGTAGTCAGTGTCGCGATTCTATTCAGTGAATTTATTATTGAATTGTACAATCCTACATTTGTATGATTTGTGAGAAACTGTTATCATGCGAGGGGATTTAAACAATTGGTGTAATGGTGACGGTAATTATAATAGATATTAGAAAAAAACAGATTAGGGGAAGAAATATGCAGTCCTTTACAGTTTGCTCCATCCACATCATCGACTGGTTGGCTCTACATTAATATTTAGTCGTTTTTTTTACATCGAATTCTGTTTTTACCAATCAAGTGGTTATTTTGTGGTGACAGTTGGCTGTTAGTCAAAATTAGTGGACAGTAATTTACGTCAATGTTTGTTTATATCCCCAATATTGGTCGTGGGAAAAATGAGAACAGACAAAGGCTTTGCTTAAGTGGATACAGTTAACATATAGATGATCTGACGTTCAATAAAACAGTCACAAAGAGATTTAAGGTTAACTTTCAGTGAGAAACAACCAACCAGAGGACTGTGTTTGTTTGCTAACAATAATCTATAAATGTGTTGATTTCCTTAATAAAGGATCTATTACCTGGTCCTTGTCTTCTGTTGTTACATTTGTTGTCGCTGCCTGTCGCGAAATGAAAGTCCCATAGCCTGCAGCTTTTGAAGAAGGAGATCGAATGTAACAACAGAAGACAAGGGCCAGCCAGGCAACAGATCCTTTTTTTAAGGAAATCAACACATATTTATAGATTATTGTTAGCAGAAAAACACAGTCTTCTGATTGGTGATTGTTTCTCACAGAAAGTTAACCTTGGATGTCTTTCTGGTTGTTTCTTGAATGTCAGATCATCTATATGTTAACTGTATCCGCCTATGCAAAGCCTTTGTTTTCACGACCAATATTGGGGACATGAACATTGACGTAAATTACTGTCCACTAATTCCGACTAACAGAAAGCTCTCATCAAACTTTTAGTTAATGGGTTTTAGGTATAGAGTGGAGGAGCTGAAATTAAAAGATTAAAGGTCCTCAAAACAATTAAATTATAGATGATAGTAACAAGATAACTGAGTTTTGAAGCAGTGGTGAAAATCAGTTAACTATGGAGTTCAAGATAAGTTGTTTCTTAGGCGCGTTAAAAACAACAACTTATTACGTAATCAAGAAATTTGTATTATAGCAGTGATGACTAAGAAGAGTAGGATGAATCAGAAGAATCACGTAAATTGCAAACAAGTTAGTAGAAACTAGAAAGGATTGTAAAAATTAACAAAGTCAAAAGATAGTTACAAGGGGAGGGGAAAATCGTTTTTAAAAACTTAATACATATTGTTGGCCATGGCAAAGAAAGGGACTGTACAAATTTCTTTTGAACTGACGCATAGATTTGGCTTGTTCAGATAACATTCCGATCGCCTCTGTTGTATGTAAAAGTCGTACTCGTAGACCATGCAGCTAGAGGTTGGGTGATATAGGATAAATAACGTGAAAAGCTTTGTTAAAGTCAACTTGATGTCCAGTCAGTATCGCAGAGATTAGTTAGTATTGAGCTGCGTATAGCAGCTTTATTTGGACCTTTACTAAACCAAGATGCGAGGAGGTGTTCAGAAATTCGACGATGAACTTGCCTAATCGTACTCCCTATGTAACTGGCCCCGCAAAAGTAGTTAGAACTGGTAAATACACATGGAGGAGGCGAAACAGAGTATAGTATGTCTTTACTTTTTGAACTAAGTATTAGTTGACTGGTGAATGTACAGCATAACTTGACTGACTGAGTTGAAAGTTTCTTTTGAAGGCGTTTCTCAGATGTTGTGATAATATCTCATTATATTGACACCACCCATGAATTGTAATCTTAGGAAGACTGATTTTTTTGGAACTTGTTACGAACGCCTAAGAATCAACTTATCTTGAATTCCGTAGTTTCAACCCTTCCTCCTTGAAAACTTAGATATCTTGTTACTAACGTCGGTGGCACAGTGGTTAGGACTTCCACCGACCATGCACATGGTCCGGGGTTCGAGCCCGCACCGACGCACACCTGATATCTATGGTCGGCCTGCAAAATTTGGGCTACCGATATCCATGCTGAAAATTCCATACTTGTACCGAAAATACAGTGTGGAATCAAGCTGTAAATCAAAAAAAATAAAAATAAATATTAGTTAATTGCTTTGATGACCTTTAACCTCTTAATTTCACGCACCCCTCCTTATACCTAAGACTGGCCACTTGATTGGTAAAAACAGAATTTGATTTAAAAAGAAAACTATGTATTAGTGTAGAGCCGGTCACTGGATGATGAGGAAATGCTAATTGAAAAGCAATGCATATTTCTTCAATCAGTCGGTTGTTTTCTTCTAAATGCGTAAATAGAAATTTGAAAATTAATAAACATTGATTGCTATAGAAAATATCTGTGAGTGTCATCTTAGTTAAACATCAAGGGATAACAAAATAGGTTATGTAATTAATACCCAAAAATAGTTCATAAAGTGAAAACTATTATTACTGAGATCGAAACTTGGTATACATTATGGACTCCAAAAGATGCACTACATAAAATATCATACGACTGAGTTACACTACCTAGGACAATCAGATCGAAGTGGATAGTTGTCTTGAGAGAGAAGCTAGCGTCCTTCTAAGCTCTGCAAGGCAGTGAAGCTGTATTTCCATGGTTGTACAGGTGGTCAAAACCGGTTTTATGCGCCACTCAGTCATTTCACACTCGAGCCTATGTACATCAGCGTTTCCCATACCTCTTTTAGGTAGTTTTTTTTTCCACACTTTTATTCTCCTTTATGGATTTGGGTAAAGCAAGAACAGCACTTTTTGCAGAATAAGAAGATGGTATCATCATTGTCTGTTTTGTTGGCTTCTCATCAGCTGCTTTTGACAGCTTAAATAAATTGTTCAGTTTATGTACAGAAAAGTTTTAACATACATGCAAATCTTATATGATGTCAGTTGATAGGAGGCTCCGGAATTAGGGTACAGTGCTCAGAAAATTACAGTTGTATAGTTTCTACACAGAGAGTTCAAGTTCACACAAAGTAGATGTATGCATACAATGGTAGAGGAGTTATATAATAAGGACGAGAGATGCGTAAGATGATGAGCAATTTTAATAAATTGGGTAACAATGTACTGAGTTCAACTCAAATCATAAAAACAAGAGGCAAGCAAAATTACACTATATCAAAGGGGTAGGTTAAAGCCAAAGATTACGTAATCAAATGAATGGGAGAGACAGTGAAGATATCCAGTTACCACGATGGGTAAGGAAAGCCTGATAACTGTTTCTTTCTGAACACACATAAATTGGGTTTCAGGCGTTTCATAGAGTTTGAAGTTTTTCGCCCATTGATTATTTTAAAGAATTTTTCGATTTCCATCTGATGATCCCTATGAAGGGGATTTCTGTGTTGTAAAGGTTTATTCCCTTAAGACGTAGGTTTTTCGGTATATGTTTAGAAAATCGGAGGTGTGTTTGCGCTTCTTTCTGTTCTCCGAATGTAACTGCTCCCACAGAGACACGTAAATTTATACACACAATTGGAGTTAACGTGAGAAGTAGGTAGGTCGGTAGAACAGAAATTTCATCAATCCATCTGTGAGCGCCATATATCCTCTTTCTCGCTTACATTTTTATGAGGAACACTCCTATTGTGTGAAGACAAATTAATACAACTTACTGGGTAGAGGCTCTGGACGTAAGGTTATATGACAGCATCTTGAGAGATAGCATGAGGTCTACCCATCTTCAGCCGTACCAGGTCAATTATGGATGAATGACTGCATCTTCGGAAGGGTTGGGAAGTTAATAAGATCCATAGACTAATACAATATTATGTAATAAAGGAGAATAGTTTGATAAGAGACATTTCAAAAGATACGTTGAATTAAACTCATGGAGTAAGACAGCTGAAGTAATACCAGGAACTGTTCAATGCGAAAATAGCATCAGTTACAAAGGAAGAGTAACAGTTATATCCCTATTTGGTATTTTAATATCAAGGTAAAAATCGGAACTGTACACAGACTTCTTTTGTACCCAAAGCTCTGTCACGAGTTTAGTCATAAATATAGCTGAGACCTATAATGTTTTTAGAAGTTAGTAAACAAGAAAGTGCGTCAGGTTTGCATGAATTCCATAAATGACCTTAAAATTATGATCAGGATCGACTGAGTGACAGAAGCCGGTCATATGTTCTGGAGTAGAACTTCTCACATCTTTTCTTTTTACCTTATAAGACAATGTTAGGATATACTCTCGTATCTGTGTGGAAAACAATTCTTTCGCTTTGACAGAGATCTTTATCCCAAATAGGTTCTGGATAGTAAAAGTCAACTGAAGTTTTGCCGTGAAGAACGTCTTATTGACTGATTTAGGAAGATGATTTCCGAGCATATTTAAAGTCTGGTCGCCTTCAAATTCTAGTTTCACAAGGTTGGTTCTCTTTGGAACTGAGTTATTGAGTAGTTTCGAATATTAGTGGACATTTCCATCTAGCAAACTTGCTCTCTACGTAAGGAAGTTCTGTGTTAACGGAGGGTGAACAGCTAATTCTGGAACAGAGGTAATGGATAAGATTCCTTTTCATGGAAGTCCATCAAAAGACGGAATATCTAACTCAGAATCCTTTTTTACTAGGTTAAATTTTAACGATTGATGGCAGCTATCAGGTTAATTTTGCACTTTCTGTTGATTGATGATGCTCAACCGGAATATGATCAATCCTCCGTTGACACGTCGGCTCTTAGTACACGGACACTTCAACGATGACTAAGGACTAGGGAGATTTTGATTGATGGGAGTTGTTGAATGGAGGAGTGCAGTGTGTATCTTCAAGAACAAAATTCTTATCGCACATAGTGAACGTTCGTTTACATGTTTTTTTGTAGATATCAAAGCATTGAGAATAGCTTGATTAAACTGTTTTCTTGCTGTGATATAAACCAATTTGTGCCATCGCAATACCATCCTTTCGTCTACAGTACGATGAATGTCTACATCAATAATTCTTTTAGGGTTAGGTGTTTGGTGGCGCTGGATCTATAGTACAGGGTTTCACCATTAGTAAACAATGTGCAAAGATGTCTCTTTCTGGGGCATTACTATACCTAATAGGAATAGGAAGCGCATCACCGATGGAAAATTGTAATACTTGTCTTCTAATAGTTTCTAGTGTTTCGGTTAGCCATTGAGCAACAATACTGTGATGAGGATAACTCACCATATCTGAAATTAGATGAAGAGGTAATCCTGTTTCACTTATTTTCGGTATTCTCTCTCCACCCCCCCCCCGGCTACCCTTCGTCCTAATGCACACAACAAGTAAAAAGAAAAGATGAAAACAGTCCTCTGTTCTTTTTATTTATTTTTTTGTCAATAATTTTATCATATTTAAAATATTATAATTATTAATATTATTATTATTATCACGATCATCTGATCTGAGTAGATATTTTTGATAGAAAAACAAAAGAAAACCCAACATAATACCCGCAAACACACACACACAGAAACAAACAGTACCGCAAAAGTGTGCAGCAGAAAATAAGTAGAAGTCGATGACAAAGAAGTCAAAAGACCAGAAAAACAACCAGACAGCCAAAAGACAAAAAAAACAAGGCAGTTTTGTGTGTGACAACCGCCAAAGAAGTTGACCAAAAGAAAAGAAAAGAATAAATCTTATGCAGGAGATAATTATAAATGAATTCAACAAAAAAAAATACAAGTCAATCGGTCGATCAATAATAATTTCACCATGGTCAATTTTTTGTGTTTTTAATTAGTTGGGAGTATTTTTCGCCTTCCTGCTGTCGTCATTCTCGTCGGCAGCGGCTGCGGCTGAGATGGCGGCAACATTACCATCACCCCATCATTACCATTGTGTTTCGAAATTGTCAGTCACACACCAGTAACACCTTCACTGTGTCGTCCAGCTGCTGATGTGGTCATGACAAGATCAAATGAAATCGAATCAAAGGAAATCAATAAATAAGTGAATTTTAAACCCATTAGAGAGAGGGGGGGGGGACAGAGAGGAAGAAGGAAAGACACGTCACCCTATCATCATACACAAATACACCAATTGAAATAAATAAATATTAATGTTTACATTATAGATGTTATCGTGTTCAATTTTATTTGTCTGGTAGAGTAGAGGTGGGCAGAATCAGGAGAGTAGGGATCATCAAAGAGGCGACAGTCTCCAACACACACACAAGGGGAGTGGAATTAAACAAAACAATGAAAACGAAAATAAAGACACTAGGTAAAATTTCAAAAGTAAGGAGTAATCAGATAAATGTGTTAAAAAGAAATACAGAATTACATAATGATACTGTTCTGTACTTGTGTACGTCAACAAGGAAAAAAAACAAAGAAATCAATAAGTAAAGGGGATACAAATTAGGTGTGTGGCAGGGATGAAAGCATGTATTTATTTATAATTCCTAATATTACCGTTATTATTACATAATATTACAACACCAATGAGAGAAGTAGCGGTATGTGTGAGTAGGCATAACAAACAAACGAATAAACCAGGCAACCACAACACAACAAGTCTATCTACACACATATTGCTTCTTCAAATCATAACAAATCACGTATCAGAGACAAACACAGACAGATAGGTGAAAAAATAGTTGTTTTTTTTTAAATTAAACAATTACATAATCGTGATCGTCATGTTGAAGAACACCTACATACATACATACATACATACAGTGACACAACCCCTTCGAAAAAATGGGCGCCAATGATCAAAGAATAAAAAGTAAAAAATAGAGGTGGATAAAGAAAGTCATTTATCATAGACAAAAATAAATAGAAATGGAGGGGTTGTTGCTGTTTTTGTTGTTGATATGCTTGAAATCAATCAAGGTCAAAATAAAAAATAAACAAACAAACACTGAAGGTTAGTGGTATTGGTGGTGGTGGGAGGGGGGGGGTTGATGAGGTGGATGGACAGGGGGAATAAAAGAAGTCAGACAAAAAAATAAACAAATAAATATTATATTATTAATATTATTATTAAGGATTTTTATTTTATTGTGGAAGGCATTCTGCACTGTGAAAATAATCACCTTCTTGTAATGTCCTCTTTGCGTGGGAAGGGGGGGCGTATGTGTGTGTGTATGCGCGCGCGTGATATGCACACACACCCACACACACGTAGTGTAGTAGTCTCAGTTGTTTGGTGGTCACTGGGATAATTTCTTCTGTATATAGATGCGCGAGTGCGTGCGTGCGTGCGTGGGCGTATTTCAAACTTACACGCCTCCGTACGACGCGTACAAACACATACGCGAACACGCATACAGGCATACATACAAACAAAGTAGAGAGAAATATTAAACGTCATATAGATGATTAATTATTGTATACCATTTGTATAATATTGAAAACTATCATATAATTTTGTTGTAAATGAATTCAATGAACTTTGTACTAATTGATCAACTAATTGTTTTAATTGTTCTTCTGTACGTGATAATTGAAATCTTTGTCGTAAATCTGATATAGTACGATTACCATTACCACGAGCAAAACATGGTAATTGTTGACATGTAGCACGTGCTATCTCGACAAGTACACATATCTACAACAGAAGACAGAGAAGAAGAATAAGGAGAAGGATAGACAAATATTAAGCCAGTTTAATAAAAAAAATGATATTGCTTTGATTCCGGGGTACAGCTGTAGAATGCTCGTCAACCACGCTTCATGTGGTTCTGGGTTCGATTCCCGGCCGACGCACTTCTTTACCTCGCTAAGCCAGTAGTAAGACTGGTGAAGAGGGAAGGTTTGGGGGCGTGAGACTGGCTGGCAACCCCATCCCATAAAAAAATAAACACCACTGCTGTAGAAACTTCAAGCCTCTGTGACTTGAAGCCTTCCCAATGTCCCACTGCGAACGTAAGTAATAAAAAAGGTTAAAAATGGTTTTGCTTATAATTTATCTTTTCCATTGATTGATTGATTTCAATGAAAAATGGAAGACTGATGAATCCCAAATGGGACGAAATGTGGTAAGTCATGAATTCTACTATCAATCTCCATCAACCCACGGAAACTGTTTGTAGTATACAATGCTTGTTTCACAGAAGACGAGATCTGATAAGTTTTTTGATCAGATTCATCAAGAAGCAGCGGTGACAGCATAGAATTCGACATACTACACATTTCAAAGTATCTTAGATGATTAGGTGTTTAATAACATAGAATTTAATGTTGCAAAACAGCATTGATCTAGAATGACAAGTGGAACAAGTGAAATAATACCAGGGACAGTCCAAAGTGACAATAATAATAGTAATAGTAACAACTGAAGTAATAAAGGAAAAGTATACAAATTGAATAGACAAAATAAAAAAAAAATTGGTAGCGTTAAAATATGATTAGGGATTGCCAGACTTTAGCATAGACGAGGAATTAAGACCATGAACGAGCTTTTTCGGTATGCAAAGGTCTGGTTTTTCTGTTTCAATAGCCAAGGCCTCAGTAATACAGATGAGTCGGGGCGTAGTGATTTCGGTAAATTACTTTCTGCCTTGTAGGTGACTTTAAAGGCGGAGGCTGTAGAAATCATTAGGTGGTCATTATCGACCAGATGTTCAATGATCGCGTTTCTTATTGTTCCACTTCCACCTCTTTGTAACCATAAATTCAGGATAGTGGTCTTGCACTCTGTTGGATAAAACTCTACTCGAACGATCGATATACCTAGCTCTACACGAGCAGGTGAATTGATAAAAGCACATAGTTGTTCAACAGCGGGATCTTGTCCTTCAGGAAAGACACTATATTAACGACTAATTATATAATGAAACAATAAGAAAAATCAATAAGACAGATCAATTACATACAAAGTAAAACAAAAAACCAACACTCACCTGTTCCATATGTTTACGTGCAGCTAATAATCCACGTAATAGAAGTAATTTAAAATATTCAAATAAATCACTACCAATACCACCCATAACATTGACTTGCTCTAGCGTTAATTTAAATGGACTAGTTTCAAAGCCTAGATTTTTTCCAGGCGATGAAGATAATATAAAGCCATAATCAATATGTATAACATGACCTTCATTGTCTAGTAGAATATTACCATTATGTCTAAATAAATAAATAAACAAACAAAACATAGAAAAATCAATAGAGATAGGGTGAAAAAAAAGAGAAGGGGAATTTAAATACACATACATCATATTGTATGTAACAATATTCATTTATCGAAATGGAATACAAATCCATAAAAATTCCTTTACTTCATGAGCAACTATAGTGGTGAGTATCTCCACCTGTCACGTGGAAGGCCCGGGTTCGATTCCTGGTCGAGGAGCCAGTGCATCAGTGGCAGAGAGGTTAGGACGCTTGCCGGGGTTCGACCCCCGGCCACCGACGCACTCCATTACCTCGATAAGCCACTAAGACTGGTGAAGGATGGGCATGAGGCAGGCTAGCCCCTCCATCCCGTAAAATTAATCACCACTGCTACAGAAACTTCAAGCCTCTAGCTTGAAGCCCTCCCTATAATGCACTGGGAACGTGAAGGAATAAAAACAATGTGTAAGTAACAAGACGACCACCTCTGACGGAACCCTTAAGATGATGAATCGATAGGAAACTCACTTGGAATGTACAGATAACAAGTTTTTACAGTTGGGTACCTACCTATGAAGAGGAAACGTTATCTGATTAAATTCCTTGACACTCAGGTCCGACGCATCTGCAATCCTGATAGCCTGGAAACTGAACTCAATCTTCTGAAAGAAACCTTCATCCAAAATAGATATCCGCCAAGATTTATCGACAAGAATATCAAAACTAAAGGTCTAGAGGAACGAGACAACATCACTTGTTTCAAAAAAATAAACTTTACATGAATCTGGATTTCAAGGGGGAGGTAGGGATTTAGCTGGCAATATCCAGGATCTTTGAAAAGAAAACATTCTTTGCAGCATTGCTAAAATTAGTGTTCTTCTGTCGTCTATTGATCTGTTCAAACCTTAAAGAAAAGAACTGGCGTCTGGCCACTCTTATGTGCATATATCAGGTCATCACCTGTTGTTGTGGTGCCAGTCAGACAGTAGTACATTGGTCGTTTGACGTGTACCCTGTCGAAAGGTGCTCAAGAACATTATCCTGCGTGGCTACAAAAATGTAATAGCGGCCCTATGAAAGGAGTGCGACTATCGAACATCTCATTAACACTGGTCATACCACCTCAACAAACGCTTCCTGGTTCAAAGAAATATACAAGGTGAAGAACGACTTGCCAAAGACGATATGCTTTCATCTCCTTTGTATTTCTGAAGCTTTAGTAATTCAGTTGAATAAACTAGAATTACGTATACAAAATAAAATCATTCAACGCACTGGATACAGAATTCCAGCCAGAACAAGCTGGATTCAGGAAAGGCAAATCATGTTCTGACCAAATTGCAGCTCTACGCATCATCATCACAGAACAAAGTATGGAACAGCAATCAAACCTCTACCTCAACTTTATAGACTTTCAGAAGGCCTTCGACAGTGTTGACCGCGAAGTACTACTCGAGTACTACGGTGTACCCCAAATACTCATCAACCTTATTCAACAGCTGTACGACAACGGCACATGTCAAGTGGTCCACAACGGAAAACTCAGCGAGGCGTTTGGAGTAAACACAGGAGTCAGACAAGGCTGCGTGCCTATTATCACCAATGATAGTCCTAATTTTGATGGACTGGATTATGCGTCAGATAGTGAGTGGAAAACGAGAAGACAAGGATATCCTGGACCGACGTGAAGAACCTACAAGACCTGGATTTCTCGCGTGGATGATTTATGTTTGATGTCACATAAAATCGAAGACTTACAAGAGAAAGCCGACAAACTAGTCGAAGAAGCAGTCGGTGAAGACAGGCCTCCAAGTGGACATAGACAAGACGGAGGTAATGAAAATAACCAACCAACAGCAACAACAAAAGCAGCAACATCCAGCCTCAATCGCCATCAACGGGAGGGATTTGAAAGAGGTTACTTCATTCACTTACTTATCTAGGGAGCATTGTCTCAACTACAGTAGGAGGAACGGACGAGGATGTCAAATCGAGCGAGAATCGGGAAGGCGAGAAACACATTCATCAACCTGAAACCAATCTGGAAATCTTCGTCACTCAGCGCCAACAACAAAATTCGGTCGGATTTTCAATACAAACGTCAGGTCAGTCAGCTCTTCTAGACGGATCAGAAACTTGCACTGCATGTCACAAAGAATATTTCCAACAGCCTGTTGCAGACCTTTATCAACAACTGTCTTCGCTCTATACTGAAGATCAGATGGCCCGGCCGGAAACAATCACCAACAACAAGAAACTATGGGAAGGAACAAACAAAACAAGAACAAACCAATCGCCAACCAACAAATATACAGGAGAAAGTGGAGATGGATTGGACAGTCGCGGCTGAGGAGGCCGCCGCTGGGTGATATCGCGCGCGCGTCAGGCCATTACTCGAGTGGAACCAGGCCGAAAGGGAAGTGGTGAGTGGGACGTCGGTGCAAGAGTGACATGGAGGAGATCGTGTGAAGAGGAGTTGGAAGAGTATGGACTAACTAACATGGATGCAGGTGAAAAGCACAGCAGAAGACAGAAGCAAGTGGAGACGTGCAGTTGAAGCCCTATGTTCCACTAGTAATCCAAGGGAACAATAATAATGATACTTCTGCTATCTTGGTAACAACCGTGTTGATTTCTACTAATGCGACTTTGTGTGTGCATGCTTTTCCAACTACTTATATAAATCTTGTATTTTGTGAATTATTTTAAGTAATTACAATAATTCAATCTGATTCAGCACTTAAATTATTCCAGGAAGTTCGTAACACCTACGGTGTGGAAACTTACAACTCTTGTATTTCTTTACAACTCTTAAATAATTCCACATTCCCCTTTTGTTTCCATGATGTGCATCCTAATCACAACTCACTCCATTCAACTATTCATCCTATTACTGTAACTGTATTACGCTTATATTCAACTTCTATTATGTGTTGATGACTAACATTAATAACTATGTTTCTCGGACAACACATCACCACTATCCTCTTACCGATCTTCAGCCCCAATTGTAGTCAAATTTCTTAATCTCTTAACCACGATAAATAATTAATAATAATTTTTCCTTCACGTTCCCAGTGAGGCATAGGGAAGGCTTCAAGCTAGAGACTTGACATTTCTCTGGAAGTGGTGATTATTTTTACAGGATGGGGGGATTGCTAACCTGCCTTATGCCCAACCTTTCCTCTTTACCAGCATATTTTCTGGCTTAGCGAGGTAAAGGAGTGCGTCGGTGGCCGGGGGATCGAACCTCGGACCATGTGCATGGTTGGCGAGCATCCTAACCGCTGTGACACTTATCCACAAACCACAGTAACCCTAAGTAATTTTATACTTGTCATAAAAAGCTTATGTACACACACACACACACATGCAAAAGTAGGTATAACTAACTGCGATAGTACAGCTAATTGTGAATGAATTCACAATTCGCGAAAAGAGACTCTTCGCTGAACTACACGTGTGTTTTGTTTTCATGAATTTATGAATTATGTGAGAAGATAAACATACACGTTGAACTGACAGTACGCTTCTAGACACATCTTGAATTCATGAATAACTCGAAGATCTACAGATGAATACAAACATGTAGGACTTCAAGTGAACATAGACAAGATAGAGGTGATGAAGATGCCCATTGACTAAAAACAACAACAACAACAACAAGCACCAATCACTAATAACGGCAGAAATTCGAATTAGAAACCATATTTGTTTCAACTACAAAGCAGCTAGGATCTGAGAAAGAGGACAGACAGACCTTTTAATTCTGTCTCACTCCAACATAAAGAGCAAGATTCAGATTTTCAACGCTAAGTGTCAAGTTAGGCGGTGCTTTTATATGGTTGGTTTAGAGACTTGAAGCACACGTCAACAAAAGCATTTCCAAACAGCTTGATGCATAGGCTTATATCGAAAGCTGACTTCGCTGGCTATATATACTGAAGATAAGATGGCTGGTTGGAAAGGATTTGTAACAAGGATCTCTATCAGGGGCAACGAATCAAACAAGAACCTACTGTCAGACAAATATGCAGAAGCCAATGGAGATGGATTGGAGACCGATGAGTCACGATGTGTCAGGCAGACTCTCGAATCGAAGCTGAATGGGAAGCAACGGTTTACATATGGTTTCAAGGGTGACATTGATTGATTCTTCTTCAGGTACATGAAACAGAAAGAGGGTTAGTGTTGTGTGACCATAGACAGAGCCTAAGGGACAATTGCTTGACGCCAACCGGTCAAACACGGACTGTATGAACTGGTTTCTTGGATTGGTTCTGTATTAGTACACTTACCGCCGGTTACTTTGATGGTAGTATCGATCTTTTTACTAGGAGGTATTATTTTAATCATCCCAACAAGACACCATTTATTTGCAATTGTTGATTTACAGAAAATTGACTGATTGGAAGATTCTTCACGAACTGATTTCAGTTACAGAACTGTTGAAAACCACCAGCTGTTTTGTCCCAGTGTAGGACTCTCCAGAGGTAGAAGACACTCGTCACCCAAACAGGGATCGAACTCAAAACCTTTAGGCAGAACAAACTCGTATATTATTCAGGTACTTGGGCCGGAATCCAATGACGTTTCAATCACAACTTCTACTAACGAAGCCTAAACAAGGACGAAATTTACTGTCCCTTCACACTCCCTAGTTTTCAACAGTTCTCTAACTGGAGTCAATCCATGAAAAAAACCTTGGAATCAATCAAATTCCTGCAAGCCAACGCCTGAAATTTAACCTAGGGGTTTACACTAGTTAACTAAGTATAGGATGAAATTGCCTAAATTTCTAGAAGGAAGTCGTGACCAGCGGAGTCCACCAATTTGGGTGTGGGGAGAAATACACATTGATGACATTGGCTGGTGATCGTGATATGAACCATGAATTGATGGCCCGTTGCAATCCGTTCCAGTAGCTGGATGTCCTAAGGGCTCAGCTTGTAACCCTAATCGTCCTGGGATTCGACCACTGGTGGATTCATGAGTGCGTACCCTTGAGGAGTCTCAAATAAGGACGAAACAGTCGTCCGATACTTCTTGGTTCTCGACAGTTCTCTTACTGTAGTCAACTGGTGATCAATATTAAAACCGTTTATTTGGTTGATTCATAGCCGACAGTGGAAGCTAGAACAAGTGTTTCGTCTCATTCGGGATCCATCAGACGGCTGTACTAGTGAGCGATGATGAGGACACAATCCAGTGTCTATCGTTTGAGACGCCAGAGCGCGAGCCAGATTTTTTTTTACAACGAATATATCAGCTGATATTTATCAAAAGTACTATTTCTTATTCCCTACTGATTGATTTTGATTGGGCTGAAAAGCTTGGTCAGTGTTGACACGTCCTGCATGTGTGTGTGTATGTGCTCTGTATTGGCTAAGAAAGGACTTTAGGTATATTGTGAAAGGTATCTGTATCAATTGGTACTCATCTACCACAGAAAGAAAAACTTTAAACGTCCGTGTATTATTCGAGTACAGCTGTTCGGCTAAGATATATCTAATATTAATATCGAAAGCCAAGACGACAAAAGCGCTTATTTTACCCACCTCTAGAGTCTTTCCATTGAAAAAAGACCCATTTCAGGTTACTATGCAGTAAAATGTACTTCAAATTTACTTCAAAGTACTATATACAGTTGAAAAAAATACATGGAATTACCGTCAGAATCTACATCTCATGTATGAGAGAGGCGAATCTTACGACCTGGGGTTTCCTCCCAACGACACGAAAATCAGTGAACCATTGGATGAAAGTTCATCGCTTGAATAAATCAGGGTCAGTCGGTTTGACTCACGAATGAATACAAGAAAGTGAAACCAAATGGCCAGTTGTGACCACTACAATTCAGTAATCAAGTTGATTAGTTGGAGGATTTCATCATAAACTGACATCAGTTACAGCACGATTGGAAAACCAGCAGGGAGTACTGGACAATGGTTTTGTCAGCCTAGTTTGAGACTCTTCAGCAGTGGCGTTTCTCTAACGGATGTCAGCTCATGACGAAATCCTCCAACCAATCAAACAATATGTTTGACAATGTGATTGTTTAGCATCTTCAGAAACTGTGTGTTCTTATCACTGAGGCAGTTAACCTAAGCCCCATTTTGTATTCAATGCATATTTTGAGTGGACTAGTGTGTGGTGAGAGCTGTCTGCTAGCCGAAATTGGTAGACAGCAATTTACGTCAATCTTTACGTCCTAAATCGGGGTCATGAGAAAAAAACAAGAACAAAGACCAACTCAACAACTAATCACAGCAGACTTTGCGTGGGCGGATACGATTCACGGGTATATGATCTGACCTTCAAAGAAACCGCCACAAAGAGATGACAGAATAACCTTCAGCGAGAAAACAACCAATCAGAAGACGCTGTTCCTCTGCTAATAATAACAAATAACAATGTATATAGAAACCTATAAATTTAACTGTTGGATGGTTACTAGCAGTGGAATCCAGGATGCGCATTTCGTCCTATTTGAGACTCGTCCTCCAGCTGGATGTATCTGCATTTCCCGGTGAGTGATGATGTTCCCACCGAGGCTCGAACCCAGTCAGTGTCCATAGTTAATATGATCCGTTGCACAAGAGGCAGTGGCTCTTGTGGCCCAAGTGGTGGTCTAGTGGATAACGCTTTGGCTGGTGTTTGAAACTACGGGCACTGGGTTCGAGCCTCAGTGGTGGAAACATCATCAGTAACTCACTGGGGAATGCAGGTACATCCAGAAGACGAGACCGAGACAGGACGAAATGCGCATTATCCTGGATTCCACTGCTAGTCACCATCCACTAGGTTAAATTCTAACTAAATACTCAGGCATCGTCGAAGCATCTGCACAAGAAGTCGACATGTCAACCTGAGACTAGGCAGTTTGGTCCAATCAATAGACGGGCAAATCTCAAAATCAATTAAAATAAAAATCTATAAATATTTGTTTATTTTCTCAATAAACAATTTGTTGCTTGGCCCTTGTCTTCTGTCGTTACACTGGAACCCAAATTCCTTCAACAGTTGTCTAACAGTAATTACAATTACTAAAAACATTACACAACCAGATAGGAACAACATCCAAAAGGAGTTTTAGCGCTACTAACAGGGAAAATCAAGAGAAGATAAACACACGTGAGAAGGAGAACACACACACACATGCAAAAAGAAAGAGAACAACTCACCTATCTTTCACTTGAAATAAATATCCTACTAAACAATAAGCAGCTGTACTTTGTACAAAATTCTGTTGAGCTGTTAAAAATGCCTCTGAATTATCTGGACCATGTTCTCGATGCATATAATCCAATAGGGATAAACGTGCATGTCGTTTAATCTGATGAAATGAGACAGTATCTGGAACTGGTTCAATAAATCCACTATCTGAAGAGATTACAACTACAGTCAGTGGACGTAACCACAATGGGACATGTTCAATTTCCCAAATATTCTAGAAATGAAAAAGAAAGAGAAAAAAATTAGATATAAACAGTGTTAAGACATGAGAAAATAGACTACTTTGGTCAAGTTGAAAGCACATATTGAAGGTCGAAACAACAATGAAGATCACTAAACTAAATAAAAGAGCGGTAATAGTGTGGTGAGAGCAGCCTGCTAGCCAATTGGTTGACATTAATCTACGTCAATGTCTAGATCACTAATATGGGCCGTGAGAAAATATGAACAAGGCTGTTTCAACAACCAATCACAGCAAACTTCAACGTGGGCAAATATGATTCGCAGATAGATGGCTCCACTTTCCGAGGAACTCGAAAACAACCAATCAGAAGACTGCGTTTGTCTACTTGACTAGGCTATAATAATGTACGTGAAATTTATATAAATACGTGTTGATTTTCGCAATAAAACGATCTGTTGCCTGGCCCTTGTCTTCTGTTGTTACAATAGTACATCTACTCTGACTGGTATCAAAACAAAGTTTACCAAGGAGGGTTTAGTGTGATGACAAATTGTTTTTGATGAAGGCATAAAGGTGGTTTAAACTTTCTAATCAAAACTTTAATTTAAACTTTCTAGAACTGGCAAAGAGGGAAGATTAGGCATGAGGCTAGCAACCTAATCCTGTAAAAACGAAGACTGCTACAGAAACTTCAAAACTCTAACTTGGAGCCCTATGTTCCACTTGGGACGTGAAGGAATAAGAAAAAACTTTCTAATTGCCAGCTCTAGGGCTTCCACAAACTTCAGGATACGCACTCCCCCGACACACGTCTTATAGATAAGTTTAAAAGATGTAGTGGTAACGTCAATTTTATGTCCTGCCTCTATACTGTTTTTCGCTATATAGGGAGCTAGGTCGTTGTCTGTTATCACCATTAATAGGTTCTGAAGATTCTATTTGTTTCTGGAACCATTTAGGAATATGCTCTGAAGCCAGCTCTTACTTGCAGAGATCGACGAGTCCTCCATATGTATGTGTGTCCACACGTACATTCAAATTGGTAAATACAGTCGGAAGTGACATCATTTTTCGCATGTTCGAAGGGCTTAGATAGATATATTGCCTTTACGTTCTCTATTATTATGATCTTAGCTGCATAAAAAGTCTTTTTATTAACAGCAGCGTTCAATCTTTGTCTAGTTATCAAGCTCCTATGACGCCCCATATAGGGTAGGTGGGTTGATGTACACGTCTTTCTTAGGGGTGAGTTGGAGAGTGGGCCTTGATGTTCTGACTACTTTATATCTCCTAATGAACTCGTCTGGATAATTGTTATCAACCAGAGTATGTGTTAACTTTCATTCTTCTTCATCAAGTGTGTCTTTAGTGCATATTCTTTGGATTCTACTGAAGACAGGCATCTTACTAAAACTCTTTTGTATCGAACAGGGCAGAAACTGTGGTAATTAAAATACTGTCCTGTCCTGTGTCCAGACAGGTTTTCTATAAATAGATCTTTTTACTAAACCATCAAGCCGTCGACTAAGCAATATGTCTAGAAAAGATAAACAGTTATCTTCCTCTTCTACAGATGTAAATGATATGCTAGCCTGAAATTCATTCATTCGATTTAAAAATGAGGTGGCAGAACAAGGCGCTTATCACTTATGATTACAATATCATCTACATACTTTTTCTAAAGTGGCACATTTTCGATTAAATCCCCCGATAAACTCTAAATGTGCGACATATTGATATCTGCTAAAAGGGGCCCTAACGGACTTTCCATAGCAACACCATCAACTTGACGGAAACAATCGCCTTCAAATATGTAAACTGTTATGTACTCGTCGCCAAATTATTGTTATGTACTGGTCGAGAATTTAATAGTCCTGACGTAAGAAGGCGGAAATCAGAAGACCACTAGGTTTGCGATGATACTTCTATTGTCCAAACACAAGGAGAAGCAATAAGTGGTATCACACCAAAGTGTCACACAAGATTGTGGGAGCGAAATATATATGAATGTCCAGACAAATGTGTGAGCAAATCAATAGACAGTCTTAACATGAATGGCTAATTATAATGGAGTATCGATCCATATATACATAGCAAAACATAGCAGACATGTCAACAAACACACATATAATATGGATATATGTCACCAAGCTACGGACTGTCAACAAACACTCATATTATATATACTATGAGGGGAATATACATTGTTAAAGGAGACAGGTTCATCAAGGTGAAATGGTCACAGACTAAGCGAACAAGAGAAAGAGAGATCACCATACACATATATATATATGTGGATACATATCATAAACCTAACATTGTTGGTACATAAATATGGTTATTAAATAATATAAATGTTTATACAGATAGCTGATTCAGTTTCGTTTAGTGAGTATACAGTAAAATTAAGAAGGTATAGCGCATTTTTCGAAATATGACAGTTTAAATTGGCATGGAAGTGGAAGTAATTAAGTGATTATAACTTCCCAGCTGCCCACAACACTGTAGAAGATGACCTCTTCTGAAGATACCTGAAACACAAACAGAATTAGCGGTACCTGACTGCAAAGCTCCACGAACAACTACTTGATGCCTGTCATACGTAGTCTGTTTAGAACGGCACTAGGAATGGTATCCACATGAGAACACCTAAACGCCGGGATGTGCAATTCTCGGGGCTAAATTTTCCCTATTTCCTCCTCCTCCTTAGAATGGTAAGGCAGAATAAATGACTTGCTAGTGGTCCGAAGGTGAAGTACTAAAGATTATGTGACACAGTTGCGACAGACATTATCAGATATAGATCAGGGTCTAAAGTAATGCCAATTTCGTCCTTCTTTGGTGTCAATATCGTATTAAGTCTGTGATTCAAGCTAATAATAAGTACAGTAACATTCAATGCTAACTAGAATAAAGTAAGATTAAAAACGTATCTTATTGTTCGATTATGAATGATAAACTGTGTTAAGAAGACTATCCGGCGGTAAGATCACTATTTTGAGGTGTTGGTTTGCAGGGATTTGATTGGTTACAGGTTAAATCACAAGCTAGTATCTCAGTTAAACAATGAAGAGTTGTTTCATCCAACTTTGGTACCGGGAGTCCGCACCCGGGATTTTCCCATTGCAAGGCGAACTCGTAGACCTTTCAGCCAGTGGGACCTGATTCAGTGGTCCAGAAATTTCAACTTCTGTGTCAGTTAGTGATAATATATATATATATATATATATATATATATATATATATATATATACAGCCAGTCGCCGATGAGTATCGGATTAACTTTCAAGTGTTGGTGTTGAAGGATTTCGCTGTATGACTTACACATATCCAGTGAACAAACTAGTATGGAAGGTTAGAGATGCAAGACAGTTATGACCTGTTACAAATCAATTTGTCACCCATTAAAGTAGATGGTTCATTTAATTTCGCACCTAAGGAAGACAGCCACAAAGAAAACGAAGTTAAGTGAAACCACGGGCGAATTCATCAATACTTGGCATCCGTAAAACGTCTCGACAACTATCAGATACAGCCACTCGGACCCGATTCATTGGCCATCCCGTGAATTCTAACTTCTATCAATTCGTGATTTAGCGCGACTCCAACCATTGTCGTTGGTGGGACATCCATCCACACACGTGACATCTAATTGGACCTCACTGGTCACGACTTCTCACTAGAATTCAGGACACTCCAACCTGTAGTAAGTTACTAGCGAGCATCAGATTAATTTTCTATAGTTTGGTTTGTAAGGGTTAGTTTTGTACTTACGAGTTGATCACGGATTGATACAGGATGGAGTTTCCTGGAGTTCTAGTGAGAAGTTTTGACCAGTGAGGTCCATTTAGACGTCATGTGTGTGGATGGATGTCCTACCAACGACAATGGTTGGGGTCGCGCTAAATCACGAATCGGCAGAAGTTAGAATTCATGAGCCATTGAATCGAGTCCCAGTGGTTGAATGGTATACTAGCTTGCTTTGTAACCGTAAGGTCCTGGGTTCGAACCCCAGTGGGCGCTCACTGCCGATGATTCCCAAATTATTGGGATGAAACAGCAGCTGTCCAGTACTCCCTGGTTTTCAATGGTTCTCTAACTGATATCAATCCGTGATCAGTTCGTAAAAAATAAAACTAACCCTTACAAACCAAACTATAAAAAACTATCAGATAGCGAATTTCTCACCCAGTAATGCACTCTGCTCCCGTCCAACGGATAAAACATGGCAGTTAAGGATGAATAACCTAAAGACATTACATATATCTTTCTAATAGTCTATAGGCGAATACATTCCTATGTAGTTTAATGTTGACCTTTGTGCTTGCTCAAATGAATGACAAACAAAACAATTTTTATTCAACTGAATTTTAGATACTAATAAGTAGTGAGTAGCATAAGTTGGAGAACAACATATATTTTCGGAAAGCCAGGAAATCATTATGTTTAAGTGTATAATATAATCACAATAAACCTATCATTTGTACGAAACTCTGTATACTACTTATAATTCTCCTTATATCTATGGAAATGTCCTGACCAATAGCTGCTACATTGACGTGGTGGTCAGGCTCACACACAGAAATGATCCAACGACTGACTGGAACTAATGTTCCTTAAGGTCCTACCATGCTGGAAAGGCAGTTTGGATAGCGGTTAGGCTCAAAGCAGCCAGTGTGACGGTGTAAATCACTCACACTGTGTTGCCTCCCCGCTACGGGTGGGGAGGGGTGAGAAAAGGCTGACCCCGAAAATTGTACATCCCAACTAACCTTACCGTAGTCCTTTGGAGGTGATACGATCTTATTATAAACAGAACTTTAGAAAACACAACTCAAACAGACCGTGTGTGTGGCTGGCCCTAAGCAGTTGTCCTCTGAGCCCTACAGTCACGCAACACTAATTCTCCTGCTGTTTTATGGTATTTGAAGAAAACTTCAATATGGTTGTGATGGATAACAATAGCTCCAAAGAAATGAATTTTTTGTCATATGGCCACCAGGAATCAGTTACCTGTTTCGCTCCATTGAGACAGACCATCACAGACATTTAAAAAATTTGAGTTCAAGCTATAACCCACTGAGAAACACTGAAATAGAATAAGCTCATGAGCTGTTTGTAGGGATTTGATTTGTTCGAGGTTTGATATCAATTAGAGAACAGTTGGAAACCAGCCACAGGGAGTACTAGACAGCTGTTTCGTCTTAGTTTGGAAATCATTGGCGGTACGCGCCCACCGGGTTTCGAACTCAGGACCTTCCAGTTATAACCATTTAGCGAATGGGATCTAACTCATCGGCTTATGAACTCTAACATCTACCAACTCATAACTTAAGCGTCACTGGCACCAGCCAACGTCATCGCTGGCGAGTAATTGTTCTGACTCCCGACGGGATGAACCCCATAGGTCATGACGTCTCACTAGAACATCAGAAAACTTCGCCTTGTAGCTAGTCACCAGTAGCGAGCATCAGAATAATTTCCAAGGGTTATTACTTTGTAGTAGTTTGATTTGTTTGCCCACGGGAGGTACTAGGTTCAAGACCCGGTGGGTACGTACTACCCATGATTCCCAAACTAGGACCAAACAGCTGTTCAGTACTCCCTACTGGTTTCCAATGGTTCTCTAACTGATATCAATCCACGATCAAACTTGAATGAAACAAGCTCACTTAGAAAGTCTTTATTAAAACAAAGAGCAATTTTTGATTCTTGGTCTGAGCCATGTAGGCAGGTGTAGAAGTGCTTCGCTAAGTTCCTGGGGAATTATGCCAAGAATGAATGGGTGAGGGTTATTGGTGAGGTGACTCAAAATTGTTTGCAAGCCGCCAGATGTATTTTATTCTCAGCTATCATTTACCCATTTTGAAAATCCTTACTAACCTTCATCTATACGGAGGAGTTACGATTTTTTGAAGTGTGGTGATGACAACTCGAACTGATGTCCTTTAATGCAAAGTTTCGCAGTGTTAATTGAATTCAGTTCAGACAACAGATTACTGTCATTTAGATAATAGATATTGTGGAGATAGGGGCTCATAGGATCAAGTATTCGACTATCAAGCTGAAAGGTTTCAAGGTTCATATTTCGCCCCCGCCCTACTCTACAGCCTGGCCAACTGGGTGGTTATCATCAGTGCACAAACAATGAATTTGGCGAATAGCGAGGTATCATCCAGTTAAATAAGTTATCTGTTGATATTACTCACATGGGTTCCGAGTGGAACACAGGGTTTCAGTAGTACATCTGCATTTCAGTCAGCTCTTTGTGGTCCTTTTAAGCTGAGAATCGCTATCCACCACGCTTTATAGATGAACACATAAAGCCAAAATTCAACAAGGAACAATCCATCTACGTGCCGAAGAAGATACTGTACATGAATGTGGCGTTCAAAGGCGACCTTCTGGGCGATATCTTGTAGAGAAGAATATCTAACGCCCTGAAAACGACATTCCCTGCTGCTACATTACGATTGGTAAACTCAGGCCGCCCATTGTTCTTCAACAACTCCAAAGATAAACTATCGCATTTGACCACTTCTATGTGTGTATCTACCAATTTACTTGCTCATATGGAGCAAGCGAGGTATATAGGTCGTTCAATGTGCGTTTTGTCCAAAAGAGTTAAAGAACATTATCTCGCTTGACTAGGAAAAGGTAACAGTGGATCAATGTGAAAGTGCTGTAATTGAACACATAGTCAACACTGGTCACTCAATATGCACGGAGAACTCATTCAAATTGATCTATTAAGTCAAAAGAAGCCTCCTGAAAACAGTAGGCTTCCGCATACCTTGCATTGTCGAGGTCCTAGTGATCCGGATAGAAAGGATCCGGATTCATGCACACAGAAGAAACTTCTCCACCGGCTCCTTCTACCATGGGTATAATTCCAAGAGTCATACTACTTTGTTAATAATGCTTTTTTTGAATTCTTGTATGACTTTTTAGTAACATCTTTTTTGTTAACCAACCCTTTATTTACTCTTTCTACCTATGACATAATTTATTTTGAACATATATCTGCATTATCATCCTATTTTATATTACCCAACACAATCAGGAAGGAGAGCTCCCAATGTTAGATTGCAATATAAAAAGGAAAGAAGATGGGAAGTTAAACAAACTAGTGTGCGTTTACAGGAAACCCACACATTCAAACAGATATTTGGACTTCCAATCATCCAATTTCTCCATGTCAGTAAAAATAGGATTGGTGAAATGTTTAAATGACAGAGCACAAAAACTGAGTAGTAACAAGTAAAATCTAAAACAGGAAGTGATACACATAAAAGAAGCCTTGAAACTTAATAATTACCCTGATAAATTAGTCAGGAAATATGTAAGGAAATGTAAACATAAAATAAATAATGATAGTAGCGATAGTAATAATAATAATAATAATGATATTAATGACGACACCAACAATAAGGAATCTAAATCATCAGTAGTAATTCTATGCAAGGAAGGAACCTCGGAAACCACCTCACGCAGAATTATTGACAAGGCAGACAGGAATAAAAGGGGCTGGCATTCAAACTCCCCCCACAAACTCAATTAGAAACAAGCTTTGTTGGTTAAACGACCAATCCTGTGGAGCCTTCAGAACAAAGCAATTTAGTTTATCTAATACCCTGCTGGAATGATTGTCAGGTCAAATACACAGGTCAAACCAGTAGAACAGGGGCAGTCAGTCAGACTAGTCGGACAGAAATACCTAGCAAAATCTAGATTGGTTGACCCAAATAAGATAAGAAATCTAGAGAGTAGTTCAGCCATAGCATTACATGCAATCACACACAACCATACAATAGGGTGGATGGGATAAGAAGACAGTTTTAAAATCTAATGCAATAGGGTGGAGGGAGAGAATGATAACAGAAGCTTTGTTTTTCGAATCAACTGCAAATACATGTGACACGAATGATTCATCACCTGTCCCTGATATCTGGAAAATTCCACTATTCCTACGACAACAAATAAGAGAGGACAAAGGAAACTATAAAACTCAAGTTTCAAAGTCGTGTGCTAATAATTGATGATACGATTATGAACAGTAAATTTTGTTCGAAACATTGTCATCCAGTAAATAATACATTTTCACTGACTGTGTGATATATCCAATAAACAAACTAATATGGAATTACTTACTACCACAGTCCGCCCAAGTTTTACACATATACCCAACCCTTGTCAATACTTACCAATCTTCACCCCCCACCTTGGTTACAATTTTGATTATTCATCACATTTTAGAAACATTTTGATAACATAAACGGTAACCCTATTTTTTAATTTATTTTTGCTTGACAATCCTAATGTAAACACACACGCACACACAAAATAATTATATATAAATGTGATTGTACAGCTAGCTAAGTGAATGAATTCGCAGCAGAAAAGAGACACACTTCGACGAACTTTGTTGTTCCTTTCAAGTTGGCTGGCTCCACTACTGTCCATAAGCTTTCATCTCACACATCGACACACTATTTCCCTCATGCCATCCTTGAATCCATGCCCAACTTGTTGTTTCCTATTCGATGAGGGGGTGGGGTGGGGTGGGGGTTCAACCCAGCGGGGCTCGACTGCAATTCCACTAAACGGTCTTTTTAGTTGTATGTCCAAATCATCTCGACTACCTTAAGCATACATTTGTTAGGCGTTAGGTTCTTCACTGATCTGTTGCAAAGCAGAAGTCGCTAGTTGTGTTAATCATTTCTGACCGCCTCCTTATCATCTTCAGTAGCCAGAGAAGGCATAGGCTTTAAGAGTATTATAGATATTGGAAAGTAAAATAGTAATAAAGATGACTCACTTTCAATACAGTCAGCAGTTGATAAGCTAATTGTTCTTGCCTTAAATCATCGCCAACTTTTACAATAGCACTAGTTAAACTCCATCCTGGTAGACTACCCCATGGTGATGTTGCACGGATACGTTCACATTTCATATGCCATGGTTCTTTTAGGACTGCTGCACTTGGATCTTCAGGATCACACTATAATAATGAATAAATGAATGAATGAGTGAATTAAATAAAAAATTATGATCTCTTATCACATACTGTAAATAAGTAATATGAGTAATATATGAGTACTACGGCGTACCCCAAATATTCATCAACCTTATTCAACAGCTGTACGACAACGGCACATCTCAAGTGATTCACAACGGAAAACTCAGCGAGACGTTTGGAGTAAACACAGGAGTCAGACAAGGATGCTTATTATCACCAATGATATTCCTAATTATGGTTGACTGGATTATGCATCGAACAGTGAGTGGGAAACGAGAAGACAGGGATATCCTGGACAGACAGACGTGAAGAACCTAGAAGACCTGGATTTCGCGAGTGGATGATTAATGTTTGATATCACTGTCACAAACTCGAAGACTTACAAGGGAAAACCGATAAACTGGTCAAAGAAGCAGCAAAGACAGGAATCCAAGTGAAAATAGACAAGAAGGAGGTTACGAAAATAACCGACCAACAACAACAACAGCAACATCCAGAGCCAATCACCATCAACGGGAGGGATTTGAAAAAGGTTACTTCATTCACTTCATTATCTAGGGAGCATTGTCTCAACTACAGTAGGAGGAATGGACAAGGATGTCAAGTCGAGCGAGAATCGGGAAGGCGAGAAACACATTCACATCAACCTAAAACCAATCTGGAAATCTTCGTCATTCAACTCAGGATCAACAACAAAATTCAATACAAACAACGTCAAGTCAGTCAGCTCTTCTAGACAGATCAGAAACTTGCACTGCATGTCACAAAGAATATTTCCAACAGTCTGTTGCAGACCTTTACCAACCAACAACTGTCAACTATCGCTCTATACTGAAGATCAGATGGCCAGGCCGGAAAGAATCACCAACAACAAGAAACTATGGGAAGGAACAAACAAAACAAGAACAAACCAATCGCCAACCAACAAATATACAGGAGAAAGTGGAGATGGATTGGACAGTCGCGGCTGAGGAGGCCGCCGCTGGGTGATATCGCGCGCGCGTCAGGCCATTACTCGAGTGGAACCAGGCCGAAAGGGAAGTGGTGAGTGGGACGTCAGTGCAAGGGTGACATGGAGGAGATCGTGTGAAGAGAGAGGAGTTGAAAGAGTATGGACTAACTAACATGGATGCAGGTGGAAAGTACAGCAAAAGCAAGTGGAGACGTGCAGCTGGGGCCTTATGTTCCACTAGGAACCTAATGAAACAATAATAATATACAATAAAATACGATTATATATTCACCCCTGTCAAATGTAGGTGTTGATGGCTACAATATCACCACTAATGAACCTTCAAATCTTGAGGAGTTGTATGCTCCTCCACATGGAAAGCAAACAATGAGAAAAAATCAATCAAACAAACAATCATGCTACACTTACTCTGAATGATCTATGCGGTTGTAGTTCACATTGTTCTTTCAGTCGGTTACGTATTTCCCCAGCGCCAATATATACAGGTGATTTCGACTGCATAGAATAATCATTCACTGTACCAGAATCTGTCCCAAGTAAAGAATCCTCTTTATGCTCATTATCATCAGACATACGGTCAGATGTCCCATTGCTATTCATCTGATATTTCGACAGATGACTGTGATTGGCGTGCTCGTCATCAGCAGATAAATAACGCATAAGTTCTAGTGGATTTATTTCTTCAGCTAATGAAACATTCGATACAGAAGAGGATCGAAGACTCAATTCATCTGAGGCTGAATTGATACCACCGCCACCACCACAAGCAGCAGTCCCAATGGCACCACCGACAGCAACTGAATCACCACCACCAACTTCATTGTTTTCTGTGACTTCTGATGAAGAACTCTTGATGTAGAAGAAACAGAAGAAATACATAAGAAGGATGAACAATTGACGGTGAAACCAAACCTACCAAACAGTTATAATCGTAATAAATATTCAGGACGACAATATCTACCTTTTTACTACTGATGTCAAGCTAGTCAGTGCTACTTATAATCAAATATAAGTGAACGAATTCAGAAAATTTGGAATAATAATTTGAGCTTGAAATGAAAGTTGGAAGGTGCGAATATAGATTACAAGAACCTTAGAAACACAAAAATTGCACAGTATTAAGATATAATTGTAAAATAGTTATTTTAAACGAATTATACATGTGAACAGGAAAAGCATGGAGACAAACTTAAAATAACTTTTTATAAGTGAAAAAAATTAGGTGAATCGAACGAAGACTGAGGGAATAAGGATCAGAGACACAGCGAACGAAAAAAAAAATGCTCAAAAAGAAGAGAACGAAAAAAGACGAAGAAAAAAAGGAAGCAAACGGAACATACCAAACTAGTTCCATGGTAATTGTAGAGGTTGGACTAATTTCTTTTGAACACACAGCTCCGGCTTCTCGATGCATATCACTCTGAAAGTGATTTACAAAGTCAACAGAAACCTACCAAAAGCAGTATGTTTCCGACTTCTCTGTTATGCAGAAGCCCTCGCAATATGCATCGAGAAGCCGGAGCTGTGTGTTCAAAAGAAATTAGTCCAACCTCTACAACAACAGTTATTTTAAGTTTGTTTCCATGCTTTTCCTGTTCACATCTAGAATTCAAAAAAGTAAAAAAAAAATATGTTCTGGAGACTGGAAAAAGCAATAGAAGCAGAGAACTCTGTGGGAAGAACCTTACAGCACTGCACAGAATCCAGAAAAGCTGTCGAATGTGGTGATATTCAACCAATTTTCAAATGATGTGCAAATAAAGAGTTACGTACCTACAATTCGAATGTCCTAACTAACATTCCCTGGAAGCTCATTGGTCTTTTCTATTTTACACTTCTGTACCATTCACACAGATTAAAGGCGTCAAGAAGAGCAAATTTTAACAGCCATCTTCTAGCTATTGTCTTTTACTTCGCTCACCACAATGAAGATCAGTGGGGTCGCCAGAAAAACATAAACACAACTAGGAGTTCCGGTAGGCGACAAATCAGCCAAGAACCACATATTACCTAACAAATATGCAAACACTTTTGTTGTAAGGGGAAAATAATTTTCAGATTTGCATTTACGCAATTAGAAAAAACAACACCAGATTGAGCGTAGAAATATGTTATATTCCTTTTCAATTAGCAGTTCCTCACCATCGGCTGACTGGTTCTACGCTAAGGTGTAGTCGTTTTTTTACATCAAATTCTGTTTTTATCAATCAAGTGGTTATTTTTTAGTCAATCAGTTTTTGGTATAGGCGGGGTGGGGAAGCTGAAATTATGAGTTTAAAGGTTATCAAAATAATTAACTAATATGTGTTAGTAACAAGATATCTAAGTTTTGAAGGAGGAGTGAAAATCAATTTAATTACGGAATTCAAGATAAGGTAATTCTTCGGCGTTAGCAACAAGTTAGAACATAATCGAGAGATTTGTAAAATAGCAGTGATGACTAAGAAGAATTACATAACATGCGAGCTAATAGAATTTGCCAGAACTGTGAAAATCGTTTGTAAAAACCT